>CM053773.1:165089535-165330179 GCA_028658325.1 Potorous gilbertii
GCTAATTCTGCTTTTGAAAGCATTCTTCTCCTCATTGGCTTTTTGAACCTCTTTTGCCAATTGAGTTAGCCTATTTTTCAAGGTGTTATTTTCTTCAGCATTTTTTTGGGTCTCCTTTATTAAGGTATTGACCCATTTTTCATGCTTTTCTTGCATCTCTCTCATTTCTTTTCCCAGTTTTTCCTCCACCTGTCTAACTGGATTTTTTGAGCTCTTCCATGGCCTGAGCTCATGGGATATCAATTTCAGATCTTTGGGATACAGAGGCCTTGACTCTTATGTCTTTACCTGATGGTAGGCAATTTTCTTCTTTGTCAGAGAGGAAGGTTGGAATCATTTGCTCCCCAAGAAAATAACCTTCTATGGTCTTATTTTTTTCCCTTTTCTGGGCATTTTCCCAGCCAGTTACTTGACTTCTGAGAATCCTCTCCACCCCTGGCCTTGATCTGCCTGGCTAGTGCTTGGGGTCTGAGATTCAAATGCTGCTCCCCAGCCTCAGGGCTTTCAGTGGCAGGCCTGGCTGCTATTCAATGGGAGCTTATCTGCTGGTGCTCAGGTGGGGGGCAGGGCTGCCTCCCAGGCTCAGTTCCTTCAGGGGGTTTATACAGAGACCTTCTGTAATGGAACTGCTGCAGAGCTCCTGCCTGCTCTGGGAGCCTCTGGCCTCCTGCTGCCTCTGCTGCTGTCTCCCAAGGGGGCCTGAGTTATGGAGACACCCCGCTCCCCTCTCAGCCTGTCTCTGTCACCGACCTGCGAGTCCGTGGGTGGAGGGACCCCCGTGGCCACTGGAGACTCCGTCCCCAGATCCACTCGCTCCTCTCAGTGCCACGCAGCCAGGGAAGGGCTGGGCTCCACTCCCATCCGGGGCACGATGGACTTTTTGGGTCAGTTTTTCACGACTCTCTGGAACAGAAATCTCCTTCACTGTGTTGCTGCGTGGCTTCCACTGTTCCAGAATTTGTTGGGAGTTCTTTTTAGAGGAAATCCATGGGCTGTGGGTTCGGAGCTAGCATAGGTGAGTCTTTCTACTCTGCCATCTTGGCTCCGCCCCAATATGTACTTTTTTTAAAGGACTGTCACTTGACCCTGTGTCCTTCTCTTTCCCAGGATCAGAACTGTCACGTGGAAGATTAAGAAGCCCTTAGTCACAGTACAGTATTTAGATGTTTTACTTACCCAAAATAGTTGAAAACTCTGGGCTGAATGACTTGTTAGGTCCATCTAAAATAGATTAATATTCCATAATTCCAGTCTCTTAGGTTGAATTTAATTTAAAGCCAGCCGGAAAATTAAAAAAATAAGGTCTAGATTTCTGTATAAGTTTAATAATTGTAAGCGTATATGTGAATTGGAATTAGTTTATTCCAGTGTTGCTTAGGAAACTTGATATATAACGATTCATGTTCAGTCATTCTCAGTCATGTCCAATTCAAACCCCTTTGGGGTTTTCTTGGCAAAGAAATAGTTTGTTTTTCATTTTCTCCAGCTCATTTTACAGATGAGGAAACTGAGGCAAACAAGGTTAAGTGACTTGCCCCAGGGTCACATAGCTAGTGTCCGAGGCCAAATTTTAACTCAAGAAAACTCTTCCTGACGCCAGGCCTGGCATTCTATCTACTGTGCCACCTACCTACCCAATATGTAATTAAATTGTAATTATTGACATGTAACTAATAATTCTTAATTTATTATAATAATTTCCTAGGTAAATGGAGAATTTTAAAGCAGTAATAGATATGTATGCTGTAGCTTGGGGCATAGAAGAAGTGCTTCCAGCAAATGAGTTTTTTCTTTTCATGCTGGTTCTCTTCACTTTTGGTGTTAGTTACATACCTATTTATAGCGTTAAACTTTGCTTTTTAATATAGAGTGTCAGCAGAACTTTTCTTTGTAGTATAAAGCCAAAGATGACTCTGATGGAGTCATTGTAAGTTCTGAACTAGCTTGCAAGAATTATTTTTAATGCATAAAATCAAGCCTTTACTCTGCAAAAGCTATACTTTAGTGCTTTGTCATGTAGATTGCAATCCCTTCAATGCTTCTCTTTCTGTGTTACTCTTATTCACATCTTTCAGTAAATTTTCCATGGCAAATCCAGCCATTGTATTTAGAAACCTTCCTCAGTTTCTTTTAATCTTTTGGATTACTACGGTGTTGCTCTGACTATCCATGTTCTTTGTCTTACTTTCTTGATAAATAAACAACGTACTTCCTTTCCATCTTGCATTGTCTATGATTTTTTTTTGTTTTCTGCCACTTGTCATGTAAAGTCACAAGTGATAATATGTGCAGCCTACAAATGCCACCACATACCTTTCTCTTTGTTTTGAGGTTGTTTATAGCTAGTTTAGATTCTTCCAAGATCTTGGTGTATTATAATATCACTAGGAGAATATTGGTGTTGAAGAGATGTGATTTTTCTAGAGGGATTAGACAGACATCATTGAAATCACTGCACAGTTACACAGATAAAGCTCAACCAGGTCTTTCCCTCTTACTGAATTATGGACCCAGCTCATTGCCCTTATACAACTCATTAACATTTGTAGTATATTAGACTACTTGTTAGGCTACTTGTCTAGCTGTATGAACATTATACATTTTTTCTTCTCTTTGGTTTTTCAATATGGAATAGGTAAACTTATTATATAGTGATATAGATTTCTTTGAGCAGGCTTCATAGTGATTTGATGATCATTGGAAATATTACAGTGTTATCCACCATGGGAAGTATTTGGGGAATAGTGCAGCATTAGTATCTAAACTTTTTATTTAGACTTTACTCAAAAAATCTTCCTTGATATTGGTATTTCACGCTTCACTTCATGCCAATAATCAGCCAGCTTTTTAAAAAAGATTCAATTAATTCCATTATGCATTTATTAAGCACCTATTATATATCTAGCATTGTGGTAGGCTGGGATTCCTGCCAGCTACCCACCCACACAAATGAAATTCCTTAACCTCAAGGAACTTACATTCTACTGAGGGAAAACTTTAGGTGTACAAATAAGTGAATTCTGAATGCTTACAAAAGAAATAAAAAGTAATGGATGAAGGAAAATACTAAAAACTCAGAAGGACTGGGAAAAGCTTCTTGAGGCTCTTATAGAAGGAACATATTAGAGGAAGGACAACCAGTAAGAAAGGTTTTGCAGTATTCCTGGTGAAAGATGATGAGGGCTTTAATGAGAGCACATGACTATGGGAATGGAGAAAAAAGACAGGTGCTCTGAAGACGCAAATTTAGATCTGCTAGGTAACAATTAGAACTTTTCACAAAAGGAGTGAATTCACCCTTATTGAAGGTCTTTAAGAAGAGAATGGATGGCTATTTGTCTGTGATACTGTAGTGGACATTCCTCCTTGGGATCTAAGTTGGTTTTGCTGGCTGCTTAGGCTCTTTTCAACTCTGGAATTCAAAGCATGACCCCAAGAAGCAAACAATTCAAATAACAAAAATGGCCATTATATGTTAATTATTATTTTTGTCTCCTACTATGGTGAAGGTCAGTCATGTTATGTACTTTATCCTCAAGTTTGAATGTTAACCACAGTAACAAAATAAATAGCAATGTCCATATAATAGACTATTCAGAAAATTCAAATTATGAGAAGTTTCCAAACAAATTCTTCAAGTAATTTCTGTTGCTAATAACAGGTAAGTCACATAGTAAAGTGCACACCCTCATCCAGGTTATTCTAAACAGATATAATATTTCTTCCACTTAGTTACCAAATAAGATTTTAAACTATCCGGATATGTTAGAGTCTTCTACACTTGAACTTCTCTTGACTAAATTGGAAGAGGGAGGTACCTTTTCTTTCTGACTTTTTTCTTTTCATCTCCAGGATTCTGACTTGAAATACACTGACTTTTGCAACTAATAGATTGCTAAATGATTCCTAAACACTCTTAATCTGGTTGTTTTCCATTCCATGGAATATTTAATTAATAAAATCATTGAAAACTTAAGTTTGCAAATAAAGATTACACTTCTTTACTCAGATTCTCTTCTGCTTTTCTATACGTTTTAATATCATGAATAACCAGCACCTAATTACTCTTCCATGTCCTCTCCAGGGCAATATCTTTACTGGTTTGCTTCAAAATCCCTATTTGCTTCCCCCATGATCCCCCAAACAGAGAGGTAACTATATTCAAGTCTTTCCCAGAGGTAATATCTGTTTTCTATGTCTCTATCCTTGGTCCCTCATATTTCTGACCATAATATAAGACAGTGCCAACCAGTGATTAGAGAATTAGGTGATTTATAAATTAGAAGAAATGATCTTAAGAATCATCAGGCATAACCTATCTTTTTGCAGATAAATAACTTGAGGCATAAAGAAGGTAAGTTGCTTCCCCTAAGGGCACTAAAATAAGTGAAACTGGGAGATTAACCTAGGTCCTTTCAATTGCACGACACTAGTCTGTGTTCTGTTAGATTTAATACATGGATCAGTATTGTTCTGAGTAGCACAATTGTAGAGTGGCATTCCATGGCTTAAATTATAGAGTGAAAGGTTGAAGTTACATACAAAATAAAAGCTTCCTTCAGGAACTGTTAGAAGATATTACTAAGATAATTGCAAGTGAATTAACAAGTATCTGTTCTAAGACAGAATTCTTCCTGAAGGATGAGAGATTGGGCCAGATGACCTTTCAAGGTCCATTTTACACTATGAGTCAGAAGAATAAGGAATAATTCATTCATATAATGTATCAATCAGTAGAAGTAAACTATATATACATATATATTCCATAATACAGATATAAAGGTCTTCCATAAAGAGGAAAATGATCTCTTTTGCCAGCACCAAAATAATCTTCTAGTTCAAAAGGTAGTAATGTCAATTTGGACATTGTGCAGAGTGAAGTTGTACTGAGGAGTGGAAGTCCAGAAGTCCTTCATCTTCTAAAGATTTACATGTTAGATTAGGACAATGTATTCAACCTTTTGAGATGAGAAAGGAAGAATGTCGGCCATTTACTTTGAACATATGTTATGGCGCAGTGAGTGAGTGATAATAAAACATGTTTGTTACAGAAATGTTGGATAACTTGTCTTCAAATTGTAATACAATAAAATTCTATTTTCTAGATTACTTTTAATACTAATATTCATTTTACAAAAAGAAATTGGCAAAAAATGGTTTGAATATTACAGATTTATGTATATTATATTATGGTATATATTTAAGTAAATAATATAACATCATGATCATAAATATGATCATTACAGATAGAATTTTCAAGCTGGAAGGATCTGAAAGATCTTCAAATCCTTCCGCTGAGTTCAACTCTTGTTGATCTATTGTTTACCTATTATGTGTATGTTACTGTGCTTTGTGCTAAGAATAAAGACAGGAATGACATCTCTACCCTCAGGAAGTTCACATTCTACATAAAAGATATAACATATACTTAAATACATAAATTTAAAATACATACAGGGTAGTTTCATGGTGGAAAATTGCTAATAACTTGGGGAAAACTAAGGCATAAGAAGGTGAAAAGACTTCCCCAGTATAACAGCAAGTTAATTTGACGACTAGGGACCTAAAACCAGGCCTCCTGCCTCTCACTGCCCCATTTTCTTTCCATTACAATACAATGTTTTTCATGACATTCACATTGTTCAGGTTAATACTAATTGATAGGGGAAAAAAAGAAGAGATTAGTATATTTTCTCTCTCACCATTTTGGGGGTAAAAAGAGTCCCCCTTAGTATTTGTATTTTTATCCTCTCTGGCTCGTGTACTGCCTGGAACTTGCTTAATAAATGTGTGATAGATGATTAATTTCCATTTTTATAGACAAGAGTATCGACCAGTTCTATAAAGTATTTAAAAGTTTTAAAAGTTTCACCTATCTATAATAATGAAGAAAAATTTTATCATTTTAAATATGCATTTAAACTTTTTCTACACACCAGCTATTACATCATTGTGGTGTCATGTATCCAGATTAATAATTTGAATTTTCTTTTCCTTCCCCTATTAATAATATGATAGTTACTAATGAGTAGTTAAATATAAGAAACACAGGAATAAAACAATAAGATATGTGTAGTTTGCAATTTAGAAAGATCATCATTATAATGGTATCCAGGGAGGTTAATCTGTCATCTTGCCCATTTTAAACTGAAAATACAAAATGCATTGCTATTTTCACTGCTTGATAAATTTATGCAAATTTTCCAGTTTCTAAGATCAGTTACCTTTGTGCAAGTCAAATTCCTTATTGTTCATAGATTCTTCAGGACAGAAAGAGAAAACAGCAGCAGAAACCTTGTCTAGAGTAAGTTTAAGTAAGTTCAGACTTGATTACAAGAAAAAGGTGTGGATTCTTAATAAAAAACTCAAAATTTCTTTTCATTGAACTTGAAAGATAGATAGCAGAAATCAGTGAATCAGCCATGTTTCTAGTTTCATTCTGAGCTAGTTTAGCTGAACCAGGAAACAAGAAAACAGAGAATTAAAAAATACATGTAGATATATATATGTATGTATATATATCTCTGGCCTATCCAGTTAGGTCACGGTAGCCTAACTGACAGATTTAACACTATTGCAATTAACTAGGAAGTATCTCTGGCAAAAAGTCCTAGAAAAATAACTCCAAAAAGAGCTTAAGAGTGACAGGCAAAGTAATGACCTGGAAAATTCCATTCATCCAATCCCATTCTTAAAATAGTCATTAAAAGTTTTTAAAATAAATAGTTTTTTTAAAAAACTATTTTAAATATTTTAATATTTTAATAAAAAAATTTTAATAATAAAATATTTAAATATTTTAAATAAAAAGTTTTTAAAAAGCACTTATTATGTGTTATATGGTGTACCAAGGGCTATGTATTGTTTTTTGTATTTTGTTTTGTTTTTACTTTATCCTTTCCTCATGGAGCGCACATTCTAATGGAAACATGTAAATGAATAGGTATATATAAAATATATACAGAGTAGTTGGAAAGTAATCTTTTAAGGGAAGACTTTTAACTTTTATATTCCCAATGGCCTACTACAATTTATTGAATAAAATTAGATTAACTAGGTTCCTGTTACGTATATGTTTAAACATATTATGAGTAAGCAGTAGTATTCATTACTTCTATTTAGTATAATGTAACTTTGCAGAGAAATTTTAAAACGGAAAAGGTACCTAGACGTTATCAAGTACATATTTTAGAGATGAAAATCAGAGATGTTAAGTAACTTTAAACAACTGTTTCAGAACTACAGCTCAGACCACTTTTTTTCCACCTCCAAGTCCAGGGCTATTTCTACTTAGTTATGTTTATTTACATAAGTATTTTTAATGAATGACTAAAAAGTTTATTGCATATTTTTTGAATTAGAAAATACAGAAGTCATTATAAAAGTAAAAGAAACTAATTATGGGGAAATAAATATCATGGATGCGTGATTATAAAAATTTTCTTAAATTCCTCACATTTTTATTTGAGAAAAGAAAATGGTGAGAAATACTCAACTAGGACGTTATATTTTGTGATATTATGGTTAGATATTTTCTTTAGAGGAATATACTAATTATTCAGGGAAGTCATCATAACCCAAAGGCTACATAGCTTACTCCCACCTTCAGAAGCTCCTCATTATAGAGATTGTTATGACCAAATTAACAAAGAATGGATTTTATGCTCCATCCATTGGGACATGGAAAATGGCTTTGTGTTTAGAACCCTTCAGTGAGATCCCATCAATTTACAAGTATTTGTAGAACAGAATCCTAGATTTGAAATGATTTTTCACTGATTAACTTATCCAGATAGCTCTCTTAACCTGTGGTTTGGTTATCCCTTCTACACCAGCCCTGAGAAAAGAACCACTCTGTTTGAATACCTCCACTTAATTGAGTACCAACTATTTACTAATGAACAAGTTTGTTACATGCCTTTTTTGTTCTCCACTGGGGACATAATATTGTAATAGAAAAAACTGGACTTAATGTCCATATCACATTATTAAATGCTGTTTCCAAGTCTTAATAGTTCTCCCATTTTTTTCTTTACTACTTTAGGACAGTTTTTATAAAAGCCTTTGCTCTTCCCTTGTCACTAGCTCAATGTATTCCTTGGGCCATGTCACTTTATCTTTCTTTGAGCCACCTTTCCCATCTATAAGATCATTGCAATGATTTCTAACCAATTTGGATATCTTTATTTTCTTCTCACTGTTGTTTGTTTTTTAATTGATGTATGATAAATGACATCTACTTTAAAAGGGATATTAATATACTTTTTATGTAAGTCAGTGGGTTCTTCACCCTTCCTCCCATACAACATATGTTAGGCTTGCAGTTTATATCTTGAAAATGTAATGCATCTCTGTTTAATAGACATTCAAAGTCTATGAAATGAAATGCTGCAAAAGCAATTCAGACAGAACTGACAGGTACAAGAATGGGGCTCAGCTGCTCTAATCTTCCAGATTTGATGACAGTCTGGCAATAAATAATCAGAAACTGGGTGAAATGATAGCAAATGTCAGTTTAAAGTTTTCACTTGTCAAAACTAAGATTGTCTTATCACCAAACTGTTACCAGACCAAATTATGCTACTTTTATCCTCAAATTTGTTGGACAGTGGGGCATGGGGAAGGTAGATTCTCCTTTTTTAAGTTCTCTATTAAATGAGTCCAAAAATGGAAATTTTCAGTATGAATCTACAATAATTACTTCACAATTAGTTGCTTGAAATGTTTAATAAAGAAAGCTTAGTTTATCCAAAAAACAGTTGTTGTATTCCCGTGTGTTTATTATTCTCAGCACTTGTCATTTACTGTACAGAGTTAAACAATCAGGAGTTGTTTCCAAAGAGACAGATTTACTTTCAGTGTTATGAGTAGGTTACCTCATTTGATCTGAAGGACGAAGATAAAATTCTCAAGAACACTAAAGCTTTATCCAAAGAGCTCTTATGATGAAAGTGTTACACTTTGCTGGGAAGACAGGTTCATTTTCTCTAATACTAGGTTTTCAAGTATTACTTGCTAAATTGTTTTGGCAAAATGTCTTCTAATTTTAACTGTTTTATAACCAAACACTTTAATTAAGCCAGTTTTTTGTTGACATGCTTATGTTTTGGTGAAGAGTATAAAGAATTTTGTAAACATTGAAGAAGAAAAGAAAACTCTAATAATCCTTCCTGTAATATCTAGAATAGCAAAACAACCCATAAGGAGTCATCTTTTTATCACATACTGAGTGAAATTGTAGCAAAAGTCAGTGTAAAATTTTCACTTGTCAAAACTAAGATTATTTTATCATCAGATTACCAGACCAAATTAGGATACTTTTAATCTCCCAGTTCACAGGTTAGTAGTACAGAGAGAGTAAGTCCCTGTTTTTATTCTGGACCATGTTAAAGAGGTCCTCAAAAGGAAATTTTCTTTTTGTACTGATAATCCTAGGAAGGTAAGTCCTACAGTTTTCCTAGCCTTTTTGACTTCGAGTAGATCACTTCTAGCACCTTGCATATAATAGGCAGTTAATACAATATAATGAGTAATTTTTTCTGAGTTTCATAGCAGTTTCAAAGTCCTATGATAATCTTATGTAAAGTGAGTCTATGACCTCCCCCGATTTTCCCCTCTGAACTTTTTCTGTCATCATATTTGCCTGGAGTATTTGGTCCAGATCTCTCTTTAGTCTCCATCAGATAAAATTTTAGATTGTACTTGTCTGTGTGTCTGTCAGAATTCCCAGAACAGAAGGTTATCTTCTTAAAAACAATGACTATCATCTTTTTTATCTTCGTATGCATAGTGGTTTCTTTGCAAAGAATGATCACTTAATGTTTGGTGAATTGAAGCTAAAGAGAGGTATCTTAGTATAGTGGAACGTTAAGACTCAGAAGGCAGAGGAAGCTGGGTTCAGGTCCTGTTTCCGACTCTTCCAGTTGTGTGACTGTAGATAAATCACTAAACTTCTGGGCCTTCATTTCCTCCTCTGTAAAATGAGGATAACAATACAATACTTATTTCGCGGGGTTATTATGAGAATAAAATAAGACCAATACGTTTTGCAAATCTTACAATGTTATGCAAAAGTCAGTTAGTGGTTTTTTTCTCATTTTTTTCATATTCTGATCCACTTCCCACCCTTCCCTGTAGTTCTAATAAGAAGTCATTCAATAAATATCAACAGGAAAGCTCAGGGTAGACAAAGAAATAAGTAAAATATGGTTTCTATTCTGAGAATATAGAATCTAGTAGAATATTTAAAGTGTGTACACAGATAAAGATAATGTACATATATATATATGGTTAGAATAATCTTCCTTGATCTTGGGAAGTTGAAATAAGAATTTAAATGTTTATTTCTATGACAACAGGAAAAAAGTAAGATGCAAGATATCATTTCACTATAAAGTTAAGTAAAGGGATTAAAAAATAAAACACTGGGAAGAGTAGGTGAGTGAAAATATCCATTACCAAATGATAAATCAAAATGACTGATACTATGAAATGATTATATGAAGGCTTATGTGTTGATTGATTAATGTTTCGCATCCATTTGATCTTTTGCACTAAACAAGATTGTGTCCAGGCCTCTCTGTACTTGTCACTTCGGCATCTCTGAAAAGGTAACAGTAATCCTTGACAATCTGCCTCAGGGCAACAGTAAGGGAAGTACTTTGTGAACCCTGGAACTCTATGTAAATATCAACTCCCCATATTCTTTGTGCTTACAGCAGCTCGTTTAGGAAGGGTTCACAGTATATGCAGCCCTAAAGTGAAGACTGTGAATTATCAGGAGGCAGGAACATGTGACCTCAGGCCGTATGTGGCCCTCTAGGTCCTCAAGTGGGGCCCTTTGGCTGAATCCAAATTCACAGAACAGATTCCCTTAAAAGAATTTTTTCTGTAAAACTTGGACTCAGTCAAAAAGCGCCACCCAAGGACCTAGGAGACTACATGTTGCCTTGAGGCTACAGGTTCCCCACCCTGAAGTAGTCAAGTATAAGCAGAGACTTCTTGCTAGGGAGGCTATCTACCTACTCCAGCAAAACCTTGAAGTTCACAGTAAAATATTATTCAAGAAATGTATTGAGAACATATAGTGTGACTTCTTATGCTCCAGAAACGCACAGTGGTAAGGGGTTCCCTGAATTTGCCTTTTTGAGTTGCTATATTCTGGATCCAGAAACGCCGAACCCAGAATCCAGGTCCTGATTGTGTCAAGGACAAAGCGCCCTCCTCTCCCCCCCCCCCCCGCCAAACACACATACAAGCTGACATAATTTGTTGTTTGCATCCCAAGCTAGATTCCCTGTGTGTCCTTGGGAGGCAACACAGGCACCAGCCAGTCTCTGCCTGGCTGGGAAAAATGCTTATGTAGCTGGGGACCTTTTCAGATAAGCCACCTCTCCTATCTTCCATCTAGCAGTTCCCAGGGGAAAAGAATGTGGCTTTTGCCATTGCTTGCTACTCCCCTTTGGGAAGGGTTACTGCACCCTTCCGTTCCCCTGCCATGCCATGCGCCTTCCTGTTTTCTCTTCCTTTTGTTGTACTGTCATAAGTATGCAAACTTCTGTAATGACTGTGAACTCTTTGGGTTCCAGATGCATGTTGATTTCTCTTGTAATAAACCTGATTTTCACACAAATCTTGTGATGTTGTGATTATCTATTGACAATGGTCAGCCAACCCCTGCCATCAGCAGAAATGTCCAGGGATGCTTCTGGCCTGCAAGTTATTATATTCAGAGGCTACAAGAGTAGACCTTCTCTCTCCCTCAGCCCCCAGAACCCTAAAGGGGAAACTCTCAAAATCCTTAGGAGTAGTGGTCACTACCTATGGCCCAGGGTAGCTGAGCTCCATAACAGTTTTTAGACACTAGAGCACCTTGAATATGCAGAGATGAAAAGGGGGTGAGGCAGTTATAAAGGGGAGAAGGCTAAAACTAGGTAAGTCAGGCAAATGTGGGAAACTAGAATATACCAAACAGAAATCAATGGCTCTTTGAAATAGCTATAAATATTAGAGCAAAATCAAAAGATTGAAAACAGAAGAAAATATAAGATTCTCGATAACAAAAATAACTGACCTGGAAAACAAATCTTAACAGATAATTTTAGAATCATTGAAAACCATAATCACATACCAAAAAAAAAGCCTGGAAAGACAGAAGTTGTAGGACTTAATGAGGATTATTTTTTCCTAAGGCTTTTAAGAGGGGAAAGAAAAGAGAGAATGGAAAGAAGAGTAAAGAGAGGAAGAGCTTATTACTTCTCATAATAAGGATGCATGAAAATCTATAAAAGTAGAGGGAAGGGGTGAATGGGATGAGTAGGAAATAGACCTTACTCTTATATGAAATGAACCAAGGAATATTGAACACAGGGAGTATTGACTTTGGTGTAGAAATATCAAACTCAAGAGGAAAAGAAAATGTGAGGCTAGGCAGGAGGTGGTTGAGAGGGAAAATAATACAAGGGAGGAAACAGTCACAAACTAAGCAGATTTACTAATGCTAAAATGGGGAAAGGAAAAGAACTATAATACTAGAGAGATGCCATCACTGACTTCTTAGGCAATTGGGCAAGAGTTGAACAAATAGTAGCACATTCTGAACAATACAGTGATCTGCCATGCTTCCACAGTAAAGGGGATGGGCACAAGATGCAGAGATATACATTTGAATTGCTTGGATATGCATACTTATTCATAAATGGGTGGTAGGGTTGCAAAAAAGGTGATTGCAAATTGTATTTTATCACAGGTCAGAAGTGAAGAGAAGGAAGCACAAGCAGAACAATTTTTAAAATAACAAGTAGAATTTATTATGATTTTTTATGAAAAAGCAGACAGCACATAATAGAGAGTTAGAGTTTTACATAGAATATTAAAGTTTATTCCAGTTGGAAATATGGAAATATTCTTTTTTGATAAGTTCTGAATTTCAAAAGAATTTTTAAATAGTATAAGCATAATCTTTGCATTCAGAAATAGTGTGGTTGGTAGGGAAGTAAAATTAAAAAAAAACAGCTAAACCCATAGTCAATCAGATCACCATGTATAAGTACAGGACATTTGTGTACCCTTAAGAACATGTCAGGATCCTACCTCTTGTGGTTCACTGGAAGCTTCACTGTAACTCACAGGTTAGCCGTTATCGCAAAGTAAATAGCCAAATTCCATAGAGAGAATTTTCAGGCTTTAAAAATATATTCATTTGTAAAAATTCGCATTAAATAAAAGTATTTCTCATTGTTCTTCTAATGTGTTGTGGTTTTCCCCACTCTTTTTCTTTCTCAGAAATTCTGATCTCTCACTACTAACCATAGTTTTATTTTGCTACCACTCTACTCCCTTCAGGATTTCCCAGACAAGTAGTAAAACCTAACAGAGCACAAGATTGCATTTACTCTAAGAAAAAGTACTATAACTCCATAACACTTCCATGACAAACCTTCGATTTCTAAAAGGGTCTAAGGTTAAGTATATAAACATCCCCATGCTGTAGACATCCTGGTTTGCCTGCCCGGAATCCTGTTTCTTACCCATACATAGTCAAATCTTTCTGTGAATTTCTTATGTAAGGTTTATTTGATGAGATTTGGGGATAAAAAACGAAAGTAGACTTTAATAATACGCAGGTCCTGGTTTGTAGTATAATACTCTCATCTCAACTAGGGAACTCCTTTTTTTTAATGTCTTCCTTTTATTCTGAGTTTTTTACTGAGTAAGAGTACCTAATTTGCTGTACTTACACATTCTGTAAAACAATTTTTACCGATTTTGAACTTTGTTCTTTTTGTGTGTTTTGTGTTTGTTTTGTTTTGTTTTGTTTAATGCAGCGGTGCTGACTACTATGATTACGGGCACGGACTTAGTGAGGAGACTTACGACTCATATGGTGAGTAACTTGGCAAGATGAACCATGACTAGAAATGGAAAGGACAGTCAAAGAAATCTTTCTTCTAAGAGGAGATCACTAGCCTGCATTAAAATTAATAAAAGTCATCTAAGAGTTCATTTATGCTTAGCTAGATACTTTCACAGAGCCCTTCAATATTAAAGATATGGCAAAATCTATATTAGGTTGTATATGATATCCTGGCTTATGAAATTCCACAAACAGAGAGATGAAGTTTCTTCTTTTAATGTCATAACTTTGCCAAATTTATCAAAGAACTCACTGGACTCAAGATATTTAATAGTGCAGTTCCTTTAAAGTGTCTTTGCCTGGGAAAATAAAAGTGAAATGAAGACAGAGTTTTAGTTTTAGGTTCCTTTTCTTTGTTACGGGTTAGAGTATGTGTGTGTGTGTTTGCATGTGGGTGTGTTTGCACATATGTATATTATACACATATGTATATACATATTTGTGTATGTTTCTGTATTTTTTAATTTATTTCTCATTTTGGATCCTTAAAAAAAATCACACCCAGTCATTGCAAAAAGGTTACCAATGCATTTAGAAAGATAATAGGCTTAAGGGTATTACCATACTGGTGCAGAAACAACTAAACAACCCATGGTAAAAGCATAATAATGGTGGAGGTTACATCTCAGAACCATCTGTAAGTGTAGCAATGACAGGTTTAATTAAAAGAATCTGTGGTGACAGCAGAATGCCCATTAAAAAAGCACCTTTTCTTGAAAGATGAATGTTAAATCTTTGGCTAAAGATCAGAGGACATGAAGTCTTCAATTAGTTGAGAAACTCAAAAGCCCATGAATTTCTGGTAAGCAGCACAAGCGAATCAGGACTCCCACTAATGGATGTTATGACATTTTTCTGAACATAACTGGAAAACCATTTTCTGGTGTTCCTTTTGAAGTGCATTTTGTTATATCGCCTGCCTGAAGCAACGATGACCTCAACTAGGATTTTTGTTTGTCGTAACAAACACTTATAAAAATACATTGGTTTGCTGAATGCTGTCTACTTAAATTGATGCAAGTTAGCTTGAGGGGACGTAGCTGATTGCATGTTTGTATCAAAAGAAGAGGTCATTCTAAGCATTTTTCCCTCACAGCTTTTTAAATTGGTCTCTGTGGACAGCATAGCTTTTAAATTGCTGTATGTTGCAGCTCAGAAGTTAACTCTTTGATGTAGAGATCTGGAATTCGCTAAGGTAATTGTTGAAAGAGCTGTGGTTCACAAACAACTCAATGGCAAAGCCTTCAATGTGACAATAATTTTAATACTTTTGTCTACTATACTTGGTATATGAATGTATAAAATATATAGCATCTCATTAAGCACATAAATTTCCCTGCAAAAGAACTTTGTTTCCACATTCATCTATTAAAAAATTCATTTAAAATGCAATATTAACCCTTCTTCGTACATTACCTGCCCATGTCTTCTGCCAATCCATTTATTTGCTTTGCCCACTCATTGAAATGGAATTTGATTCTTTTTCTACAATATAATCCATTTATAAAGATAGTGCCAATAGCTGGAGAACTGGCAAAAATTTAATTCTTAATATTTAGACTCCTCTTAAATGAGTACCTATGAGTAAGAGTATATAGTAGTAGAACAAGTTGGAAAAAAAGGACTTTTTTTGAGTACTTAAAGTTTTAGTTAATGCAGCTGTGGCTCATCATAGTGTGGTAGAAAAGATCCCTGGTCTCCCAGTCAGGAGAGCTGGTTATAAGGCCTAGCTTTGGCTATGAGTAACTCCCTGCCTTCTGAACCTCACTTTACCTGTCAGGTGAGAACATGATGATCTGTAAAGTCCCTACCAGCTCTAATGTCTATGATTCTATTTCAATTGAAATTTTGTTTTAATTAATTGCCATGGAATTTTTCAGTTAACCTAATCAAACATTTATTTAGCACTATGCTGGGCACTAACAGAGATAAAAAGATTGGATAAGATACAACTACTGCTCCTCTGGAATTCGTTCTGGTGCCATGTTACAGGTTATACACAAATGACTGTCATGCATTCTTTATTCATTCAGTAAGCACGTCCTAAACACTTCCTCTATGCAGGGTGCTACGTTAGGTATTCCAGATAAAATGACAACAGTAATTAAATACTTTCCACTTTCAAAAGAACTTACGTGCCTCAGGGTGAAAAAATATGTCTGTACACACATACATGCACATGTACATGTATAATTCATGCATATATAATAGCTAACAATTTTATAGTGCTGTAAGGGTTACAATGACTTTACAGATGTTAACTTACTTCATCCCCACAACAATCTTATGAAATTCTGTTATCCTTACTTTACAGATAAGATAACTGATGTTAAGAGAGGTTCAGTGATTTGCCCAGGGGTCACACACAGCTAGTAACAGTATGAGACAAGATTTAAACTCAGATCTCCCTGATTCCCAGGTTCTTCACCCTGTCCACATACATTTATTTCAGTGTAAATCACACAGAACGTAAAGAAACAAAATAAAACCCAACAAAACATCTCCTGGCACAGCAGGGGCTATCACCATGGGAGAACAAGAGAGTCCTCGTGTTGGTGGTGGCACTTGAACAAAGCCTTGAAGGAAGATAGGGATGACTGAGGAGGAAGTCCATCGCAAGGATGGGGGATGGTAGTGCCCACTAAATATACAACATAGGTACAAACCAGATGTTTTGTTAGGTCTACTGGGAGAAGAGATAATTGCTGAAGAGGGGCATAGAGACAGTTTGAATAGAAGCAACGGCATTTCAGTTAGACCTTAAAAGACAGATTTACTCTTCAATGAAAAGACACATTCAAGATGACATTTATTCACTGGTTCAATGCTAAGTTAGACTCTGAAAAATTAAACCATGCTAGCAACAGTAGCGCTCTAATTGTGATTAATCTTACCTTTTCTAGGACAAGAAGAGTGGACTAACTCGAGACATAAGGCACCGTCATCAAGGACAACAAAGGGAATCTACAGAGACCAGCCATACGCCAGATACTGATTGTACTGTCTTGATGTTGTGAAATATCCAATCTCCACCAGTCCTGTATACTGTTCAAAGTAATTTTTTTCTATGAACAATCCCTTTTTAATAAATCAAAGCGCTTAAAATCTGAATGGATGGACTGAATTTAAACTACTTTGTTGAAACAACAAACTGGGCAGAAAGACATGTAAAACAAGGAACTTTGTTATTGCCAGTCTGTATATGACAAATAGGAGATCAAAAGAAAAAAATAACCTTTGATTAACTAGTGTTAAACAAAAATTAGGTTTACTAAACATGTTAATCCATTCTTTTAACATAAGCCTCACCTTTCCTTTTAAAGGTTGTCCACAGAATTTAGTTCTATCTTTCAACCATATGCTAGTTTTTTCTCTTGCAAAGATGTGTAAAAAGGGAAGCCAATTACAAATGCAAATAATGTGGTATTCTTTTGTAACTCAAGTCTTGAAATGTTCTGTAGTGTTAAGCAAAGTCTCTTCTTGCTTGATACTAAATAAACTTTTGAAAGAAAAGCCGTGTGTGTGAGCTAACAATTTTTTTCTTATTAAAAAAAGCCTTCATAAATAGTAGTAAACAGGGAAAAACATCCTTTAACCATGATTGTCATAAAAGGGTCACACTAAACATTTGTACACCGTTTAAAAATGGTATAAAATTAAATGTTACAGTCATATACTCATAGTAGCTTTAAATGCTGTTTAAAGACTCCAAATGGTATTGCTCTGCCTGAGTGCCATATTAAAACCAAATCTTGTTTAAAACTGGTTTTAAAATAACTACTGAATTTTCTGAAAAAGATGTGATTAGTTTTCATCTTGTTGAGCATTTTTTCACTAGTGCAACTTTGGAATTTTTATGAGACTTTTGGTACCTTAATGAACACCTCGCTCCGTGCTGGAAGTAATAAACACAAAGCTATTAAAGACATTCTGACTTGACTAATTGAGGTCGCTTTCGTCAGAGGCTGAGGATGTGTAACCCTTAAAACGGTCTTCATTTTCAAAGGTAAATAAATCAAATCAGATTTTAATCTCACTTAATTTATCTTAATATAACTAATAAAACTAGGAAGAATACAACTTAGAAACTTTTATGATCCATTTTAGAAAGGCTTGAAGATCACCTAAATTATCATTTTAAAAAGTTTAATTTGTTTTAGTAATCTAAAAAAAGCCTTAGTTGAGTCCATTTAATTGGGGCAAATTATTCCCTATTAAACAAATGTAAAACCTCATAACTAGTAATTTGTAATACATTATTTGTTCATAAATTTTAGTAACTAAGCACAGTACTTAAAAATTACAACTGTTTGCTATTCTTTTCTTTATTCATTCAGTTTGTCTTTTTTTGCTATAGATTTATAACATGAAATGTTTAAATTTTGGTTTCTTTTGTTTCTTTATTCCATTTAAGTAAAAAAGTTCTTTTCTTTTGTCAGGAAATGCCAACTATCTTCGGGAGTAAGAAGAACCCATTGAAAACCTGGTGAAAACAATGGTACGTAATCTGTTTGTTCCCAATGCTTTCGACACTTAATGGAAGATGAAAATAATTTCATGCTCATCTAAACCTGGGTGGAAAATTCCCCATGATGTTTTCTTATTATCAAGGCTAGTGATTATGGCAAATTAGCTTCTAAGGTCAGAAAGAGAGCCTCTGAAATGTAAACAAGTCAAAATTAGCAAGCATTATTGTAATCTCTACTGATGGAAGGCTCATCCATCCCAATAGATTTTCATATGTTTTGATTATGGTAAAAGGTACAACTTAATAGGTTTTAGTTTGGAAGATCTAAATATCTCTGATGGGAGAGATACTGTAACATTGGTCTCATTTTCTTTCATTTGCATATACTTTTTAGGAGCACCTTGTAAGACTTGATCAGCAGTCCTAAAAAGACTAAAAATAATTTACAAAATAACATGTATAAAATACTTTAAGGTTTTCAAAGCACTTTGTGTGTTATTATATTTGATCTCCAGAAGGATATGATTACATTTTAAAGGTACTATGGCTTTAGAGCACTGAGATACAATTTAGAGAATTTTCATTAAATACAGCTCATCTGTTCATTCGGCAGGAACTTAGAATGTTCTTGTGCTGTACCCAATCCATAGAATCATGGTATTTACAGTGTTACTAGGGAGAAAAGAAGGATGAACTAGAGTGTGTCCAAAGAAAAATGACAAAGATAATGAGGGGAAGTAGAGATATAAGATATGAGCTAAAGGAACTCAGGATGTGTAACTTGAAGAAGAGAAGACAGGGTGGGAAAATGACAGCTGTCTTCAGGCATTAGAGGGACATCTCAAGGAAGAGGAAAAAAGATGTAAAAAGAATAAACATTTATATACCACCTTATGTGCCAGTCACTTTGTTAACTAGTTTACAATTATTTTCTCATGTGATCCTTACAACAACACTGCATAAGGTAGAAGCTACTATTATCACTGAGACAATGGTTAAATGATTTGCCCAGAATCACACAGGTAGTAATTGTCTTATGCCACATTTGAACTCAGATCTTCCTGGCTCCAGGCCCAGGACTCTATCCACTGGAGTAGACATTTTTTACTTGACCCAAACAGGTAAAAGTTACAGGGAAGAAAATTTCACTTGCATCCTGGCTACCAAAGCTCTCCATAGGTGGCAAGGAATGATTTAGGAGGTGGTGAATTCATCCTCATTATATACCTTTAGGAAGAGACTAGATGACTTTCAGATAATTCTTACTCAAGTACAGCTCCACTGAGATCATTTCCAGTTCTAAAATTCTATTGAGAACATAGATGATGATGGAATTTCAGAATTGTAACAGACCTTGTTGCTCAATCTTCGTTTTCAAAGAAGACCAATGACATTATAGGATGAATTGCACATGAATTGGATTTAAGTGAGGGAGAGTTGTTCAGTCCTCAACCTCTCTCTTTTCCCCTGAATCAACAAAATTCAGTGGCAAGACAAAAGTCAGAATGACTGGTGATGGCCCCGGATGGGGTAGATGACCTTGGTGTTGTCGATATTTGATCAGATTCTAAGTGCCTCACAGCCTACTTCAGCTGCCCTCACGGTTGTTGGAACAAATTGTTCTTGTGTGCTCATTCCACCAGGGGAGGTCTTCACATGCTTGGGATAGACATACCTCTAACTGGCCAATGTATTTGAGGCCTGTTGGTTACCTCCAACCTGGGTTAGCCCTTCTACCAAGACAATTTGCCAGGGTGTGAACACAGAGCTGCAGATTCTTGGAGCCATAGGTGAGAGTTGGTTGAAGGTGGATACCAAAAGTGAATGAGCATCCCTGAAAAGGGCTCAGAAGTCCTTGTACCAGAGGTGCTAGTCTTCCTGAACACCTCAGAGATCCCAGACCTAAGATGGCATTTAAAGCCTTTAACAATTTGGCTTCTGCCTATTAGTCTGGACGGATTTCACATGACTTCCCTTCATTCATTCTTCTTTCTACCAACTGGCCTTCATCCTGTTCTCCAAATTTGGCATTTCCTTTTCTGCCTACCCTTTCTTCATGATGTATCCCATGTCTCAAGTAAACTCCCTCTTCACCTTTGCCTTTTGGAATCTTTATCTTTTTTCAAGGCTTAACTTAGGCACTACTTTGTACCTAAGTTTATTAACTCATCTTTTGTGTCATGGATTCCTTTGGCAGTCTTGGTGAAGGCTTATAAGAGTCTGAGGCCAGATTTGAACTCAGGAAGATGAATCATCCTGATTCTAGGCACTGCATTCTATCTACTTGTCACTTTTCTCATCCCTACCCTTTCACTTACCTTTTTTCCCCCACTTTGTTTTTACCTCACTTAGTTTTTTCAATTACATGTAAAAACAATTTATAACATTTTTTAAATTTTGAGTTCAATATTCTCTCCTTTGCTCTCTCTCATCCCCCCTCCCCAAGACAGGAAGAAATTTGCTATAGGTTATATATGTGCAGTGATGCAAAACATATTTTTATGTTAGTCATATTGTGAAAGAAAGCTTGGACAAAAAAAGTAAGAAATAGCATGCTTTGATGCATTGAGACTCTTATCAGTTCTTTCTCTGGAGGTGAACAGCATTTTTCACCGGAAGTCCTTCAGAATCATCTTAGATGTTTGTATTGTTGAAAAAGCTAAATTATTCACAGTTGATCATCATGCAGTATTCCTGTTACTGTGCACTGTGTGCTCCTGCTACTGTTCACTATTCATGTAAGTCCAGGTTTTTCTGAAAGTGTCCTGTTCATCATTTCTAATAGCATATAGTACCTCATCTCAATCATATTTCAAAATTTGTTAAGCCATTCCCCAGTTAATGGGCTTCCTCTCAATTTCCAATTCTTTGTCACCACAAAAAGAGTAACTGTAAATATTTTTTGTACATATAGGTTCTTTTTTTTAAAATCTCTGGTATTACAGACCTAGCGGTGCTATTGTTGGATTAGAGGATATGAATTGTTTTATAGCCCTTTAGGCATAGCTCCAGATTGTTGTACAGGATGTTTAGATCAGTTCACAGTACCCCCCACTGTGCATTAATGGCTCAGTTTTCCCACATCCCCTCCAAGAGTTGTCATTTTCCTGTTCTGTTAGTCACTCTAATAGTTATGAGATGATACCTCAAAATTATTTTAATTTGCATTTCTCTAATCAGTAATTATTCAGAGAGTTTTTTAACATGACCAGAGATAGTTTTGATTTCTTCATCTGCAAACTGCTTGTTATGTCTTTTGATGATGTATCAATTGTGAAATGACTCATATTCTTATAAATTTGAGTTCTCTGTGTATTTGAAAAATTAGGCTTCTATCAGAGAAACTTGCTATGAATGTTTTCCCCAGCGTTCTCTTCTTCTTCCAGTTTTGATTGCATTGGATTTGTTTGTGTAGAAAGAAACTTTAAGCTAATGTAGTGTAATGCAATTGCTCTCCATCTCTTATTTTGTCGAATCCTTATCCATAGGTCTGACAGCTAAACTATTCCATGCTCTCCTAATCTGTTTGTGGTATCACCCTTTATGTTTAAATCATGTACTCATTTTGACCTTGTCTTGGTATATGGTATGAGATGTTAAATCTTTACCTAGTATCTGCTAAACTGCTTTCCACTTTTCCTAGCAGTGTTTGTCAGATAGTGAGTTCCTGTCCCAAAAGCCAGGATCATTGTATTTACTCAACACTGTATTACTGTTGTCATTACCTACTATTTATTGTATACTCCGGATGTGTTGGGAATTAAGGGGAACTGGCACCTTTGAAATGAGCCCTATTCAGGGCTGCTTATCCACCTTTGCTGACTTGGTGTCTCTCACTTTTGGCTCCAGGAAGCTGTAGCATGCACAGTGGCTATACCCTAGAAAACAGTCTTCATCAGACAGGCTAAACCAGGTTGAGGGTAACTGATGGTCTTCAAACCCATTGTTGAATTAGGGCAATGTCTGCCTCTAGCACTTGAAGACTTCTGCAGAGGAATGGACAAATAAGAACAATTTGTTTTTTAATGGCCATGAATGTGAATGAAGTAGGTGCTGTGGAGAACTTAGAACTTAGGGATGGAAGATGCCAAAGTCATCCACTGCATCCTGGGCCATCGCCAGTCCTGTCTTTGGTCTTGCCTCTGGGCTTTAGTGACTGAGAGAGTGCATCTGACAATTTTGTGTAACTCTTCCTCACTTAAATCTAATTCACCTACAAGTTCTGACCACTGTGTGATGTCTTCTGTCCTCTTGGAAGAGAAAGGACAAACAGTAACATTGTGCATCAGTCTATTCCACTGATCCACTACTCAATCTCTAAACCAGTACCAGATTGTTTTGATGAGTACTGCTTTATAATGTAGTTCAAGAGTTATTATGGCTGAGCCATCTTCCTTCACTTTTCTTTTTAGTTAGTTCCCTTGACAGACCTTTTATTCTTCCAAATAAATTTTGTTATATTTTCTATCTCTATAAAATAATTGTTGGTAGTTTGATTGGTATGACATTGAACAAGTAAATTAATTTAAGTAGAATTGTCTTGTTTATTATATTGGCTTGGTATACCCATATTTTTCCACTCGTTTAGATCTTACTTAATCTATGTGAAAAGTGTTTTGTAATTGTATTCATATAGCTCTGGATGTATCTTGGCAGGTAGACTCCTAAGTATTTTATATTGTCTACAGTTTTTTTAAATTCAATTTCACTATCTCTTGTTGCTGCAGTTTCTTGGTGGTGATTACATATATAGAAATATATATATATATATGTATATATAAATGCTGATGATTTTATTTATTTTATTTTATATCCTGAAACTTTGCTGAAGTTTTTATTTCAACTGGTTTTTTAGTAGATTTTCTAGGACTCCCAAGTATACCATCATGTCATCTAATAATGGTGATAATAGGCATTCTTGCTTCATGAACCCAGATCTTATGGGGAGGGCTTCCAGTTTACCCCATTACAGATAATGCTTATTGATAATTTTAGATAAATACTACTTATCATTTGAAGGAAAGCTTCATTTATTCCTATGCTTTCAAGTGTTTTTTTCTTTAATAAAAGTGAGTGTTGTACTTTGTCAAAAGCTTTTTCCTCTCTTTTTAAATATTTTTCCCATTTACATGTAAAGACAATTTTGACATTTCATTTTTTAAAATTTTGAATTCCAAATTCTTTCCTTCCCTTTTATTCTTACCCGCAGCCTGAGAGGGTAACAATTTGATATAGGTTATATTGCAAAACATTTTCATATTATTCAAGTTGTGAAAGAAGACATGGATTCCCCCCTCCAAAACAATAAATAAATAAATAAAGTGAAGAATGGTATGCTTTGACCTGCATTCAGACTCCTTCAGTTATCTGGATGTGGATAGCATTTTCATCATGAATCATTTGGAATTGTTTTGGGTCATTTTATTGCTGAAAGTAGATAAATCATTCATAGTTGATCATCAATTGCAGTTACTCTTTGCCATGTTGTTTTGGTTCTGTTCATTTTACTTTGCATTAGTTCATGTAAAATTTTCCTTTTTTTTTTTTTTTGCATTCAGCCTATTCTTTGTTTCTTATCGCATAATAGTATTCCATTGCAATTGCATAGCACAACTTACTCAGACATTCCCCACTTGATGGGCATCCCCTCAATTTCCATTTCTTTGCCACCACGGAAAGAGTGACTTTATTTTTGTACAAATGGGTCCTTTTCCCTTTTTTTCAGTCTCTTTGGATTATTGATACTGATATTGATGGATCAAATAGTTTTCTCAGTTTTATAGCCCTTTGGGTATAGTTCTAAATTTCTCTCCAAAATAGCTAGGTCAGTTCACAGCTCCACCAACAGTGTGTTAGTGCTCCAATTTTCCCACCAAACGCTGCTCTGCATCTACCAAGATAATCATATTTTTGTTGGTTTTATTATTTATGTGGTCAGTTATGCTGATAGTTTTCCTAGTACTGAACCAGCCCTGCATTCTTGGTATAAATCCCAACTGCTCATAGTGTTTGATCTTTGTGATATATTTCTGTAATCTTCTTACATTTATTGCTTCATTTTCTTATAATTGGTGGTGAATTCATCCCTTTAATTTTTTGATATTGGTAATTCAGTTTTCTTTCCTTTTTTATTCAGATTAACCAATGGTTTATCTCATTGTTTGGTTGGTTTTTTTCCATAAAATCATCTCTTTTATTTACTACTTAAGTGGTTTTCTTACTTTCCATTTTATTATCTCTCCTTTGATTTTCAGTATTTCTAATTTGGTATTTAATTGGGAATTTTTAAGTTGTTCTTTTTCATTTTCTTTAACTGCATGCCTAATTCATTGATCTGATCTTTTTCTATTTTATGTCTCCTTTCCTCTTCCCCTCTGCCCTCAGGGTATTCTGCCCAAAGGACAGTGTTGTAATGGCCAAAAGCTACCTAGTTAACTTGGAGTTACTGGCTAGATTTCTTTCTCAAAGGTCAAGTCTTAAACCCAATTCACTCTAGACAACAATAGGTTCCTGCCCCAGCACCATTTAACCATTTGGCACTCCTGGCTCACAGTGGATATAAATAGTAACTTTTTCTTTTGGCAGGCAACCCTAAGAGTCTTCCCTTCAATTTGATTCTTTTTTTCAAATTTCTTATTAAAGGGGCAATGCCTTGACTCACTTCTTAAAGAGGCTGATTCACTAAATGGGCATTGCCTCACTTGAAGTGAGAACCTAGCTTAAAAAGGCTAAGGTCTCTCACTGCATCCTGGGATGTCTCCAGTCATCTTGATTGATATCTGGCCACTGGACCCAGATGATTCTGCAAGAGGAAGTGAGACTGGTGGCTTTGCACAGCCCTCACTCACTCAAATCAAAGTTAGTTGCAAGTCATGTCATCATCTTCCTGATGCCATGGTCCCCTTTAAGAATGAAGGACAAACCACATAACCACAACCACAATTTTATTGATATTAGCATTGAGATAAAAATTTTACACTAAATATTGCTTTGACTGCATCCTATAAATTTTGGTATGTTGTCTCATTGTTATCATTCTCTTTAATGTATTGTTTCTGTGATTTTTTTTCTTACACCCATTTGCTCTTCAGAATTAGATTTTTTAGTTTCCAATCATTTTTAATCTGTCTTTGCAGGCCACTTTATTGCATGTAATTTTATTGCATTTTGGTCTGAAAAGGATGCATTTAAAATTTCTGCTTTTTTGCATAGAGTTGTGAGGTTTTTATGTCCTAACACATGATTAGTTTTTTGTGTAGGTGCCATGTGCATCTGAGAAAAGGGTGTATTCCTTCCTATTTTCATTCAGTTTTTTCTAGAGGTTCATTATATCTAACTATCCAAAATTCTATTCATCTCCTTAGCTTCTTGTTTACTTTTTAGTTAGACTTACCCATTTTGGAGAGGGGAAAGTTGAGGTCCCCCCACTAGTACAGTTTTGTTGACTGTTTCCTGTTTTAATTCATTTAACTTTCCTTTAAGAATTTGGATGCTATACCATTTGTTGCGTATCTGTTTAGTACTGATATTACTTACCGAGAACTACATCTTTAGCAAGATGTCATTTCCTTGCTTATTTTTTTTTGGTCAGTTCTATTCTTGCTTTTGCTTTTTCTGAAATTCTAATTATTACCCCTGCTTTTGGTAGATAATAACATAATAGATTCTGTTCCATCCCCTTATTTTACTCTGTGTGTGTCTCTACTTCAAGTATGTTTCTTGGAAATAGCATAATGGGAGATTCTGGTTTTTAATCCATTCTCCTCCTATCTGCTTCCATTTTATGGGTTAGTTCATTACATTCACATTTACACTTATGATTATTAACTGTGTGTTTTCCCTCCATTCTATTTTTAACCTGTTTAGTTCTTGCCTTCTCCCTCTCTTTCTCACCTTCCCTACCTCCCTCCCTCTTTCCACCCTGTCCCCTTCCCTTCAATGAGCCCCACCCCCTCTCTTATTCCACCTCTCTTCTACTTCCCTATAGCACAAGATAGATTTATCTACCCAACCAAATACGCATGTTATTCTCTATTTCATCCAGTTGCCATGAGAGTAAGGTTCAAGTGTTGCCCACCACTAATCCCACCCCCTTCTACCACTCCACTCTAAAAGCTCTTGAGTTCCTCTTTTATGTGAGACATTTTGGCCCATTCTACCTCTCCCTTACCTATTCTCCCAAAGCATCCATTCCTCACCCCCTAATTTTGATTTTTTGAGCATCATCACACTATAGTCGGTTCATACCCGTGCCCTCTATGTATGTTAGTAGTTACAAGAATCATCTATTCATGTAGGAAAGTAAATAGTTAACCTTAATGAATGCCTTGTGATTTTTTTCCTTTCCTGTTTACCTTTTTGTGATTTTCTTAAACCTTGAATTTTTAAATTACATTTTCTCTTCATCTCTGGTCTTTTCATCAAGAATGCTTGAAAATTCCAATTTCATTAATTTCTTTAAATTTTAATTTAAATTTCCATTTTCCCCCCAAAGGATTATGCTTAGTTTTGCCCAGGTGATTCTTGTTTATGGTCCTGGCTCCTTTGCCCTCTGGATTAGCATATTTCAAGTCCTCCACTCTTCACATGGTAGCTACTAAATTCTGTGTTATCCTGACTCTGGCTCCTCAATATTTGAATTGTTTCTTTCTGGTTGCTTGCAGTATTTTTCCTTGCTTGGAAGTTCTGGAATTTGACTATAATGTTCTTGGGAGTTTTTGTTTAGGAGATAATCAGATTATTTCAGTTTCTATTTTACCCTCTGGTTCTAGGATATCAGGGCAATTTTCCTTAATTTCTTGAAATATGTCTAGCCTCTTCTTTTTCAAATGCCTTCAAGGTTCTCCTTGATCTGTTTTCGTGGTCATTTTTCTCCAGTGAGATATATCATATTTTCTTCTACCTTTTTTCATTCTTTTGATTTTGTTTGTTTCTTGTTGTCTCATGAAGTAATTAGCTTCCACTTGCCCGGTTCTACTTTTTAACTAATTATTTTCTTCAGTGAATTTTTATATATTTTTCCATTTTTTTATGCTTCCTTTACCAAGCTATTGACTCTTTTTTCATGATTCTCATGTATCACTCTCATTTCTTTTCCTAATTTCCCCTCTACCTCTCTCATTTGATTTTTAAAATACTTTTTGAGCCCTTCCAATAATTATTTTTAGGCCTAATATCAGTTCACACTTTTCTTTGACAATTTATGTGTAGCTATTTTGACATGATTGTTCTCTTCTGAGTTTGTGTTTTGATCGTTCCTGTGACCATAGTAACTTTATAACATAAACTGTAACTTTATATGGTCAGGTTCTTTTTTGTTTGTTCGCTCATTTTTCCAACGTATTTCTTGACCTTTAACTTCATATTGAAGTTGGGCTGTGCTCCTGGGGTAAAGGGGACACTGTCCCAAGGTTTTTCATGATGTTATTTTCAGAGCTAATTTTGGAGACCTGTAAGTTTTCAGTTTTCTAAGGTGATGTGATCTAAGGAGAAGTGGTGACTGCTTTCCTGACCTGTGCTCTGCTGTGTGAATGATTATAAGCTCTCTTTTCCATCTTAGAACTGTGATCGGGGTCCAGCTCCCTTACTACTATGATATGGACATAGGACCTGGGCCTGCGATCTGAATCCTTGTTTGAGCAATGCAACAGGGTACTACACCCAGTGTTAGCAAAATATCCCCTGTAATCTCCTTCTAACCAGTTGTCCAGTCCCCTTACTGTCTGTGGGCTGAGCCCTGGAGGTCACCATTAAGAATTCAACCACCACCAAGGCCTGTGCTGGCTTTCCAGAGACTGTTAGCTTGCTGGGGCACAGCTAGCACTGAATTTTGCTCCACTCTCACTCCAGTGAGGCAGCCCTTTGCTGTTGACTTGAATTGTCTTGGGCTGGAAAATTGTTTCACTTTTTGTTGATTCTGCCACTATAGAATTCATTTTGAGGCATTAGTGTAATGTTTTAGGGAGAAGAATTTGGTATCCTGCCATCTTGGCTCCACCTCCTCTTTCACTTATCTTAAATCTCTCCCATTTTACCTTCTACTTCCCTACTACACATAAACGTTTTCTTGTCTCACTCAGTCTCAAAAACTCTTTACTTGATCCATGCATCATGTATCCCATATTGTAGGATATTACTCTTCCTTTTCGTAGCTAAGTTGCTAGAGGCCATCTACCATTTCATTTCCTTTCCTTATTGTCTTCTTAAACCTCTTGAGTCTGATTTCTGACCCCATTATCCAACCCAAGCTTCTCTCAGCAAAGTTACCTTGGTAACTTGGTTAATGATCTCTTAATTGCCAAAACTATCAGTCTTTTTTCAGTCTTTATCCTTCTTGCCCTTGCAGCAGCTGTTGACACTTTTGATCACCCTTTTTCCCTTGATATTCTTCTTTCTGGTTTTAATGACACTGCTGTCTCCTAGATTTCCTCCTATCATTCTGACCACTTTTCATTCTCCTTTTCTGGATCTTCATCCAGTTCATGCCTACTGAATAAACATGTCCCCAAGTCTCTGTCCTGAGCCCTATACTATTTTCCTGGGTGATCTCACCATCTCCTGTGATTCAGTTGTCATCTCTATGCAGAAAATTCTCAGATTTATTCCGCTGGTCCTAACCACTTCTCTCCTCACTATCTGTCTAACATTTCCCATGTGAAACAATCTCTGTTTTCTTTTGTTTTGTTTTTAACATGGTTGTTTGCATCTTATTTCCTCTATTAGACAGTGAAGACAGGACCAGATTTTGTTTTTGTTTTGTTTGGGGCAAAAAAAGGAAATAAAAGAGGAGTTTAAGAAAGCAATCACAATCCAGGCACACAGAATAAGAACCCTCTCTCTCTCTGACAAAAGCTGAATAACTAATAAATACTTATATTGCTGTAGTAATAAATTTTCCTTTCAAAAAGTAGAAGAGTCTCCAAAGGGACATTCTGTTTTTTCTATTTCTCTTGTTTGGGGTCAATAAGGGTTACAAGTCAAATATTCTAACCATATCTAGGATATTTTGTTTCTGTTTTTACAGAAACTACAAATCCCTCCCTTATTGAATGGCCATCTTATTCATTGCTTAAGCTGAGGTTTGTAAGGTATCTCAATTTGGGTTGCATTTTGAATTCCTTTGCTTTTTAAAATGTTATTCCATCCCCCCATGAAGTTTCAAGAGATGTAGGATGTCATTTGAATTTCCTTCCCTTTATATTTAAATTTCTTTTCCCTGACAAGTTGCAGCATTTGTTGTTCATCATTAGAATTGCTAAATTTCAACACTGTGTAAATTGGAGTTTGAAGCATATGTCCATCCCTTCCTCCCCTACTTCCCTCATATTTTTCAGTTTGTATTGTTTTCTGCATTTAGAAATTCTAGAAATATTTTTTTTTCCAGTTAAGAAATATCTCTGGAGAGAGTCACAACTGTAGTTTTTCTGCTCTGCTAATTATTTATGTACCACAGACTATGAGTTTTATTATTTGTTCTTTTCTAACTTGTTTTTTTATATTTTTAATTTGTCCTTTGAAACATGGGATCTTTTAATGCTTTTGAAATCCCTTAAGAGTTCTGTATGTATCATTAGGAAGTGTTGCAACTTCTTTTGGTATATAATACTTATTTAGAGAATCATAATTTTTTGAGGTTTTAATACTCATCCTCCTAATTTTAGCATCCTCCCTATTTGGTTTATTTGCTTGTGCTCTTGGTCTTTAATTGAATTTTCTTCCTCTAGAATTGTTAGGTATCTTTCTTTAACTTTTTTCCCCTATACTCCCTTGTTATTCACTTTCTCACTCTTCCCTTCCTCCCCCCATCCCTGCTTTGGAATATGCCAATAAATCTGTATTATAAAGCTGCCTTAGTCTGTTCCCACATTAGAAAATTTATATTTCACTCACAATAGTCTCTACCCTAAGTCTTCTTGTAAGACAAGACTGACTCCATCTATCTTTCAGTCCCCATTTTCTTAAGATTTGGTGCAGTCACTCAAATTGGATCCCTGGATCATGTTCTTTTCTTCTCTTAATGTGCCAAATAAGCTTCTACAACTTTTTCCAGAGAGGGGAATAGATGAGTATTATGGGCAAGGGCTCTATAGCTTTGTGATTACCTAACCTAGGGGCTACCCCAAAGAGAAGGAAGTTTGAGTTCTTCCCATCTGAAGTCACAATACCCCCTGTTACTGGGCAGAATCAATGCCTCTTTACTTATGGCAATAAAGTAAAGACAGGCAAAGAATGAATAAGCCAACAGAATCTGCCATTTGAGAGGAATCCCTAAGTGAGACCCAATCCTTTGACTTGGTTTATGTGGTCTACTGGAGCATGGAGGCTGGTGGGGGAAGAGTGCTAAATAAGTACCTTAAGAATTAGAATTCTCCAGCATTAAATTCATAAGGCTATTACCTTATTGAGCTTCTGATCTTGGAGGGCTTTCTTGTCATACGGATTGAGCCATAATTGCTAGTTCTGGTGCTCTTTGAGGTGGTTAGACGTGGTTTGAGAGTTAATGGGGACTGGAGAAAAAGTCTAATCTCCCATCATGTTAGTCCCTTTTAGACAGGCATTCTGTCCTTGATTTGATTCTCACTATAGCAAGCCTTTATTAAGCTCTTACTTTATTCCAGATATTCTGGAATATCTGAGTCCTGAGGTAAGGAGGAAGTGTATCAAGAAAAATCCCATGAACTAACATTATATGAGAGAAGTCAGACCAGGAGGGTTAGGGTATCTTGAGAATGAAATTCTGTAGATAAAAAGGTAAAGACTGAAGGAGAAAAAATAAGTGTTCTAAAGAGATAATATGGATGAACAAGGAATTAACCAACTAACTGGTTTGTTTTTTTTTTTTATAATTTGGATGTGAACTTAACAAGGGGGCAGGAATATATATATGTGTATGAAATCTCAGAATGAACTAAGGATGATGAAGAAAGCTAAGCATAACAAAAAAGATTTTTGATTTGTTTTTGGAGGAGAGGAGAGGTATCTTTACAGATGATAACTGACAACAGAGAAGGTAGGTCCCTAATTCTTATGTTGGTCCCCTTTTGTCTGCCAAGTAGAATGACCTTTACTTGGGGAATTTGCCACCTCCAGGCCACATGTGGCCCTTTAGGTCCTCAAGGATGGCTCTTTGACCAAATCCAAACTTCATAAAACAAAAGGATTTGTTCTATAAAACTTAGACTCAGTGGCCATGGCCTGAGGCTATAGGTTTCCCATCCCCCAAAATGACAACAAAAGTAGCTGAGGAGGAGTTGTTATCCAAGATAAGAAAGAAGATGAAAAAACACTTTCTTGCCCTTGATCAGTTCAAGTCACCTAATCCAAAGGAACCATACACTCAAGTGCTAAAAGAACCCAGTGGATGTGATTACTGAATCATTGCCATAGTACTATCTGAAACATCCTGGTAAAGCAGAAGTACCACAGCACAGGAGGACAGATATCACCCTGAGCTTCCAAAAAGGGAACAACTATAAAAAGAAATATTACAAAGACATCATGACAGACCAACCTTATGTCAATGAGATTACTCAGGGTAGTGCAATAAATACAGATTAATCTGATTTGAGTAAAGTACTTGATAAAGTATCTAATTGCTATTTTGTGAAAAAGTTGGGAGAAATATAGCTGAACTAGTTGATCATAGTTGATTATATAGCTTTGCAGAGATCTCAAGGAGAGGGCCCAAGGGATAGATGCTTGACTCTACATTATTTATTTAATATATTTTGTCACTCAGTAAGCATTTATTAAGTGCCCACTTTGTGCCAGTCACTATACTGGGCACTAGAATTAGACAAATGAAATAGTCCGTCAAGCACCATACATCCTACTAGAAACAAATATGCACATAGAAGTAAATACAGTATGATTTTAGAGTAAGGATAGGTATTGACAACTTTGTGGATATGGAAAGACCTCCTTTTAGTAGGCAGTTCTTGAACTGAAAGAAAGAGGGATTCTAAAAAAAAAAAGTGTATTAATGGAGGAGAAACAAGGAGTCAGGAGAAGCTGGGAATACGTCCTATGCAAAAGTCCAGAAATAAGAGATGCAGTATCCTATATGAAAGTTCTGTTTGGATGAACTATAGTAATTGAAGAGAAATTATGTCCAGGTAGGCTGCAGCCAGATTAGGAAGGAGTCCTAGCATCAATATGGAGCCACTGGAGCTTTTTGAGCAGGAGATTGCTGGGGTCAGACTTGGGTTCTGAGAATGTCACCTTGGCAGCTGTAAAGGAGAAGGCCCAGGCTCAACCAGAAAGCTGTTAAAGTAATCCAAACAACTTGTATTAATGTAGTATCCAGGTGAATAGGGCTAGAGGGATAGATGTAAGATCTTGTGGAGGTAGAATTGTCAAGGTTTGATAATTGATTATGGGAATGAGAGAAACTGAAGAGCAGAGGATGAATCTGAGGCTGTAAACCTGGATGGCTGGAAGGACAGTTGTTCCTTCATTAGTAATGGGAAAGGAAAGAATAAGGATGCATTTGAGGAAAATGATGAATCCAGTTTTGAATCAGTTGGGTTTGAGATATCTAAGAGGCATCCAATTAGAAATGCCAAATAGGCTGTTGGTAATGTGGAGTTGGTGCTCTGGAGAGAGACTACAGATGGATATATAGATCTGGGAATTCTACTCATAAAAGATAATTGAACCCAAGAGACCTGATGAAATCAGCAACTTAGACAAAGGCATAGATGGGAAGCATATCAAAGTTTCAGTTGACACAAAACTTAAAGTGGTAACTACATAAATTTTGTACACATAAAATTTTCAGTTGACACAAAACTTAAAGTGGTAACTACTTAAATTTTGTACACATAAATCCTAAATGACCAAGTTGAGATCTGAAAAGATCTTAACAAAATTGAGCATTAGACTGAATCTGAGAAGATGATATTTAGGAATAGAGGTGAAGGCTTATGCTTAAATTTGAAAGACACACTTCACAAATAGGAAGTAAGAAAGACATGGTTAGATATCAGTGTCCAGAAAATATTTGTGGCTTCTAGTATCCTGAAAGCTCCATATGAGTTAGAGCAACCAAAAAAGAGAATTAATGTTGCTCATGATGTATTTTTAAAAAAGCATAGCTACCAGAAATAAGGAGGAGATAATTCCCTCCTACTCTGCCTACATTACCCCACACCTGGGGTATCATGTTCGATTCTGGATTCCCACCGATATGTTAAAAAGCTTCCAGTAGAGGGCAGTCACAATGTTGAAGGTCCTTGGATCCATGTCTTATAACATAATATTAAATAACTGAGTTTCAGGGGAAATGGCAGTTGCGTTTAGGTGTTTAAAGGATTATCATGTGGAGAGATTGTTTGGCCCCAGAGGACAAAAAGTAAGGGAAGAAGTTTCAAAATTAAGTTGAGGCTTGATATAAGCTTAGATAAAAGTAAAATGGTCTTCTTTGGAAAGGATGTAAGTTCCACTTCGGATTTCTTCAAGAAGATGATAGATAGCCTCTAAATTCCCCTCCCACTCTAAAATTCCATGATTCTGTGATAGTGTAATCTGAGACTTGAAGTCAGGGGAGATGCTAGAAGTGAAAGTATTTTGGCATCATCTGCCTCTAGGCAATGTATGGGAGGTGAGACCTGATAAGATCACCAAAAAAAAAAGAGAGTAGAAAGAAAAAAAAAGGCCTACAATAAAACCTTGGTAGACATTCATATTTAGTGGGAAGGAACAGGATGACAATCCAGAAAGGGAGACTAGAAAATGAATGATCAGACACATAGGAGAATACAGAGAACTGTGGATGGAAAGCAAGGTCGCTTGTGCTGTGAGTGAGTGAGGATTCCAAGAGGTTTAAGTATCTAGTAGCATCCAAGACTGCACAGAATAGAAGGAAGTCTGAGTTGAAAACGGCCATTGCCTTTGGCAGTTAAGATTTTTTTGTAAGCTTGAATAGAAGAGACCCAGTTGAGGGGTGGGATCAGTAGCCAGAATACAAAGGATTAAAAAGAAAGTGGGAGATAAGAAAATGGGTTCAGCAGATTTGTATGACACTTGCCAAGATTTTGTCTATAAAAGGAGAGCTATGCAACAATAGTTTGAGGATAGGAGAGGGTCAAGTGAAAGAATTATTTGTTCCTAGGTAACAGGGAAAGAAATCCTTGGATGAGGGGAGATTGAAGAGGAGAGAGAGAACCATTAAGATTGTATGATAATGGAGAAGATGGGATGGAGACAAGGGCAGAAGTGAAAGGGTTGACCTTAGAAAGGAGAAGGAAAACATCATTAAAAGCTAGTGCGAAAGAAGGATTAAACAGGAAATAATGTGAAGGACTTTTCAGGGATAAAATACGCTTGTGATATGGGTTGTGATAGGGTAGCCTCACAGAGTAGAAGACCTGGTATTCTGAGAGGATGGTAAGAAGAAATTTTAGAAGAGAACAGGTTTGGAATAACTGCTATACAAAGTATGCTACTTAGAGAAAACTAAAAAGATTACCATACAGCAATGGCATAAATAACATAAATCTAGCGGGCCCAGCTGGCAAGCTTATATAACTTTATTCAGACGCATTCAGCCAACACAGAGGTAAAAGAGAAGGCAGAGGAGGTTGGGGAGACATGAAGTCGAGGTAAGAACAGAGTCGATTTAGGGGTAATTGTGATCAGAAGATTTTTTGTTCTTGTTTTGTTCTGGATGATAGGGAAAAAACATTTACAGGCCTTGGTCAGATCTAGGGTATGACTGTCTTTGCTATGGATGGGGTGAATGTTGCAAAGGTGGAAGGCATGGGAATTTAGTAGGTTGATAAACTATTGTTTGAGGGACACATCACTGTGTATGTTGAAGTACTCAAGTTTATATCAGGCAGAGATTCTCATTATTAACCTGGATCCATGGATACCTGCCCCCCATTCCTCTTCCCCCCCTCCTCCAGCACACCTACCACACACATCCATGGATAGGCTTAAGGGTAGAGGGTGAAAAACAATTACATCTTTATTTCCACCAATTTTCTAACCTGCTTTGAAATATTGTATATTTCATATATTTAAAAATATTCGCAGATGGGTCTGTGAGATTCACCAGACTACTGAAGAGGGCTCTGTGACAAAAAAGTTAAAGAACCCCTGATGGGTTCTTTAGATGGGTTTAGAATGAAAACTGTGAGACAAGTACTGAACTCCATGAAAAAAGAGGGAGAATGACAGAGAGAGGGTAGCAAATGGCTAACCAGAATTTTAACTAGGTGATAGATTAATGGAATAAACTTAAGGTTAAAATGTGACTGAGTGATGATAACAAAGAGGCAGTCTGGGAATTACACCTTAGTTTTTGTTTTGTTTTTTTAACCAGATTATAGAAACCTCAATTTTTGTCCCCTTTTTTAATCCCTTATTTTTAGTATTGCTCCCTTTTTAAAATATTGCTATTTCTCATGAGTTCCCCACCAATGTCTCTATATCCTCTTCAAAATAGAGGGACCCAAACCAGACAAAGTTCTCTAGGAAGGGCCTGCGTATTATATTTATATTATATTATATTTGCTACTATTTTCTTTATTAGTAAAGGACTTCTGAAAAAAAATTCGCCTTAAAAAGAAAAAGTATTCTTCAACCTCATAACCAAAATCCATCTCATATTTCTTTTTGTTTAAATTGCATATGAATTGATAAATGTCTAAGAAAAATTCTGTAAGTTTTACAAACAACTTGTATTTATTCAGTGCTTTATATATAATTTAAAAGAAATAGGCAAAAAAAAATTAGTAGTAGGTAAGGACCTTATTTTGTAACTCCTGCCTGACTTTAAAGGCCTTTACATCTATTAAGTGGAACATGGTCCTTGATTTAAAAAGCTAATAATCTAATAAAGGAGCTAAGATACCTACATATGATAAATACATATGTGTATACATACAAATTGGAATATGATCATGTATCAAAGGGAAGAGGGCACTCTTTCTTTTTTACAAAATTTACTGCATTTAAAAGTTAGTCTCCATTTTAATGTAAAAGTCACATACAACCCTTATATTTTGTATTATTTTACTCCAGATTTTTAACAAGGCCTACCAAAAGACAGATTTCTCCCTGTCCTGAGGCCAACAATAGACCAACATATTAGAAATTTTCTGCCCCACCCTCAGCACAACAAACTCCCAAAGCCAATGGCTGATCAGTTGTGAACTGATATATTTTCTGTATATACTATAAGAATCTTTGGGAAGTGGCTCATCTTCAGAGACCTCCTACCCACATGTGAATCACATTTTTGAGTACTCAAAAAAAAAACTTGACAAATGTGATTACTACATCATTGTCAATGATACCTGAATATCATGTAAAATAAAAGGTACAAGACAGGAAAGGGCCAAATATTACCCCACTTGTTAAAAAATGGAAGAAAATAACATCTATAAACTATGTAGATTGATAAGCTTGAATTCAGTTATAGGGAAAAAGTTTAAAGCAGATCATTAAAGACAAAGCTACTGAACATTTAAAAAAGGGAGTATTGATTGCAAAGAACCTATATAGTTTTAAGAAGAAATCTTGCCTCACTAATCTACTTCCTTTTTTGACAGGGCTTCTAAACTATTAAAGAAAGGGAATGCTATGGATGTTTTACCCAAATCTTATCAAAGCATTTCATGAAATGATTCATACTGTTATTTGGGAAAAGAAAAAAAAAGATGTGTACTAATGAATAATATAATTAGATGGGTTCTGAACTGGTTGAATACTGGATTCAAATAGTCATTAGTGGTTCAATGTTAATATGGCCATCAGATTTTAGTAGTGTTCCTGGGAACTGTGCTTGACCTTGAACTAATCATTTAACTTTTTTATCAATTACTTGAATAAAGGTACTCGTGGCACGTTCATCAAATTTGCAGTTGTTGCTAAGGTAGGAGATATAATTAATAAACTTGATGGCAGAGTAAGAATCTAAAATTATCCAGATATAGTAGAATATTGGGTTGAACTTAAGATGAAATTCAGTAAGGATAAAAGATTTACATTTGGGTTCTAAAAATAAACTTCACAAGCATAGGACATGTGATCTAAGACTACAAGCCTAAAATTAATCAACCATGTGATGTGGCAGTTAAAAAACTAATGTGATCTTGGGCTGTATTAAGAGGCATTTCCATGAATAAGAAAACAATAAATCCCTCTTGTCCTCTACCTTGCTCAGACCCCATATAGACTATTGTGTTCAATGGTAGACATCATAGTTGAAGAAGTTTAAGATGAAGGTGTCTAAAAGAGAGAAACAAGAATGTTGAAGAGCTTTGGGCCTGTGTCCCATCAGCTTCAGTTAAAGGGAATTATGTTTAGCCCAGAGAAGAGAATACTTGGAGAACATCATAATTATGCATATGTTTTTGAAGGATTTCCATATGAACAAGGAATTAGACATATTTGTCCCCAAATGCAAAATTGGGAGCAATGGGTGGAGATGTCAGAAAAAAATTACATTTGATGTCAGAAAAAAAATAACTTCTAATAATTAGATCTGTCCAAAAATAGAATGGGTTGCCCTAAGAATTTGTGGGTTCCCAATCAATAGCAGTCTTCATACTACAGACCACTAAGTGAGCATTTGTTACCATTATAGTGAGGATGGCTTTTGTACGCGGGTTGGTTGTCACACTTGCTGAGGTCCCTTCAGACTCTCAGATTCTATGATTCTGAGATATCGGTGCTCCAGTAATTCAGATCACAGACCGTCCTTGCCTGCTCATCTTATATAACTCTTTAATGATAATGATGGTGGTGTGTGTGTGTGTGTGTGTATATATATATATATATATATATACTATTAATATATTATATAGGTAAATTGTATAGTTCATATATATGAAAATTATACATGTATATACACACACACATCTATAAAATCACTAAAATTTATAATGTTTTACATATATCACTTGATCCTCACAATAACCCTGTGAGATAGATGCTCTTATCTTTGTCCTCTCAGAGTTTTGAAGTAGGGCTACTCACATACTGAGGGCCTTAATTTCTTCAGCATCATAGGGCTAACCAATGTCCATTGGTTACTTCTTGACTACTGCATGAACAACTCACCTTCTTTTTCATTTATGTCTTTGATGACATTCTTTATGTTACTTTCCCTTTATAATTTGTAGATTTTTATTTATTTGAGCCTACTCATACTCACAACATGCCCTGCATTGTCACTGTACTAATTTTTAACTTAAAATTCCTTGGAGACAGAAGCTGTGTGATTTATAGCTATATAATATCACCAGAAGAGTATTGTTATTAAACAGATGAGCCTTTGTTTCATGGAGAAACAGCTTCCCAAAGGTAATTCAGCCCTCTGTCTTCTTCCTGTCCAATTTAAGGCACAACTCATTGTCCATTTGCATATATTTCCTGTGAGGATAGTTAGTCCAAACTGTTGTAGTATGATTACATATCTCATTTAGAAGACTTGGCCATTGTCCAGAGCTTGATGGCAAGTAGCATAATGTCCTACACGAAAAGGATCTCACTATTCCTCTTAAACTTGGATTCTTCACTGAATCTCCAAAAATTGGAAAATAACTTTGTCCAACATTTTTCTTTCTGTTTTGTGCCTTATTTCTCTTTATTATGTCTTTTGAGGAATCCGTTATAATTTTGACATATGCATGAAAGACACCTTGCAGAAGATCATTTAAGATGATTTTATGTTTTAACAAATGTTTTATAGTCAACAAAGAATAAGCATTCTTGGTAGTTGTATTTTTTCTACTTCTTTTATGCAGTTGGGTCAGAGTAAAGACATGATCAACCGATATATTATTTGTGAAAGCCTGACTGGCAACTTCTTATATCCTCATCAAGGATGCTCTCACGACATGTATAGAATGCTGTCATAGAAGCATAGGGAAGGGAAATTAGGCTTGTGAATCAGTAGTTATTGATGTTTATTTGGACATTTTTTTGGAATAATTTCTGAGACTTTAAAAAAATGTCTTTTAATCTTACCCTCCTTTCAGACATCTTGAGAATCCCTCAGTGCCCTCAAAATTGTATTGCCTCTTACACCAACTTCCTCTGTGTAGACCTGGTCTGATTCACCCATTTTTCTTTTTCTTCAGTATCATTTGTTTTTCCTCTCTAAGCATATCCAGAGATATGCCTTATGTTAATTAAAATTCTGTAATATTAAGTTACAAATGTTTTGTCTCCACTGGCTTTCATGATGAAAATGGTTTGTTGTAAAAATCATTGCAGATCACTTCCATTTTGCATCATCTTATGATCTTCCTTTCATTTCATTTCATCCTCCACTGGTCTTAGGATGACTATTTAGCTGAACAACTCACTGAGTGGTTTCTTCTTTCACCACTTCTCATTTTGTGAGATAGTATGGCTCATAATTTTCTATCATTTATTAAAATTTACAAAAGAATTTTCAAGCTCATTTTGCCTTTTGGTGTCATCTCCTTGCTTGGCAACTAGGATCAAGTGTTTGCTAATTAAGGAAAAAATTTAGAGTCTTTTGGTCTTATAACAATGGATTTATTTTAGTTGAACTTCTATATGAAATTGACACCGTTAGCATTGATGTCCTTAAGTATGATCATGTCGCATTTTTATCTGATAACTTTTTAAATACTTGTTGAATGTGTTTTAATTTCATGGCATAACTTTTTTTGTTTCATATTTTTATCTTTACTCATGATCAACCTAATGATCTAAAAGTGTACTGAGAGCTGATTAAGGAATAACTCCCCAAAACAGTTGTTTCCTGTCCTGTTATAATTTAAACAATTGCATTTTTTATCAAACAGAGTCAACAAATATTTATTAAGTATCTGCTATGTTCAAGACACTTTTCAAAGCTCTGGGGATACAAGGAAAAGCAAAAACATTCCCTGTCCTCACAAAGCTTATAATCTAGTTGAGGAAATGACATGCAAATAACTAAAAGATATATACTTGGAGTAATTCTCAAAAGGAAGTCACTAGCATTAGGGAAGGACCCAGTAAAACTTCTCATAAAAGATGGAATTTTAGCTGAAATTGAAAGCAAGCCAGAGAAGCTGAGATAAATTATTCACTTCTTATGAACAGGGTTTTTAAATTCTTTTCTCAAAGGACATATGATGTTTTGGCTTTAGGCCTCTGGACAGTTTACAAATCTTGAATATTTTTCTTTCCTCACTCCGGAAACATATTTTTCAGCATACCTGTGTTCTCCTATGTTCACCTTTTCATTGAAGTCACTAAGTATCAGAGTTTATATATTTATTTCCTTTGGAGGATCGAAACGGGTTCTTCAGAAATGTTTGCTACCTCTCTGTTCTCTGCATCAGATTGTATGACCTACAATTATTTTTATTTTGTTCTTTTTGCAAAGACTCTCAGCACTAAAAGATGACCAAATGTTTCACGAAATGATGTTTATTCTTGCCTTGTGCATGATAAAACGAAGTCCACCATCTCCTCTATTTTCTTCTCCAAAAAGGAAAATACCGTTTTTCTTTCACTTCCTTCTTCTAGTTTCACTTACAGGAAAATGTCAAGATTGATGAAAATCCATTCCTCTAGTGGTATGTATACTTGTTGACCATTAGACAAGGATCTCACATTAAAAGTACTTATAGCTAGGTTACTGATTATAGATGATTCTAAAGCCCTTGTGATTTGTAGAACCTTCTGCCACCTTTAGAACTGCAAGCTGAAGGGACCCATGTAGGAGTGAAGACAACAATGAATTTTTCTTTGTTTTTTGGGTAGCCATAGTCAAAAATGTATCCCTAAACAGTGAGTTTACTACTGATTGAACCTTTCTGTACTTAGCTGGATTTATCCTTTAAAAAGGTGACAGTCTGTTCCAGGGATCATACTTTGAAGTATTTGAAGTATGTATGATTTGAAGTATTTGAAGTACTCCAGAAGTTATGGTAAGACTGAGAACCAAGGGTTATAGACATGACATGATGAGACATCAGAGTAGGACTTCTTTGAGGACCCCAAGTGCATGCAAAATAAAAATAGAGTTAAACCAAAATTCAAGGCATTTCAAAGTATGAACATGATTTATATTACAATATAAACCTCAACATGTTAATTTCCCTTGAACCTTGTCTCCCCAACTCCTTCCCCCATAATAATTGCTATTGAAAATTGAATACTAAACTTATTTAGCAGATTTCATTATCCCATGTAATCAAAACAGAGCATTTTCCCCTTACCAATGAATACCTTTAACACTAATATGAAGGATAGGAAGTATTTTCATCATTTATTGAAAGAGGCTGTGACTTTTTTAAAACTGAATTTGTAAAATGAACCAGTTGCAAATAAAAGTGAATCTGTGTCCTGGGAAGGATTATTATAAGAATTTTATGACTTTTTAATTATTTGATCTTAATCTATTTTCAATAATTAATATGAATTGATGGCACTGTTTTTCATATTTTTAAGTGAGGCATGCAGAGGTTAGCTTTTTGTTTGTTTTTAATGGAATATCAAGTATGAAGTTTAGAGCCACAAAGATAAGGTAAAATTCAACATCTGTACCTATACAAGGTAAAATCTAAGCAAGTTAAATATGTGTCTAACTTTATGCTGTATGGTTCCTTAACCTTTCTAATTTGCATAATTTGGAAGTGAAACTTGATCATCTAGGTAGCTTAAGTTTAAGTATATTAGTATATTATTACTGTATTAATTTGCATTTAATTAGTGTATTTTTAGATTAACTTGCATTAGGTATTAAGGAATAAATAGAAGTATTTAGAAATGATGCCTCTTGAAAGCCATTATTTTCTAGATATGAAAAATGTATATGTTCCTTAATGGTAAGATACTTTGTAGTACATGTGTCAATGCATTTGACTTCTCAATCAAAACTAAGTATTTGAGTAGTGCAATGGGAAGGATATGGAAAGAAGGAAAGCTGAGGAGACCTTTGAGTGGCCTCACAGAAGCAAAGATTCACAACTGGCATCTGTATTCATGAACCCTGAAAGTGGTTGTAGTCCCTCACAGATTAAATAAAATCTCACTTTGCTTTCTCAGTAAGATTTCATTTTCGAAGAAAGCAGCCACTTCATTCATCCAACACTTGCTAAGCACCTGTTAGGTCTACTCGGTCACAAAGTACAGGCAAAGTTTAATTAACAGCTGGCATTTATGTATCAAAGTGCCTTACAAATTTCATCTGATTTGATCCTCACATAACCCCAGGAGAGAGGTACTGTTAGTATTCCTATTTTACAGGCGAGGAAGCTGGCAGACAGAGCTTAAGAGCCTTGCCAGAGTTATGCAGCTACTAAGTTTTGGAGGTCAGATTTGAACTCAGGACTTTCTGAAAGCAGGTGCAGTACTCAACCACTATCCTACCTAGCTGCTTTTATATCTGCCCTCTAAACTTCTGTATTTCAGTTTTAGAATACCACCAATCCCAAGTCACCAGGTTTGTAACCTCAGAGTTCCCTTTTACTCTTCCTTCTCCTTCACTTTCTCTCCTCCTATAACAAATCAGTTGGCAAACCTTGTGGATTTCACTCCCCCAATATCCCTTGTAGTTTCTCCTTCTCTCTGCTTGAAGATTCCTAATTTAGGCCCTCATCTCCAGATTGGTCTTCCTGTCTCTGATCTGTCTCTCCAAGCCATCCTCCACAAAACTTCCAAAAGTCAACTTCCTAAAACTCCAGTCTCTGCTCAGAAATCCTCACTGGTTCCCTAATGACTTCAAGTGTAAAATATAAATTCTGTAGCATGGCATTTGAGGTTCTCTAGAATCAGTTTCCCATTTACCTTTCCAGCCTTGTTTCATATAATTCCCCTTCACCACTTACTACAATGCCTATCACATAGTAAGCACTTGATAAATGCTTATTGACTTCATCTACACCATTCCACCCAAATTGGACTACTCTGTTTTCCCTGTATTCAATAGTCAGTCTCCTGTTTCTGTTCATTTGCATGAGCTCCCCATTTCCCTCTTACCACAACCTGTCAGAAGATTAATTTTCCTTCCGAGTCAGTTCAGGTGCCATATCATCCATGATACCTTCCCTGATATTCCTAGTTGCTAGTACTCCTCTTCAAGTTATCCTGTTATCTTTATGTATCATATAGTAGAACATAAGCTTCTTGAGTATAACAACTGTTTTCATTTTTGTACTTGTATGCCTATTATCTAGAAGATTGTTTTGTATATTTATTTTTGGCAAGTAGAAGGGGTCAGCACCTGTATTGTTGACTGTCTGGGGAACTTGTGGTATGGCTGCTCCCTTCAAATATGGGCAACTCATCCATAATTTATAATCTCAGCATCTTTCCTAAAGTTACAGAGAGGTAAATCCTTTCTCCAGGGATACATAACCAATATGTGCCAGAAGCTAGATTTGATCCACCATCCATATACCATGTGCAGCAGGGGCTGCTATTGTAGGTTCTTTGATCTGCTTCTATAAAGGAAAGGCAACTTTTGAGGGACTAACAATCACTTTACTTAAACATATGTGTCATTCAGTTAGTTCTGGGGAAAAAGTCAGCACCCTGAACTTTAGAGAAATCAAAAGTGAACAAACATACTTCGAAATGTCTGACCATTAATATATGTACATTTTTACCAGAGAGGGAAGCACCAATATCTGAGTTTTCAAAGTTGGAGGACTGCTTAAAGGCTCCCCAGAGTCTCATCTGGCACACAAACCTTTCAAAAACTAAGTTCCAAAGTAAAACCACCCATCAGAGCCTTTATATACTTTTTAGAGCCAAAGGGCATTACATATCTTGAGAACCAGTGCATCATTAACAAAAAAAAATGTGGGCCTTCCTACAGATCTTCCCAGACCCAACTATGGGTGGGAAAGATCCCCCTCAATCACATTATTCAGAGGCATTATACATGTTGGTATAAAACAAAAATAGCCCTCACACCATGTTGCCTCTAAATGTTCTTAAATGTTTGTTGAATTGAAGTAGATACAAAGCAAACATACAAAAAGGCTCAAGGAAAGAAATTTACAAGGAAATTTACTTGATGGAGTTAGAAGAGGTTTAATGGAAGATGTAGCATTTGCCCACCACATCAATCTCCTCCTTCTCTTAACTCCTACGGTAATTTTCCCTTTATTTGCCATCTCAGATGTATTTTTCTTTTCATGTATTATCTCCCTAACTCAGTTTTCTCTTCAAAATAAGAAGATTGGATTACATGATTTCTAAATCTTCTTTCAGCTCTACACCCTTTCAATCTATTAATTATATTGCAGATTCATTGAAAACAGTTTTTACTTCTTTATATCTCCCACAATGTCTTGAATGCAATTATATAAGTACTCATCGAATTAAAATGGAACTTCGATTATTTAACTAATTGCTCTATTGCCTGTCATGAGATCAAGTGTTGCCTTTTTTTTTTAACTTCTATATATCTTTAAAAGCCCAGAGCACTATATACTACAAGATAACAGAGACTCATAGAATCTTAGTTGGAAGAGGCCTCAAGAATGATACCATCTATCCTCTACCTGGACAGGATTTCCCCGCTACAATGAAAATCTCTTAAGAAAACATAAGAAAGAAAGTAGATTGAGTATTAGTTATTTCAATGACATCCTAAATGCTTACCTGTGGAAGAAATCCCAGCTTGTATCGGGGAATTTAGGTCTAGGTCAATTTGGGACTAACTTTGCATTCTGATATTAGATGTGCCATGGGCAAAGAAAGTTGCGTTACTGTTTTAGATGTGTGAATTTTCTCTGGAATCAAGCCTATAAATATCCCACTGAATAATCTGTCAGTTGTTAATTAATTACATAACTATGAAATTGTCTTTATTGAAAACTATGTGTACATATAAACAATGAACCAGTTTTTTTGCATTTTTCCTAAATTCATGTAAATCTATTGTCTTTTTAATTGCTGTGTTCTTTTGCCTGTCACCTGCCAATCTCAATGGTTTCATAGCAGTTATTCATTTCCAGATATATATATATATAAATGTTTTCCACTTCTTTTTTTTTTCCAGGGACTTCTGTTCATTGTGGACTGTTCACAAGTATTACTTGAGTGCCTGAGCAACAGGGAAATTCATTTTGGAGCTCTACAGTTTCTATTGTTGTGGTCTTTCTGTTTTGTTAAGCATTTTGTAAAATGAAATGGTTCTTATTTAGAACCATGCTTAGAAATACCCTTGTTATAACTTTTTGACTGGTAATAAAGTATGTCTATCTAAACCTGCATTAAACAAGCAAACAAAAAGATCCTTGTGCTTTCTCTTCTGTCAATTTTGCCCCAATTGTGACCGTATCTTAGACAAAAACCACTGCATAAAGTCACAATTCTGTCTTTCTTCCAATTCTGAAAATCATTTACCTTACATTATAATAAACTGATAAATGTGACAGCATTTGACTAAAATGATTCTATCACGTAAAAGCTTAATTGTAAACTCTTATGCCCAAAGCAGATAATACTGGCAGAAAGAGTAGAAACCTGATTTTCATTCCTTTCTATAATTTGTTGTAGAATATAAAGGTCATAGTCCCCATGGACCATATTACACTGTCATTCTCTTTTCATCGTTTCCTAGTGCATTGTGGTTTTAATTTAATAAGGCCTGGGAGGCTGTGTTTTATTTCTTTGGGTAGGTAGCTCACACAACATGTTTTCCCACCTTGGAATTTCAAGATAGGTTTTATGCATTGTTAAATCATCACTTTCATGCCACTAACAATGTTTACTGAAGCATTCACATTTTTCCATCATATTTTGTTTTAGGAAATTGTGTTATCCACAAAAATTATTTCTGATAGGTTTAGTTTGTTCTTATCCTCTTATGATATGGACTGAAAACACAGTTCTTGGCTCCTGCAGTTCAAAGTTCAGTCTTATCCAAAACAATTCCTTAATTGGGGAAACCCAGGAAGTGTCTACATGGTATTTTATTATAGGTATGATAAAAATATATAGGTGGAAAATTCCATCTGTTGCAAATTCAGATAAATCTTTTTATTCTTAGAATGATCCAATTGTGGCATTTTTAACTTAAATTCAGCTTGTATTAATCTATCAATTGTTTGTTTATTTGTGGAATATGAATTCTGTATCTGTTGTCTGAGGACCAGCCTAGCAAAATTCTGTGCAGGGGCTCATTACCAAAAACAATGGCCACAAGAAGTCAAACTAATAAGACAAGTGTTAGAAACCTTATCAGTGGGTAGAGTGCCCCACATGGATGAAATCAAAACTTGAACCTTGAATTACTGAAGTATGACTTTTGTACCATAATTTAGGTTATGCTTTTTGTCCCAAATGGTGTAACAAAAGGTAATTATTTTATGTGAACAACTGGGAGCATTGGCAAAATAATTCCTCAAAGAAGAAGAAAAATAGCTTACATTATAGAATATATTTTGCTTACACAGCCATGATCACATTTGATATTCACAACTGAGGCACATGGGACAAAGATTACTACCCGCATTTTATAGTTGAAGCATAAGTGATGAAATCCAAAATTAAACTGCTAGTAAGTGAAAGGGGAGGGACCTCAAAGTGAGGAAAACTTTCATCTCTCTTAACATTTATGAGAAGTGAGCTGTACAGTTTAACTCATCAGAGTTCTGTACTGAGGTACTTAAGGCATTTAGTGTAATAAAGTGGGCTAGACAAATGCACTAGACTCACTCAAGGAGGAACAAGATTTAAGTGCAAAATGAGATTCAGGGAAAATGCTGTGAAAAACAATGAGAAAAAGATCACTTTTTTGTGTTGGGAGCAGAGGAGGGAAGTGTTAAGAAACATTTCATGGAGGCGGTAACTTCACGTTGAGCCTTAATTGAAGTGTGGGGAATACAAAAGGTGAAAATAGGGAATCCAGATATGGAGGACTTCATGAGCAAAGGCATAGAGGTAAAAGGGCAAGATGAGAAGGGGAAACTAAGGGAAAGCTGACCTGACTAGCTTGGTAGACATCCATCTCAGTATTATTCAATGAGACAGACTGCTCCAGGGGCAAGTAAATTCCTTGTCACTAGATATTTTCAAGGACAAATTGTTAAAGGGATTGATTCACCATAGAAAGTTGGAATAAAGTGACCGTTGAGACATCTTTCAAGATAAGCGATTCTCTGATGATCTCCATTGGGCAGCACATAGGAATCTTTTTAGAGATTTTCTAGAATTTAACACAGACCACTAATCATTTTCACAACATCAGTAGTGATAAAGGCCTTACTTAGACTCTACTCAGAGTATTATTGAGCAGCAACATAATTTTAAGCTTCAGGGGAAGATGGCTGGTGAGCTGAATAGCCATACTTAAAATACTAGATATATAGGTGAGTTCCATACCCCACAAACTTGATGTGGTGGAAAACACTGGATTTGAAGTCAGAACTTGGGTCTAAATCCTAACTCAGTTGCTATGTGCCCTGGGAAGTCAACTATCTAGTTCCTAATTCCTATTCCATGAGGCAATCTAATAACTAAAGACCTTACCCACAAAATCTTAGAGGCCATCTGTACTATTCTATACCTGAAAAATAATCCTTTCTACAACATCCTTAACAAGTATTGATCCATTCATTAGTGAGTGAATCAGCACTGGGGGAACTTGGGAACTTTGAGGATGACATTTAAAAGGTGAGTAACCGTCCAAATTCTCTTTTACTCTGACTTTCCTATTGTGATAGCACTCTTCCACTAGGCTTCCTGTGAGTAGAGAAATGGTAGCCTGGACAATCCCCTAATCAATAACATAGAGCTGTGAAAACATGGCAGCTAGAATCCATGACTCTGGCAAGCTTGATCCTGGGTTTGGGGTGGCCTCTTCTCTGTTGGTTTTTTCCTGATTTTAGACAAATAAGTATTGATTCAGAGCTAGATGCTTCCAGGCTTAGAGGCCATCTGATAAGTTTGAATGGTTCAATGACTGAACACTCTGATTTGACATATAGTTTTTCTGGAAGTTTTTATTTTGAAGTTTCAGGAGGTGACTGGTGGATTCTATTTTCATTTTGCCCTTTGATTCTAAGGAATTTCAGAGGTTTTATGATTTCTTGAAATATAACTTCTAGGCTCTTTTTTTTTTTTACTGTGGCATTAAGGTAGTCAAACAATTCTTTATCTCTCAGTTATCTCTCCTTTGATCTGTATACTAGGTCAGTCATTTTTGTTATGAGATACATTAATACTTTCTTTTACTTCTTTCATTCTTTTAACTTTCATATTTCTTGTTTCATGGATTCATTAATTTCTCTTTGGTCCATTCTTAGTTCAAGGAGTTAGTTCCACAGATAAACAAATAACCCATTTGGACCAATCTGATAATTCTCTCTCAAAGTCATTCTTCCAAAACTTTCATTTCCTTTCCAGTTTTACTCTTAATACTTTCATTTTCCAGTTGTTTTCTCCACCAATCTCATTTCTGTTATAAAGGCATTTTAAGTTGTTTTTTTAAGCTCTTTTTTTTCTAGGAATTATTGTTGAACTAATTTCCAAGGTATGTTTTCCTTTGAGATATTCCTTGTATATGTTTTGGATTCCTTATCTTGGTCTGGATTTGGTTTTTTGTTGTTTTTTTTTTTAATATTCCTGTCACTATATTAACTTATTGTGGGATTTAGTTTTAGTTTTCTCATTCTTTCTCATTCTCATTCTTTCAGCTTTACTTCCTCACTTCAGACTTATTATCAGGACCAGGCCCTACAGAATTATGAAGGGAATGTCTAGGCCATACATGATCATATTTTGTATCCTCTTGGGTCTTTCAGCTTTCCCAGAGGACTTACTGTTATGCTATTCCAGGATCTCAGGAATATCTTAGGCTAGAAATCTACAAGCTTTCAATGTATCCTAAGTGATCTGATCCAGGACAAAATCTGAGTACTGCCCTCTCTAAGTTCCTGATTTGATATCGGCCCCACAAAACCAGTACAGCATACTTGTAGGCTTGCCCATGGTTAGAGTGCCAGTAGATGGCTACTACATTCAACTACTATTAACCATTTGGAAAGCTCTGCAGATACATTGATAGAATTGCAGGTTACCTTTTGATCTGGCCTTCCAGTCCTCATTATTCTGCTGCAAGCTTCCCACTGGGCTGGGGTCTAGATCTGAGACCTCATCCAACTCCTGGAGTGAGAATCATACAGATACTACTTGCTTCTATATTTGCTTACTTTCTCAGTATGTAGCCTTGAGCCCTCTTCCATTTTTCACCCAGTTAGATGCAGATCCTCTCCCCAGACCACATGTGTGAGTGTGTGTATGTGTGTGTGTGTTTCAAAGAATTCTCATTTCAGGGAGACTGCCTATATTTACTTCAGGTCAATATGACCCTAGGTGGAACAGTAAATAGAGCCTTGGATATTTACCTGCTGTGTGATCATTGGGGCAATTACTTAAATTTCTCTTAACCTCGATTTCATCATCTGTAAAATTAGGAGGCTGAGTGGTGTCTACATTTTCCCCCAGCTACAATTCTATGATATCTTCAGTGTAGATGTTCCCTGACTCAGAATTCCAGAAGATGCAGATCATAAGTCATCAGCACCTTTGAAGACAAACAGTTCTTCAAGAATCTGTGTGAACAAAAACCAAAGAACCAACAAAAACTTTAATTATCTGTTGGGCAATCTCCTGATAATGAATGTTTTCCTATTTATTTGGGCAACAGAATCATAGGGAATAGTCTATAATCAAGTCAATATTCAAAGACACTCAAGACCCTAGAGCTCAATGCAATTGAATTCAATAAAAAAAATTATTAAAGCACCTACTATGGCCAGAAATTGCTCTAATTGCTGAGAATACAAGTAATATCAATACAGGTAACCCCTGCTGTCAAAGATTTTACAATCTAATTGGGGAAAGACAACACACAAAAGAAAGCTGGAAAGGGGCAATATGGGTGTACAAGGTGCAACTCAGCAGAGCTGCTGTTGAAAAGTAAAGAGTAAGCTAGAAAGTTTAGATTCCAGCCTTCTCTAAAGGAAAACCTTGGGAGGAACTTAGTTCTCCATCCTTCAGTTTTCCAGTCAGAGGGGAGAAGAGGCTGAGGGTAATAGAAAATTTTTGAGTATCTAATCCGCATGATGAAGAAATTTTAGGTGATCAGCTATCCTTAGGGGTATGTTTTCATGTTGTATGGAATCCAAACTAAGAAGAGCAAGAAACATCAAAGGAAAAACATAATGAAGATTCTCTGCTCCTTGACATTCTTTCTGCTGTGCCCATTCCCAATTCTGAGTCACTCTCATTATCTGTTGTCTCTGCTTCTTCCCTCTGGTCTCAGAGAAGAGTTCAAGAAAGATCCCAATCCCTCAGAAACCATGTGATTCTTTTCTTATTGGCCCCATGGTGAATGCCCCACAGCAGCTATTCCTGACAGTGTCCCATAGTCACCCTAACTCCCTTCTCCATCCTTAACAATGGAATGCACCTCCTCCTTCACTGGCACTAAACCCATCAAGTACCAACACTTCACAGAGTACTATGAAATGAAAGGAGGTAATTATACAATGTTTTACAAAACGAAGTATTATATGAAGTCAAATATTGAATAGATTATAAGTTCTTTGAAGGTAGGGATGACTTCATTTTTGTCTTTGTAGTCTCTTGCATAGTGCTTTATACATAATAATCATACTAAAAGCTAACATTTACATAGGTTTTAAGGTTTGGGAAGCTGACTATAGAGGTGATCTCATTTAATAGTGTATACTTAATAAATGCTTATTGAATTAGATTAAATTTAACTCCTATTTTTACTAATATATCAGTACTAAGGGCAGGAGATGAATATCAACTACATTTTTATTTCCCTCACTTCTATCTCGATGTTTTGGGCAGAGCTGGTGATTAATAATGTTTGTTGAATAACTGACTGAACAAAGAAATTAAAATTAATCTCGTTTTTCCATTAGAGAGAACAGTGTTCTGTGCACATTACACATTATAGTGACTGTTCAATATATATTTGTTGAATAAATGAATTAATGGATGAATGAATGGACCAATTCAGCTCTGTCTTGCAACCTAACTTCTCATCTCCTTTTGACAGGGGCCAGAAAAGGGGTATGAGAAGTGACCAAGCAGAAGCTAGATGACCACTCATCAGATTGTTACAGAGGAGATTATTGAATAGTAGTCAAAAGCAGTAACAAGAAAAATGATTGTTAGCATTCACATAGCATTTAGTCTTTCAGAGCACTTTACAAATATATCTCATTCGATCCTTGTAAAAATCCTGGAAAATGAGTGTTATCATAATCCCCATTTTACAGATGAAAAAACTTAGGCAGACAGTGGTTAAATGACTCACCTGGGGTCATAGTGCCTGAGGCTAGAATTCAACTACAGTAACACCTAGCTGCAAGAGAAGTGAGGTGAGTTTTAAATCTTGGAGTGTTATTTAATATACTGGGATAATAGAATTATAACCAAAAAACACCTATATGGATTATATTTCAAGAAGTTGAAATTTAAGAAGACCTCGATGAAAAGATCTTCCCTTAGGTTAAAAAAATAAATTGCATAAATATTGATACAATACCTGTAAGTAGATTAATGTGGAGATAATATTGAGTTTTATATGTGTAAATAATTAGAAAAACTAATAAGTTTGAAGATTATGAGTCTGTGGCAGAAAGAGCTTGAATGCTACATAAAATGAGACATATACATATGGGAGCTTAGCTCTCTACCTGAAGATGGGCTTCTGATTCTAAATCCAACATTCACTTTCATTGCACCACAATGGTGTCTGGACTTACCATATTTAAGTAGCTGTAAAAGTGACAGAGAGGCTTAGGGTGGGGGTGGGCTCAGGTTGGGAGTAGGAGTTGGGTAGGCTTCAACTTGACAGAAGGAACAACTGTCTAAGTATTATTAGAACTGAGATCAATAGAACAGGCTGTCCTAGGATGACTGAGTTCCACCAGGAGGAAGAATTTAAACAGATGACCCGGATATTGTACAGGAAAATAACGATTTTAATAGGATGGATTTTCCCTTGCCAACACTAAGATTCTTTGACTCCATACTTTAGGGGGCTTCTGTATGGGGGAAGGGGTTGAAATTGAAGAAGAAAGAAAGATAACACAAACTGTGTTCAGCCCTCACGGCATAAACTCAGACACCTGTCTGATCCATAATAGCTTTCTATTTTTAGACGGCAGGTCTCTCTGTTTGTGACCTAGTTTGTAAATAGATGGTTTGCAGAAATAGATTGGGGGGAAAAAAGGGGGAGGGAGAGGATGGGGAAAGAGAGAGGAGAATGAATAGGAGTGAGAAAACTGATTAAGTTTCTCTCTTTTCTTACCTAAACAAAAACTCAAACCAAGTGGACACCTGCATTGACAAATGAACCTTTGGATGGAGAGGAGGCTTCCAGTGTTTTACCCTTTTCCCTGCCAATCCATGAAAATTACATGCAGGGTCATCTATATTTATGTAAATGAAGGTTACAAGAAATGGGTGGTTAGGGGAGGAGTATAGAGGTATTAGAGAGGAATACAGAGTAGTGGGTGCCATCTCCGTTATTGCAGTAGAAAAGACCTGTGTCAGAATCACATCAACATCCTGCAGATCAGAAAATCGGATAAATATCAGAGGCCTCTAAAGAAGTATCTCTGAGTAGGTCAATGGAAATCATCAGAGAACCTTTTACTTGGAAGATGCCTTAGAGGCCTCTTTGTCCCATCTGTCTTTAGTATATTAATCCCTTTTACAACTTGCGTTTGCATAGTTCTGGTGACAAGGAATTCATTGGCTCCCAAAATGACCGATTCCATTGCTGAATAAAACAGATGCATTCACCAGCATCCTGGATTGGATGGATTATGTCCAAGACATCTTCTAGGTCTGTTTTTAGCATTTGGGTTCCCAGGCCTATGCAATTCAATTTAATTTGCCAAGCATTTATTAAGTGTCTATTGTATACCTGCATTGGTTGAGATGCTAGGAATATAAGGACAAAATGAAGACAATTCTTGTGCTCGAGGAGCTTAGGGGAGGGGGCTGGGCAACAAGACACCTATGTAAGTAATACAAAATATAAACAAACATGGTGAATTTGGGATGGGGGCTTAGGATAGCAAGAGGTTCAGGAAAGGCCACATGCTGCCTGCCACTTGAGCTGAGTCTTGGCTCAATTCCAAAAGTCTAGAAAGAGAGTATTCCAGGAATGGAAGGACGGACAGCCTGTTCTAAGTAAAACTGACAAGATGTGGCAACTGATTGTTCCTTGGGGATTGAGAAAAGGTAAAGGATCCAGAATGATTACATAGCAGTGAACCAGTGGGATCAGAAATATAGTTATGTCCTCAACAGAAACAAATATGTTTAGAGGAGGGGTAAGGCTCTTTGAGGGTGAGGGGAGAGTAAAAGAATTAATTGTGTTTTGAAGCTATTTTGTCTTGGATATCCATACAAGACACCCAAGTAGACATCTCCAATGGTTACTTCTTATATTCTGTTTTCTGTAGTTAAAAATCCTTTTTGACTGGGATAATCCATGTTCCATGTGGAATACTTAAAATTAAGACTAAAAACTCAGAAGCAGAAAAACAAAACTCCAACTTGGCATAACATGACACATAATTAGAAAGTAATAGGCTCATGTGGTAAAGATATTTGCTGGAATCATTCAAATATTGGCTTATTTGACAATTTGAACTCCATATGTTCGGTTTTAAGGCTTTTCCCCACTTTAATATATTCCTTGTCAAAACATTCTGTCATAATATATATTTGGAAGGGTTTTCTAAACATATAAACATGGCTCAAGAGTGGCATAGACAGGTAAGACCTGGGATTTGGTCTGCCTTTGCAAAGGGTAGCAGGAGGACCTGGCTGGTGTTGCCAACAGTTTAACTGGGTGGAAGGTGAGAGAAGAGGCAGGAAGGGTCCAGGATAATTCCTACTCTAGTCTCCAAGAAGGAAATAAGAAATATATCTTCCACCCCTCAAATATTTCTTGTCTATGGGTACAGTATTTTAGGGTTTAGAATGAAAACCACCTCCCTGATTTGAGGAGGACAGCACTTAATTTGTACTCACCCTTTATAGGGTAAGTTAGTGTTTTCATTATCCCCCATGTTACAGATGAGAAAACTGAGGCAAAGCAGGGTTGAGAGGTAGCACTTAGCTTACGTTCACCGACTAAGCTCTTCCCCCCAAATGTTGGGTACATAAAAGCCTGTCAGAAATAACTAACGAAGCTCTTTATCAAAGAAAGCAGCAAGCTAAACATCAGTGCAGATACACAAACTAGATTAGACCAAAAGACACACAATAGTAAAGGCTCTCTTCAACCGAGAGTGAAATGAAACACCTTTGCTCAGCCAAGGTTAGGGCTTGTTCCAGACAGGTCATTCTCCCAGGCTGTGAGCCCAGAAGTAAAGGGGCACGATTGGGTGGTTTGGAACTTGCATCCCTCTATCTGTATCTCCATCTCTAAAGAGTGGGTAGCCAAGTATATCCCTGATCTATGGAAACCAGTTTATTCTCCCTGCTGACTGTTCCACAGGAAAAACAAAATGTCCCCAGGCTTGGATGGAAGCAGAGTTTGACTGTATTCTAAGGTCCCTTACAGCTTTAATATGCTAAGACTTTATGATTCTACGACATAATCTCTGGTCACTTGTTCCTTGTAACAATTTGCAGCAGAAGGGAAAGAAGACACCAGCTGTGGTGGTTCCTAATAAGCAAAATAAAACAGGAGTATAAAATCAGCAGGACACAAATCAAATAGCTTCTTGGTAAACCAAGGTGCTTACTAATCATGCTCGAAGTCTTTTGTTTGGTAGGGATGCAGCTAAGGAAAAGCTTGCATTTCCAATTATAACGTAGTCCTGATTCTCTAATAGGTTTTCAGCCTTATTTAAGAAGGGGTGGGGGGTGGAAGGGTGGAGGGGGAGCTGACTGCAGTTTATTATTTGCTTCTCCTAAATACTGGGAGCGCTGTACATTCTATAAGTAACAGAGAACCACTTGGTTTATTTCATAGCTGGAGAAATGTATTGCTCCTCTTAGCCCTGCGTAATGGACTTTAAAAATCGGTTGGGTTTTCCTTACCTCAGCTCTGTGTAAAAGACCTCAGGGGTTGGTCCCCTGAGGCTGATGATGTCAGGTACAAGGCTTGTTTGAGTCCATAGTAGCCTGGTGAGTGAACAAAGACCCAGATCTGAGAAGGTAACCAGAGCAAAGGGCAGTGCCTCCCCATCCCTTTGTTTTTCTGCCTTGCAAGGGAAAGTGAGAGGAGCTGGGGTGGGGGCGGGGAAAGCTGGGGGGGCACACCTTTCCAGAGGAACGCTTTGGACTGGGTTTTTCAATAATAAACTCTTACCAGAGAGATTCTATAGTTTGTTTGTTTAGAGATAATTTAATTTTGAGTCAAAGAAAGGTAGGGATAGAAGAGATCTTACCTAGCAGAATGCTAATTTAGAACATAAAATTTAAGAGCTGAAAGGACAAAGACTAACGCTGAAAATGATGGGTGGTACTAATAGCTAAAGTTTATATAGTCTTTACTACATGCCAGGCAGTGTGCTAAGTGCTTTACAAACATCTCCTCACTGCATCCTCACAACAACTCTGGGAGGCAGGTGCTATTTTATCCCCATAGATAATAGAGATGAGAAAACAGGCCAACACAGATTAAGTGACTTGCCTAAGATCACAGGGCAAGTAAGTGTGTGGGGCTGCATTTGAACTCAGGTTTTCTTGACTCCAGGCCTGACTGCTCTATAAACGACTCCACCTAGCTGTCCTAATGATGATGACATAGTAAATGTTTATTAGCACTTCAAGGTTTTTCACACACTTTATATGTATTTTCATTTGATCCATACAACAAATCTAGGAAGAATATGCTATTATTATACAGATTTTACAGATTAGGCAACTGAGGTTAACAGAGAGGCTAAGTGACTTGTCTAGGCTCACACAGTGAGTAAATGTCCTGAACTCCGGTCTTCCTGACTGCAAGGCCTCTACTGCCCTACCTGACTGATGCAACATCGAATTCTAGAACTGAAAGAAACCTCAGAGCTCATCTCTTCCAACCACCCCATTTTACAGATCAGGCAACTAAAGCCTGGCAAAGCAAAGTGCCTTACCCAAGATGAGTTGTGATCTGTTTTAGTTATTATACAAGTTTATTCAGGAAAAATCTCAGCCGATTGGGAGCTTTCTTTTTTAATTTTTCTGGCTCTTAGAGATACTCAAATCAAATTTAGAGATACCAATATTTAAAACAAATGTACAAAGAACTATAACCATAACATGATAGGTCAGTGAAAGGTTACCTGATTCTGTAATAATACACCAGGTTCGTCTGTGACTACAGCTCCCAGTGTATCTGTACCTGCTGCTTTGTCACTTGCCTGTCACCACAGACTTTGAGGCATAATAGTGAAATGGTATGGGTGATGTCTTTTGATTCATGTGTAAGTTGGATTTAAGTGAAGCAGAGTTGCAGGAAGTCGTCAGCCTCACTCTCTCCTCCAGAGTCATCACAGTCCAATAGCAGGACAGTCATTGGCTCAGGATGCAGTGGATGACCTTGGAGTCTTTGGTGTCGAACCAAACTAGGAGGGCTCCACATCACCTACTTCATCTGCCTTCATGGCTGTTGGAAGAAATTGTTCTCATTCACCCATTCCACCAGAGGAAGTCTTCACATGCTTGGGGTGGACACCCCCTTAACTCACCAATGAGTTTGAGAACCCTTCGTTACTCTTAACCTGGTCTGATCAGTCTGCTGAAATGGTTTACCATGGTGTGCCACTGCACATGCTGCAGCTTCTTGGAGCCACAGGTGAGAGTTGGGTGGAACAGGTGGACCCCAAAGGTGGAAAGAGCCCGGAACAGGGCTGGGCAGCCATCACATCAAAGGTACTGGTCCTCCATGAACATAGGCACTTGCTAGCTGTGTAAGTCACTTTACTTTGTTTGCCTCGGTTTCCTCATCTCCAAAATGGGAATAAAAACAGTACCTATATTCCAGGGTTGTTGTGAAGGTCAAATGAGCTGCAATTTGTGAAGTGCTTCATACAGTACCTGGCACATAGTAAATGCTAAGTGTTAGCTATTATATATGTTATTATCTTCATTGTTATCAGTATTCTACATCCTAAGATCCCTTTCCCCTCTTATATTTTAAATTCTAACATTCTACCCTCTAAAATCACTTCCATTCCTACTTTTCTTTGACTTAAAACTATATTGTTTCAAAATAAAGAAACAAACTATACTGTCTCTGGTAGAGTTTATCCCCTGCTAGGAGGCTCTTAGGATAGCTTCCTCTTTCCCTCTATCTTATGCTCTGACTTTGAGCTTCCTCCTCTGCCATGGCTTCTTCCTGCTGGGCCCCATCTCTTGCTCCTTTCTGGGTTCCAGTTCTTTTCTGTTGTCCCCATCATTTTGGCCATGAAGTGAAATGGAAATCTAGCTGGCTAGATGCAGGCCTGGGCCTTGATTCTCCTATCAGTTGATGGAGTTGCAAATGCACAGAAATAGAAAGTTGGGAGATGGGATAGGGTTCGTTAAGGGGAGGCGTATGAAATAAATCTGGAGAGGAAGGCTGAAGTCAGATTGCATAGGTCCTTGAATTCCAAGTATAAAAGTGACAACCCTAAACCCTACTTCCTACAGGCCAGATACATTACACTTCATTTCTTTACCAGGTTACTCCAGGGCCTTTTAGGTGGTTGGAAGGTGTCTTTGCAATTGCCTCAAGCCTCTACCGATCATATTCTCCCAATTTTTAGAGGTCTTCTACATATACATCCTGTTTAACTCCAATTAAATTTAACTTTTTTTAAAGTAGCTTTTACAAGGGAGTATTTACTTTAAAGGTATAGTAAGGATAAACAAACATCATCCCATGCTACAGCTAGGGAAGGCAAAAATCTCCCCTTAAAACACTTCCACAGTGGGGGCAAGGTATTAGATTCACAGTTTTATCTTGGTTAATATAGATAGAGAGATAGATAGATAGATAGATAGATAAGAGAGAGAGAGAGAGAGAGAGATAGTTCCACTATATATGACAGCAATATCTGCCTGGAATACTGTCTCCAAACTCATCATGGTTGCAGCTTCCACCTCCAGGGGCTCCATTGCCCATGGCTAGAACTGAAATGGAAAAATAAAACAGTCTCAAACCCTAAGCCAGACTCTTAGGGTCATAGGGCCTACAAGGAAGGAAGGGGGAAAGTAGCCCTTCCTGCCACCCAGCTTAGTTCATTGTGCCTATGCGATGGGTAACAGATCCTTTACTTTCCTGACGCTTCCTGAAAAAGAAAGAGACACAAAGACATAGAGAGAGGGACAGAGAGAGAGAAAGAGAGAGAGAGAGAAAGAGAGAGAGAGAGAGAGAGAAAGTCTCTGCTGCCAGCTTTAAAGGAACAGCCTGTTCCAGCTACACAGCCAATGAATAGAGGCTGCTCAGAATGTCTTCTCCCAGAAGCAGGTCCTGGCATCTCCCATATGTTTGCCTCCATCTTAGGCAATCTGGACATGCACAAAAGTCCTGTTACTCCCATTAGCATGTTGTATTTTATCCTGGAGGCAACAAGGACCTACACGGTTAAACATGTCCTTTAGGAAAGATGTATTTGGCAGGATGGAGAATGGATTGAGATGCGAGAGTTGATCAAGGAGGCCTTTAGGAGTTTCCTCATCTGGAAGTTTGCTATAAAAATGAAATCAGTCCAATCCAAATCCTATCCCTATTACAAAAATCCATTCTTGGCATCACGTTGTTGTTGTGTCGTTTCAGTTTTGTCCAACTCTTCATGACCCCTTGGGGGTTTTCTTGGCATACTGAAGTGGTTTGCCATTTCCTTCTACAGCTCAATTTAATAAGTTAGGAAACTGAGGCAAACAGGGTTAAGTGACTTGCCCAGGGTCACACAGCTAGTGAGTGTCTGAGGTCAGATTTGAACTCAAGAAGAGGACTCTTCCTGACTCCTGTCCCAGCACTGTATCCACCATACCACATAGCTGCCCCACTCTTGGCACCCCACCCAACCCTTCTTCAAACTGCTTTACATATTTGGGAGATGTTCCCTTCCCTTTAATCCAGACACCTATGTTTGAAACAATACCCTTGTTCTCTGCCCCTTTCTCAAGCTAGTAGTGGACAGTGATTGGGCCCTTTGAGCAGATGTTTCAATCTAGGAGGGTAGTCAGGAGGCAAGAAACCCCTGATGAAAATTGGAAGAGCAGAAAACCCTTCCTGAACTCAATATACAATTGCTTAGTATCCTCAATTAACTACCCTGCCATCTCTTCTAACAGTTGCCCAGATTAGAAACCAAGTCTTGAAGGACTCATCCCTTTTGTCTCCAGAACTCTTGCCCTAGAACACTGAAGTCCTGACTTCAGTAGTCTCAGTTGCACACTACATTTATGCCCCCTCTCCAGACATGCATCATCCCCAAAAACTTTAACCATTTTCCAATTCTGGAAACATCATCAAATCAACTCTTTGCTGCTGTAAAGTTTATGTGAGTCTACTCCACTATGAATCTACTTACCATCCCTATAACTTTCCAAAAACAAAATGTTCTTCCCTGACCCCTGTTGCCCTCTAAGTGCTGCCTTTCCCTATTCTCTTTGAAGACTCCTTGGGGGAAGGGACTATTTTTGCTTTTTTTTCTACATGCTTTATCATTCATTTCATTTATTCATCCCCCTGTATACTTCCAATCAGACTGCTGCTTTGGTCAATTATTAATTTGTTTTTTCAAGTCAGCTTTTTTTTTGTCATTCACTTAGTCATTAATTCTTGCATTTATTCAACAAACATATAAGTGCTTCTCAAAGGCAATTACTCATGTGCTTCCTCTCCAGCCTCACCAAGTCAGAATTTTTCCCAAATACCTTCACCTAAAATTCTATCTCCTAGTTGTTGTAACTACAGAAAACAGCTGACTTATTTATGTAAAGGCCAGAGGTCCTGAGAGACACTGTGAAGCAGGTGCATGGCCAAGGCTGAAAAGCTTGACACTTGACTAAGGTCTGGGGAATGTTTCAGCAGAACAGATAAACAAATGGAAAAAAACCAAACAAAAAAAAAGAAACCCAATTTCACTGTATCCAAAGGCCTGAAGAGTGTGATAGTTGAAAAGTCAAGACTGATGTAGGACATAGTTAACAAGTAAGTTAGCAAGTAAAGACCAAACAAATGTGATTATCAAAGTAATGTAGCAATATAGAGACATTGTCCTTCATAGACCTCCCTAAAAATCATCTACTCCTAACCTCATCTCTCTTTGGATTACTTACATGGGAAAGACATAAATTAGTAAGACAATTCCCAATGACCAACACCACTTCCTCTACTCAGAGCATGCCCTTGTAACAAATAAGTACAGTAAAGCAAAATAAACATTTTGCCTGTGTCACAAAATGTATCCTTCATTTTGTATCTAGAATTCATAATTTTTCTGTTAAGAAGCAGGAGGTGTACTTTCTTGTTGGGTCTTTGAATTCATAAGATGGGAGTGGGGGCAGAAAAGGGACGTCTCTCTCCTCCACACTCCTCTTGAACCCCTTGACATGAGTAGGAAATGATGAACTTTAAAAGATCAGAGGATGTGGATTTCTCCTTAGTGTCCTAGCGGCATCTTCAGCTTTCTGCCTCAGGAGCCCAAGGACAACTAGATACCCTGAGGAAAGGTAGCTTCATGAATCTTCAAGGAACCAAGGAGGGAAATTCCATACCAGGACTAGGGAGAGCTTTTCAAGGTCTCCATGAAAGAGGGGGAAAAAGAGACTTGCAGCAAAAAAACACATGTAGGCGTTCACTTGGAAAAACTCTGCAATCTAACTGGATCTCAGTTGACCAAGCTGGTGGATAGGTTGGAGTTACCCTCCCAGATTGCCGAATTTAAACAAAGCTAATTGATATATGAAACATTCAAAGGAAAGCATACAATTTGCCTTTCCTGGACTCAAAGGTAGCCAAGTCCTTGGGAGCTCTTGAAAGATCACACCTGTAACTTCTTAGTCTAGAAGAACTCAACAGTCCTGTAGCTCCTTCTTTTGATTGGTCAGGTCCTTCCCAGGGCAGTCATTTTCACTTCTTTACTCCTCTCTGAGCTCCACTCCTAAGTCTCAGGACTTCTTTCTCCATTGTGCTCTTTCTCAGGTACCTTCTCTCTCACTTCCCACCTTATCAGCTTCCTTTCCTTGATTGTCCTCCCCCATTAGAATGTCAACTTCTTACAGAAGAGTTTGTCTTTTTGCTTGCATCTGTATTTCTAGCTTTTAGCACAAAGTCTATTACCTAGTATGAGTTTAATAAATGCTTGTTAACTTGACTTGACATGTTGATCACTGCCTTGATCAAATGTGACCCAATTCTCTCTGATTCCAAGCAAAGTTCTACCACTACACCCTGCTGGCTCAGTTAATCATAAATAGCCTTCATGGCGGCTTGTATAAGGCCATTAGTATTTAGTGGTTACAAATATAAATTCTTTGGTCACCCTACTACTTCTGTCTCAGTAGGAAGGCGCCCAGTCTTAGCTAGACTGCCTCAGGATTGTATGTGTTACCCTCATTTTATAGATCTAATTGTATATTTTCTTGCTCCATTTTATAAACAATGACATTTAGACTCAGAGAAACTGAGTTACTTGCTTAGAATCACACAGCTAGTATTTGTTAGAGCTGGCACCCAAACCTTATCTACCAAGAATTCTTTACTTTTCTGATGATGTTCAAAGGTCCTAAAACAGCAGGGCACACTTCATAGCCTCAGGCTCTGTCTAGGTCTTGCTTCTTGTGTTGAATCAACTGAGGAGAAAGGAGAGATCACTTAGAATAATTGTCCTGTGGCTACTGACTGACCTGTCAATCCACATCAGGTCAGTCAAATATAGAATAATGCACATTAAAAGGGAGAGGTGGGAGGATCACTAATCTGACTGATGCTAATTAATGCTTTGATCATCCAATGACATTGATGGAAAATTGGAAGTGTCCTGGTTTCTTCTCCTGACATTTTAAGGTGCCCAAGAACAATTTCTGTCATTTCATTCCTGCAAAGATCTTGAATATAAACCTATACAGATAGCAATTGCTGTTCAGAATTATGGGAAAGGAGAGATGGATGGGGAGTAGCGTAGAGTAGGCTTGAAGCATGGCTAGTCGGTCAGTTAATACACCTTTATGAAGTACCTGCTATATGTCAGGCATTGTGCTAAATTTTGAGGATATAAATATGAAAAAAGATAGTCCTTGTCCACAAAAACTTACAAACAAATTAGAGAAGACAACTTCTAAAAGGAAACTGAAAAAGAGGGGAGGAAGAAGGTACATGAGCATGCTCCTTTAATACAGGCTTTGGGATGAGCTCCTCACTCTGATCTAAATCTAAGGAATCCCAGGAAAAGAGAGTACTGTTGAGGTGGGAGGACCAAGATTAATACAAACTTTCAGGATGATGAGGTTCCTGTAGATGGAGAAATCCAAAAGAATGTATCTGGGTGGGAAAGGATTTGGATTGGGGTAAATGAGCAGAAGTTCAGCCTCAGTGATGGATCAGTGTCTCAAAAATTGCAAATCCCGCTAAGTACTTGCTCCATCTGCAAAGCAGTCCCCACATGACAACGTTGGAGTGCTGTTTTCTAGACTCAGAAAGAAGAGACTTATAAATGCTAGCTACGCTATATTTCAGCATAAAAGTGAGCTCTACTGAGAAAGCTCTGTGGGTTTTTTCATACTGTGACATTAGTCTAATTTCAATAAACATCCAGCTGTACCATTTGATACATCTGGGCTTGATGCTGAATTGTAGAGGATAGTAGATCACTTCATTAATGGAAAGTGGTTGTAAAACTTTGATTTAACTTATTTAAACAATATCTAATGGGTATACAATATGTGGAAAAGTAAAAAAATCAAGGATAATTCATAGAAGACTCTCAGATCAGGGGGAACCTTAATTTGCCAACCACAAAAGGAAATCTTACTACAACATGTTTGACAATTTGTCATTCCATTTGGCCTTGCCTTGAAGACCCTCAGAGAAGGGAAATTCATTCCCTCTTGTGATAATAGCTCATTCTGTTTTTGAACTGTTGAAAATTTTAAAAAGTTACTCCAGAAGAAAAAAAGGGGAAGGGTACTTTTTGAAGATTTACTACTAACTTTGATTTCCAATCAACTTGACAAGATTATAGGTCAAATATCTTTTAGAAGGAATGAAGAGGCACTTCCTTGAAGAAATAGAGGCATTGCTTTGAGTGCCATATTGACAAGACATAGGAAACTCAATATTGGTTAACTGAGATGACCCTCATGAAGATGGATTTCCATTTAAGGGACTACTGCTTCCCATAAAACAGAGAAGCCCAAGTTGGAGAATTGCTAAATTTGAGAATTTATGGGATCAAACCATATAAAGTTTTCCTGACATACCACATTGAGAAGAAAGATCTTTTTATATAATTTCTGCACAGCGTCCTATTTGAATAGCAAAGACATACACACTCCTTGGAGAAAAGATTCTATAGTTTCCATATAGTAGCCTATATGTACAGCAAAGCTAATGGGTTCCTCAGACAATGAAAATCCAGTGGGAAGGAGATTACTTGCTTAGTAACTCCGAAAGCTTTTTTATCTTCTAACAGATGTCTAAATCACACAGTGATACCATAGGGGAATATTTATGGCCCTGTGGGAAAGAGGGATTTCACTATAATGCCAGGGTGCTAGCCTATTTACAACCTTCAAATTCAATTCTGTTTTAAGGGGATTATTTGCATGCTTTATGCATTTCTGTATCTTTTTGAGGGATTCTGTGAGTTCTCTGTGACTTCTGTATTCCATGGGAAGATAAAAAATAGTCTGTCCTATATTCAGTATGCATTTTGTAACTTCAATTGTCATAAATGATTTTGAGGACCATTTTATGTACGTTTGAGTAAATACAGGCCTAGACTATATCTTGAGTATGTTAGAATATTTTCCTGGATTGACTACCAGTTGAAACAATGAGTCAAAAAAAGACAATAACCCTCTTGAGGTTAGCTGCCCAGGTTCAGATCCAGCGTGTAGGACCCTGGAGCTTTTTGGCTGAGCATGGGCTTTGGTTTACTCTTAAAATTTAGCCTCTCTGCCTTCCTCTCTGTAACTTGCATCCATCACTCCTCATTCTGGTCCCTCTGGAACAAAGCAAAATAAAGCCTAATCTATTTTCTGATCTGCCTCTTCTAGGTGAAGATTAAAATATCAACCCTTCAAAGTCTTTGTTTTGTTTTTGTTGACTAAATAATCCCCTTTCCCTTAATTGGTTCTCCAGTATCATGGGCTCCAGTTCCCTTTCCATTCTCTTATTTATCTAGACACATTCCAGCTTTTCAATCCTCTTTCTAAAATGTAATTTCTATAAGGAATGCTATACTACAGGTGGGATCCATCCAGAAAACCATCTTTATTCAGCTGTCACTGAATAAAAAAAGATACCACCCCTTCTCTCAAGTTTAGTCTCAATGGATTTGACATGTATAAGAATGAAGATAATGAATTATGGACTGTGATCAGAGCACAACTAGATCCAGATAAGGTCCTATAGGAAAATCTGAGGGAGAAGAAATACTTTTAGCAATTGGAGCAAATCATTTCTAGTCTAATGACAATTCCTCACATTTACACATTTTGAGAAGTGCTTTGTAGCCATCATTTCCTTTGGTCTCTACAACAACTTTATGTGATAGTCAGTATAGGGCTCATCAACCCCATCTCACAAGTAAGAAACGTAAGGAGTTGCCCATGAATACATAGTGGGTAACAAAGTCAAGAGGACTAGAGATGAGATCTCCTGGTATTTAGCGCTCATCTCTCTAGAACAAAATATTTCTGTAAGGATAAAAAGTAGGTTCTGAGAAATGATGAACTTGTATAGTTAAACTGGCAAACTGGCATGTTCAAGATTGCTAAAAGGAGGAAAGATTTTGGAGCAGACAAAGGTAATAAACTAGGAGCAAATAGATTTTGTATCTGGAGATCAGGGTATGCTATGGTTTTGGAGGAGTGAAGAGGAGGGATATATATCTAAAGTCTTTTTCCAGTTCTTTGATTCTGCAGATACTAAACATTAGTTGAAGGGAATAAGATGGTGACTGGTTCGATATCAATTAAAAAGCATTTGTTAAGTCCCTACTGTGTGCTAGGAATAGTGCTAAATTCTGGGGAGGCAAAGGCAAGAATAAAACAGACTCTGACCTGATAGTAACTTAATATGAATATATGAGAAGGGAAGGGAATAAACATGTATATAGTACATCCTATGTGTTAGACACTGTGAGAAGGGTTTTTTACAAACATTATCTCATTTGGTCTTCACAGAAACCGTAGGTGCGGTATTATTCCCATTTTACAGTTAAGAGAATTGAAGCAAATGAAGGCTAGGAGTCTTGCCCAAAGTCATATAGCTAGTAAGTGTTTGAGGCTGGATTTGAATTTCCTTACTTCAGGCCCAGAGCCCTAACCACTGCACCACTAGCTGCCTCTAATACATGTGTATGCACATGCGACACACATACTACACCATCAGCTCCTCTAATGCACACATATATACACACATATATGTACATCATATGTTACATGAAATACTTTTGTGGAGTAGAAAGCACGAGCAGGTGGAGGGATCAGGAAATGCTTCACTAGAAAATAGCACTTGAGGTTTGAAGGAAATCAGGGATTCTAAGGCACTGCCCATGGAAGATCTTGGATCAAGAAAATGGAGTGCCATGTACGTGGAAAAGAAAGAAAGCCAGTTCAGTTGGACTGAAGAGTAGGGGAAGGGTTTTAAATGCCCAACAGAGGAGTTTATATTGGATCCCAGAAGTAACAAGGGGCTACTGGTGTTTCTTGAGAAAAAGATTGACATATATAGTCAGATCTAAGTATCTGGGGCTTCTATATATAGTTGTAAGAGGATTCTTTCTGGAGAATCAACACATTCCTATGGTTGGTGCCCAGAGAGACATTCCTGAGCATCTCTGAGGTGGAAAGTTTTGAAAGGGGCTCTGGGGAAGCCTGGAAGGAGGAATTAAGAGAAAGAAAATTCTCATTATTTCTAATACCAGACTTAGACATCCGTATGGTAGCATAGTGGCAAGTGGAGGAGATTTCATTGATTTTGCTGATTCTGGACTTTGGAGGAGATGTGGTTGTGCTTTGCCACTTGTGGAGACCACATACCTCTTTCAGAATGGCAGTCGCATTTACAGATTACTGAAGATAGCATTCGTAGTGCAACTTACAGAAGTCGAGACTAAAACACTTCCATGATAATGGTCAAGACTTGAATGCTATTTCCCTTCTCCTAAAGTAAGTTCCAACGTTTTAAACAGTGGCACAAGACTGGGCCCCTAGCCATAGTATGGCAAACCTAGTTGGACTTGTAATCTTCAGTTCTAAGGCATGTGAGATGGATTGCTTTTCTGAACAGGTAGAAAAGGTAAGGTAGTGTTTGCTGCTTATATTCTCCTGCTATTTACCCTGCTCTCCACTTTAAGTAAATAATCCTTATGCACCACTACAATGCATGCAATGTGAATATTATCAGCTTACTGCTGGCATAATAGGAGGAAAGTATTTAGAGAGGTAAAGTAATGGGACCCAGAACAACAACTGGAATATCTCTGAAGCTAATTTGGGGTACAAATATTAAAAGCTAACAGAGAGAACCTGGTATATAAGGGCAAAGTGGCATTTCAGAGTACTCTTTTTAGGGTTCAAATATCCCAGTGTAGTGGCACCCTCCCCCAACCCTGAACCCAAAGCAATCCAAGGAAACCACAGGGATCAATAGCCAAGAGAGTAGTGCTATGGATTCATTTAATTATCCCAGTTACATTGGAGAACTCACTTTAAACACGGTCACTCAATATCACTTAGCAAAATATGAGCAGAGGACAGGAGAAGGTTATAAGCCCTCTGCTGCACTTAACCACAAAGAAAACTCCGTATAGGAGTAGTCACCCTGATTTATGAGCTGGTAGTAATCAAGACAGGTAGGGCCAGAGGCCTCTTTCTATTTCCTATGGTCTATATATTGCATTCCCATTAATAAATGTGTAATTGGAGAGGGAGTGGGCATTTTAATTTGAGCAGCATCTATAGAATGCCAGGGTCAGCATACAATCAAAAGTTGTAGAAGAGAGCTTTGGAACACTGAATTTGAGAGCTACAATGAACCTTAGAATATAGAATATAAAGTTGCAAGTTTTTGAGTGGAGTTTCATTGAAACAACCAATCACCCCACCCAAATTTGTTCCACTACCTCTACAGCACTGTAGTATTTCAACTCTAAGTTGTTGTTACCTAACCACGAATTTCTTTGAATAAATGCATCAGGGTTGTGAACTAGGCTTTTTATAGAAAGTCTGCACAGATTGGTTGAGTGACTTGGTCATGCTTTACTAGGCTTGTAGAGAGCAGTTCTATTCAGCACCTGTGAAGGAATCACCTAATTAGGGAGGATAAAAGCCTTGGACTAAATCTCCTTCCTCACCTGCTTCCATGAAGCAGAATAGAATTTTATGAAATTTGGAAGGTGGAGGACTTTTCTAATTAATATCCTATTCTAAGCAACATATCTGGAACAGTGGATGTAATATATGCTTTGGGAGACAAGGCCAAACTTGACCCATTGTAGAAATTCAGACTCAAGACTCTCCAGGGAACCCAGAAGAGAAGTTGCACCATGTCCAAGGGAACTTCATCATCACCCCCCCAAAGTTGGAGAAAAGAACTTCTAGAAATTAGGAACTAGGAGTAAGTAATTCCTTTGCTACATGTACTGTCTAAATTTGAATTCATTTTCCTTTGGACTTCATAGGTACTGCCAGGAGCGTGTGTCATAAGCTTTTAGGGGTTATGTTATGCCAATTGTACCAACTATATTAATATACTCATATAAATTAACGTACTAGTTATACCACTATAGTAAAGAGCGGTCTCTAGAAGCTAATTAAGTCTGACAGTCTAATTGATATCAACTGATAACCATGGACAAATCCCACTAGTTGGGATTCAGGAACTACAACTTCTCAGGATTAACCTTAGATTTCTGAGGAAAAATACAGTGCCTATGGTCTAGTGACACAGTGTAATGGTAAGGGAATTTGAAGATCTCTCCCCCTTAATAGGCATATGTGACCTGCTTTGAGTTTTGGCTCAGCTCACAACTTGAGTCACATGAAGCCCTTGATGGGAGGATGTTGCTGAACGGATGGGGCAGGAAGAGTGCAGCAAGAAGAGAGAGTGAGGTAGAGCTGAGAGAGAGAGCATGGAGAGTACAGCAGAGCAGCTAGTGCGAGTGAGAGAGGGAGTAATTTTGCCTAAGGGAGTTTGTTTGTGGGGAGGCCTGATGGAGGGAAGGCTGGAGGATGGCCGTGCTCCCTGAATCAATAATGTATATAGATTTCTTTGTCACAATGATGGATTTGGCTTTCTGGTATCTGAATAAATATTTTGGTACATCTTTGAGGAAGAGGGTTTATATTTTTCAAATTTGCCCTGGAAATATGCATGCATCTTCATAGGGGTTTCTGTGGGTAACACTGGGTCTCAGCCTGTCTGCAAATGAGAACTGGAAAGATAACCTGAGTCTATACATGCTACATTAGCTCATGCAGAGATGCTACTGACCAAGTACTTGACCACATTCAGTAATCAGGGCCTTATGCTGGCACCCCCTCCATTCGTTCAAGAGCAGGGCAACGTATATCAGAAAATGCTTGGTGTAACACCTAATTCTGCATGGTTTTCAGAGAGATGGTAACCTGTATTCTTAGCTCTACCACTCTGAGGATGTTAAAAGTAAAATTATTAATGCAGACATGTGCTACATACTGATTTATCTAACTAGACTAATTAGAACTATAGTTCACCGTCTTCCAAATGGAAAAAAGCTCTATTCTTTGCCCTTACATGATACATTGTCAATGCCACTCAATCATACCACCATAGCTTTGCTATATAAATCCTTATAAAATTTGTGATGAGGTGCCTATGGCTCCTCATAGACCAAGCAGCAAAAAGTCCTTTCCTTCATTAGGCAAGGCAATTCAATGAGCATATTTCAAGTGCATAGTGTCAAACTTTCCAAACCCAGCTGACTGAAAGAAAGATGAATCTGATTTGGAAGGAACCTCAGTCATCTAGTCAAACCTACACACGAAAAGAATCTACATTACAACTAACTTGGCAAATATTTTCAAAAATGACCAAGGACTCATTGCTTCTAGAGGCTTTCCATTTTTTGGAAAGTCCTTCAAATACTTAAAGACAGCTATGATGCCATCTCCCCTTTCTGAATCTTCTCTTTTCCAGGCTAATCAGGCAACGTGAAATCAAAAAGCATTTATTAAGTTTCTATTATATGTAAGACACTGTACTAGGTACTGAGATACAAGGAAAGGCAAAAATATAGTTCCTACTCTCAAGGAATCCATGGTCTAATAAAGAAAGCAATATACAATCATGTACAAATGAGATATATACAGACATTGGAGATAACTTCAGAGATAAGATATTAAGGAGCATTAGGAAGGGCTATTGCAGAAGATGAAATTTTAACCAAAATTTGAAGAAAACCAGGGAAGGCTGGAGACGAGGAGCATTCTAGGCATGGGGGATAACCAGTGAAAGTTCTCAAGTCAGGAGATGGAGTGGCTTGTGCAAGGAACAGCAACCATCTTCAGTTCCTTCAACTGATTCTCCTACAACTTGAACTCAACTCCTTTTCATCATTGTGGTTGACAGTCTCTTGATATTCACTAGCACATATCCAGCTAACAAGTCCTGTACTTAACTATTTTCACAACATGGGTAATGAAATACGATTGCACTGTAAGAAAAGATGCAGGAGATGGTTTCAGAGAAACCTGGGAATAATTGTACGAGCTACTGCAGAATGAAATGAGCAAAACCAGGGTAATAACTTATACAATAACAGCAATTTGGGTAAAGATAAGCAACTTTGAAAGTCTTAGAGACTCTGATAAAGACAACGACCAACTGCAGTTCCAGAAGACGCATCATGAAATGGCAATAAGTAAGCTAGCACTCCTACGTTTGCAAAATATTTCATAAATACCATTTAATTTGATCTTCACAATGACTCTGAGAGGTAAATGCTATTAATATACCCATCTTAGAGTTGAAGAAACTGAGGCAGAGATTGAGTGACTAAGTATTGAGTGATTAAGTATCTGAGGCCACATTTGAACTCAGATCTTCCTGCCTCTAGGAGCAGTTGATTAATCATATGAAACCTACCATCTATCTCCAAGATAGGGAGGTGATGGATTCAGAGTGGAGTGAAGCATATGTGTATGCATATATAAATATATATTTTTTTCACTTGACTGCACATTTTTCTAATGTTTTTTCTTATTTTCTCAAGGTGTGGGAAAGGGGCAAATGGGAGGGAAAGAATTTGGAACTAAAAACAAAATAAAATTGAATTAAATAAGGAAAGTTCATGCACTGGTTGTATAGTGTATGTCATTTCTGCTTTGGGCAGATCCTCTATACTTCTAGCCTTTCTTCCTTGAAGACTTCCCTTTCACCTATGACCTGCTCCTATTGTAGACCCAAACATTGTATACCTTCTTATTTGTATTTCTTCAATGTGTCTATGATAGCTATTATAGTTACCTGTGTCTTATCCTTCTATATATACTAGACTGTATAGTCTGCAAGGGCAGGAAATGTGTCATACAAATTTCTTACTTCCCATGGTACCTAACAGGGCATTTTGCATACAGAAGGTCCTTAATAAATGAGTGTTGAAGTTGACCATGCCTCAACAGCAGATCAGATTCCTGGGGGCAAAGCAAATGCAGGAATTCAAATCAGAGTGCTAGAGTTGGGGGGAAAGGAATGGATTTTTAAAGTTATCAGGTGATATATGAGAGAAAGAGGAGAGAAGGATGAATTAATGAGGCAGAGCATAAGCTGAATGATGATCCTCCAAGTGCCTACAATATTGACCTCTGTTTAAAGCAGGCTTTAACAAGACAACTGAAGAAAAAATATAGGGACAATTAGGAGGCAATGAAGACTTGCAAATACTGTCTTGGTGGTTGTCAGATGAGGGAATCCCTGAGAGATTTGAATGGTATGTAAAGCAGTAGAATGAACTATTAGGCATTCTGTAGCATGAGGAAAGTCAGTTAATCAACAAGCATTTCTAAAGCATTTATTGTGTGCCAAGAACTGTGCTTCTGAGCTAATCAATGGTCTCTACCTCATTTGAGGAGCCCAAACATAGAATCAGAGGAGCTTCAGATCCCAAAGCCATAAGATTTAAGGGTTGAAAGGAACAGACATCATCTAGTCCAATTCTCACATCTCTTACTCCCAAGGGCAGCTTGGATTCCCAGCTGACTACAGCTCCCCTTAGGCTTCTAGGGGATAACCCTAAGGAGACTGGGTCTCTAACACTCTTACTCATGAGGTCCTATTGTGTATGTACTCCAATATTGATTTACCAGTAAATGTACAAAGGCTTCCCTCTATAGATAGTTGGGAGAAATGCATTGTATGCAGCTCAAAGTGTTATAAAAAACATTATTGTTATAAATCATCATCATTATATCAATATAACTTTCAGTTCCCTTCAACTGTATAAAGGACTGTCACGCAGAAGTATTAGTTTTTCTGCTTGACCCCAGAAGTCAAAACCAGGGGCAATGAGTGGATATTGCAGAAGGATGTCATCTCAAGACAAGAAAGGCCTGCCCAATATTTAGAGTTGAGTATAAATGGAATGGTGTGCCACATACATGATGAGCTCCATGTCACTGGTGTCAAAGTGTTTTAGTGAGGGTGCTTGTATTATGGGCTCTCTCAGACCTTCTCCAATTTTACGTAGGATATTCTATGATTGATTAATCAAGAAAGTAACAAACATTTATAAAGCATTATTCATGAGGCACTGTGTAGATAGATAGGTGTCTAGGTGGTGGAATGGATAGAGTGCTGAATCTGGTGTAAAGAAGGTCTAAGTTCAAATCCACTGACAGACATTAGCCATGTGACCTGGGCAAATCACTTAAACTCTGCCTGCCATAGTTTTCTCATGTAAAAAATGAGAACGATAATAAAGCCTACTTCCCAGGATTATATACAGTATTTGTCTGATGGTAGCCATCTCTAGGTTGGAGAGGTAGGGAAGAAAAAGAGGAAAAAAAAGAAATTTGCATTATAACTCTATTATAGATTTTAAAAGATTATCAACTTATATATAATAAATTTGTAGTTTTATGTTCAATCATCTTTTTAAAAATGATAGTTATTGAAAAGATTGTTTTATTCCACAAATTAAAAATAAAAAAAAATAAAATGAATTGGAATTCTTACAAAAAGAGAGGGACAATGAAACCCATGAGAACTGATGAGGTCACTGAGTGAAAGATCATAAAAGGGAACAAAGAAGATGACGACACAGCACCAATGTTCTCTCAAAGAAGAACTTGTTCTGTTTAAGATATGAATGTTCTTTTGCAAAGGGAAGTGTTCAGCCACTGCTTGGAATGGTGTTCTTGCTCTAACAGGAGCTCCCTTCTGCTTCAGGGAGCATGGCAACGAGGGGAAAGTTTCTCACCTAATCTGTCTGAAGCTAATACACTTACTCTGGGTTGGGATTTGGCAATACTTTTCATCTTTCACAGTTACTGGGCCTGAAGTCACAAGCTAAGCATGACCCACTGTACTGGGAACCTGGGCGCCAGTCTCACTCCCTGATCGATCTCATCAAGCCTTGCCTGCTTCTTTTAATAAGAAAAATGCTGCTCGAAACTGAATCTGATCTTCTTAAAGACATTATTGGCTTTTTGAAAGGTGTGCTGGATTATGATGAATAGGGGAACTTGGATAAACCTAATGGAGCCCGTGTTTCTTTATAACCTGCAAAGGGACCCAGAATGGAAGGAAAGGAGTGGGGAAAGCGTGTGTGTGTGTGTGTGTGTGTGTGTGTCTACCAATTTTACATGCGGTATAGGGCATTCCTCTGGTAGTTAGAAGTACTATAAGGTCACAGATTCCCACTTTTCAGTGGGGGCAAATTTAAATGAAGCACAGTAACATCTTACTTCTCTGGGACTGAACTGCTCACAAACCTCACTAATCTGGAGTATAGCAGAAAACCAGAAAGTGAGCAAAAAAAGGCCTATATGAAACCAAAATTCTTTGTTTAGCATTCAAAACCCTCATCATTTAGCCTCGTTTCTGTTTCCAGCCTTCTGCTACCTTATTTCACGGCATTACTCTTTGATCTAGTATCACTGGTCTCCTGGTTTTTGCAGGAACACGACACTCCTCCATCTTTCAGAGCTAGGCATTTTCTTTGGCTGTCCCCCATATCTAGAATGCTTTCCCTCCTCAACTCTGCCTACTGACTTCTCTGACTTCCTTCAAATAACAAGTAAAACTTTAACTCTTATCAGAAGCCTTTCTCAGTCTTTCTCAATTCTAGTTAAGCATTCTCTCTGTTAATTACTTCCTATTAATGCCATATATAGCTTGTTTTGCATATATTTGATTAGGTGGTAAGCTTCTTGAGGACAGGGACTATCATTTGCCTTTTTTTTTTTGTAACCCTAGCACTTAGCAGAGTGCCTGGACACATAATAGGTGCTTAATGTTTGATTTAATTTTAGTTTATTGATGGATGTCAAAAGCCCATGTTCTTTATAAATATGAGAACACCACAGATGCTTACATGGAGCCTATTTACTTCTATTGTACATATAGTTCTAACAGAGTTGCATATCTTAATTCAGAGATTAGAAACAGGTAAATAGAAGCTGTGCCTATCACAAGCACACTAACAGCGCAGAGAATTTACCTTTGACTTCCTAATGGCCAAGGAAGAAACAGAAAAGCTACTTAAAAAGCAAATGAATGCTCCAGCTCAGGACACAGACTCCTGAGGTAATTTAATGGATATTCTTATGGAAGCATGAAATTTAAAGTAACCTCAGAGAATATATAGTGTAACATCTATTACTAAATTTGCCTGTAAAATCCATTACTGTTATATATGAGGGGCATCCCCTTTCTTCTCTAAGTATTAGAAAGCTTTGTTTATTATGTTTTCTTTTTATACTAGGCTGAAATATGTTTTTTCTATACTTGTGCCCATTATCAATCAGTCAGTCAAGCATTTATTAAGCTCATGCTGTGTGCCAGATACTGTGTTAGGTCCTGGGGAGTCAAAAAAAGGGGAGCAAACGACACTCTTGCCCTCAAGGCACTCACAATCAGAGGGGGAAACAGAATATAAATATCTACGAGTAAACAAGTCATACAAAGGACAAATGGGGAATAATCAGGGGAAGGAAGGGAATAGCATTGAGTGACCTGGAGAGGCTTCTTGTAGAAGGGATTTTAGCAGGGACTTGAAAGAAGCCAGGAAAGGCAGAAGGCAGAAATGAAGACAGAGAGTATTTCAGACATAGAGGACAGACAGTGAGAACTCCCAAAGTTTAGAGAGTGCTAGGAGGTCAGTGTTATTGGATAACAGAATATAGTCAATCCTCAACATTTGTGAGTTTAACTTTTGAGACTTAAAGCCATTTGCATGATTTTATCATTAATCTCATTTTTGCTTTGGCAACCACTACATTTTGAGCTTTGCTCAGTAGAGAAAAAGTGGCACAATGGGTGTAAGTTTGTGGAGTGACTGGCATCGTGCTACTAGGTCATTTACTGGTCTTGTTCATGCTACCATTGTAAAGAACTCTCTGTGCATTCATTGTGTGTTTTCATTGTTTGCCTTTAAAACACAAGTTTTGTGTTGCAATTATGCCCCGAAAGCATAGTTCAGATCCTTTGGGCTCTGAACCCAAATGTGCAAGATCAGTGATGTGGTTTAGTAAGAAAATAAAGGTATTAGATAAACTTTGTTCTGGGATGTCTGCAGACCCTGTGAGCATAATTGACCATTGCAGCTTCAAGGTTAAATGTCAACTTGCCTCTGCTATTCTCTCACACTCAGAGGTCCTTTAACTATCTCAAACAGTGCAGCAAGCAGACATCACTGACAGATTATTTCAAGTCGCTGTATCCTTCATGATCTCCAGTGCCATTCACCAGCCATGAAGGATAGAGTATGACAGTTGATGCCAAGGACTTACTAATCTTGATGTTGTCTGACGACAGTGACTAAAGTCCCAGTAACTGCTCTCTTGAGTTTCAGAGGGCAGACAAGGTAGGGAGGTTTCCAACAGTATAGTAGAAAGTATAATGCCCTCACACCACCATCTGAAACAGTACAAGGTAATATTCTGGTTAAAAAAAGTTTTAGTTTTAAGAATTGTGTTTGCTGTACTGTAGATTTCATGTGTTATGAAAAATGAATATTGTCTGAAATCTATTGTTTTTCTTTCATGTTTGCACTTAAATTTGAACTGGTCTTAAGTCAGTGTACAGGTAAAGTTCCTCCATTCCCCTAGGTACTGCCTGCCACCAATGTCATAAAACTTGCAGGGAGACTGTAAAGTGTTCATTCACATCTATGTTAGGGTCAGGTAGGGAATTTAGGGGGCCTTTCAATATGGCTGACAGTTTTAGAAAAAAAGGAACAAGTATTAAGGCGGAAGATACAAAAAGTTTACATGTAAAGCAATACCAGCACCTTCTCCTCCCCCCCCATCTGGATTTGTTACTTAACTCCTTTGCTCTAGCAGAGGACAGCCTTCATAGAGGCTCATAACTCTGTAACAATGCACTATATGATATTTGGAAAGACTATTTAAAAACAAAACAAAACAAATGTACACTCCAAGTCCTGAAGATGCACTGTAGAACTTTGAGGATGTTTGCCTCCAACATACTTAGACTGCTCATTGTTCCAGTTTTTAAATCCTGAGTCAAGCACCAAAAAACCCAAACCAAACTAAAAAAAACAAACAAAAAACAAATAAAGTCATACCAATTTTGTCTCTTTTTTGGGCAATTATCATGTCACACCCTTTTGACAAAAAAAAAACCAAAACCCACAAACAGTTCATTTAGAAGCATTTGTGGGAGACAGTGGAGGGCCCAGATTCATCATACTTCTGCTTGCTGATCCACATCTGCTGAAAAATGGAAATAGACCTCAGGATGGAGCCTCCAATCTAGACAGAGTATTTGCACACAGGTAGGGCAATGATCTTGATTTTCATTGTACTGGGAGCTAAGACTGTAATCTCCTGCATCCTATCAGCAATGCCTGGGTACATGGTGTACCATCAGGCAATATGGTATTGGCATACAAATCTTTATGGACATCAATATCACACTTCATGACTGAGATGAAGGTAGTTTCATGGGTTCCATACCTAAGAAAGATGGCTGGAGGAGAACTTCTGGGCACTGGAACCTCTCATTGCCAATAGTGACAGTCTAACTATCAGAGAGTTCATACCTCTTTTCCAGAGAGGAGTTAGATGCAGCAGTAGTCACCTCCTGGTCAAAGTCTAGGGTGACATAATATACCTGCTCCTTGATGTCACCCACGATTTCCCTCTCAGCTATGATAGTGAAACTGTACCCTCCCTCGGTCAGGATTTTCATGAGGTAGTCCATCAGATCACGGCCAGTCAAATTCAGATAGAGGACGGCATAGGGAAGGACATACCCTTCATAGATAGGCACAGTGTGGGTCACCCCATCACCAGAGTCCATCACAATACCAGTGGTACTACCAGAGGCATCCAGGGACAGCAGAGCCTGGATGGCAGCATATATAGCTAGGGTGTTGAAGATCTCAGATATAATCTGAGTCATCTTTTCTCTGTTGGCTTTGAGGTTCAGGGGGGCTTCTGTGAGCAGCACAGGGTGCTTTTCAAGAACCACACGAGCTCATTATAGAAAGTATGATGCCAGATGTTCTCCATGTCATCCCAGTTGGTGACAATACCATGTTCAGTGGGGTACTTCAGGTTCAGAATACCTCTCTTGCTCTGGCCCTCATCCCCCACATAGCTGTCTTTCTGACACATACCCACCATCACACCCTGATGTCTGGGGTGCCCAACAATGGAAGGGAAGGCAGCCTGAGGGGCATCATCTCCTGCAAAGCCAGTTTTGCACATTCCAGAGCCATTGTCAATGATGAGAGCAGCAAGTGGCAAGTTTAAACCCTTATGAGAGAGAGGAGGTGGTGCCGCACCTGAAGGCAGGCGGCAGGTGAGTGTACTGAAATCAATTTAAAAAAAAATTAAGATATTAGCACAAAAGGATACAAAAATCAAAGGAATTACTAGCAAGAAAAAATGTATTGCATGTTACCAATTTTATTTTGTGTGCTCCATTTTATAGGTTCTTTCAAGGTTACTGTGCAGAAAAAGTGCATATTATATAAAGAATTATATACAGAAAACTCCATTTTCAGCAACCTCTAGTGAAAGATTACAGTTTTTGATGGTGCAGAATTCTAATCACTTTATTTCCCATAGGTTCAATGTATCAACATTTGTGGTATTTTTTTTTTTACTTTCAAGCTATTGTCTAGGAATGTTAACCCCATGAAAGCTGAAGATTGCCTGTTTATATATATGTAAGGGAGGAAATGACTTGAAGGAATGAATATGATGTAAGAAGACTGGAAAGGTAAGAGAGGGATTGTGAAGGGTTTTGAATGTCAAATAGAGGAAAAAGTTCTATTCATTTTCTAAAGTTGATCCTCCAAATATTTAAAGAAGGCTGTCATCTCTCCCCCAAGTCTCTTCCTCTTTAAGCTAAGTATCCACAGTACCTCTAAATGACTCCCCTGTTGTCTGTTTCCAAATGATTTGTCCCTCTAAGTTACCTTCCTCTGGACACATTCCAACTTGGTTTACCTCTTTCCTAAAATATAATACCTCAAAACTGGATGAAATATTCCAATATATTTTGATCTGGACAGAATAAAATGAATTTATATCACCATTCTCACTCTGTCTAGACACTGCCATTTTAAATGTAACCTAAGATTTCATTAGTTGTTGGTTCATGATGATCTTGTGGTCCATTAAATGTGGAGATTTCCTCATCTTTTACTTCAGACATTGATTTTTTTGAACCCAAGTGTAAGACTTTGTAGTATCTGTATTCAACTCATCTTATTGAATTCATTCCAACATTCTTGCCTGTTGCGTTAGTTTTGGATTCAGACTCTGACATTCAGCATTTTAGGTATCTCTCCCAGGTATAAATCCTCTAAAACACTGATAATCATGGTTAAGAATGGCAGGGGGCACTTCTTTTCTTAACAGGCCCTGAGGTTGTACTTGTATTACATAATTTTATTGGTCACTATGATGGCCCTGAGTAATTGAGAAGAAGTTAAATGATTACCAGTATCCTCTGTTTAGCAAGGCAGAGAAGCGTGGCATATGTTGTGAAATGTTTCCATCTGGAAGGGTTAACGTAGAAATATACAGGTCTTGAAAAGATGAACCCTCAGCCATTCAGAAGCATTGCTACCAGGAGCAGGCAGCATTTATTTTGTATCTTCCTTGGCCCCCAGCATAAAGTCTTGTACATAATAGGTGGTTAATATATGTTCGTTGAATTAACACATAAATGAGTAAGTAACCCATTTCTATAGGTTTTAGTAGTCAGAAGTTGGAATATTTTAACTAAGGCTGGGAAACTCCCACTCCACTACTGTAGTTTGTTGAGCAATTCAACAAACAATTATCAAGTACCTCCCATGTGCCAGGTATTGTACTTAGCTTTGGGAAGACCAAAATGGAAAATAATACACTACTTGCCTATGAAGTGTTTACAATCTTCTGGAAGATTAAGACACAGATATAGTAACTTCAAGGCAAGTTGTAGCGTAAGTATATAGGAAAAGTTCAGTTAGGGCATCTTGAAGTGCTTGAGGAAAGAGAGAGAGAGAGATCATTGGGTAGCAGGGGATGCTTTCATAATAAAAAGGTACCTGAGTTAGTCCTTGAAAGAGAGGAAGGATTTTAGGTGAAGGTATAGAAAGATGATTATTTTAGGCATGAGTAACAATATGCACAAAGGTACCATATGCCAGGGAGGTCAGGGCAAGACTGAGAAATCTGTAGTCTGATCTAGTAAGAATAAGAAGGCTGGAAAGGCAAACTGAAGCCAAAGAGTGGAAGGCTCTGAATGTTAGGCTTTGACTTAGTAACACTGAAAATTATTTTGTAGGCATAATGGCTCCTGAATGATTTTAAACAGAGAAGCAGCATAATCAAGCCTATAAATTAAGAATATTTGGGCAGCTGCATGAAATATAGTTTGGAGAAAAGAAAGTTTGGGTCCAGGGAGATCAATTAGGAAGCTATTAAAATACAATGGCCAAAATATTCTGAGGGCCTAAACTATGGAGTTGGCTGGCAGTGTGATTGGAGAGAAGGGTCAATATTAGAGATACTATAGAGATAGACTAGATAGAACACAGAACTGAGTACAAGTACACTATTAGGCCCTGGGGATGGGGCGTAAAGCAGAAAAGAATGACCTTAACTGAGCACATAAAATATCTATTCAAAAAATATCTAGAGAAAAAGAAATTTACGTGGATTGTTTGATGAAAATAGAAGCTAATATTCAATGACAGAATGCTAAAGGAGATGGACCTGGAAAATGTGAAGTATAGAAGTGCAATTGACAGAAAGGAAGAGGAAGATTGGATTCTTTGGGTCCTGATGATGTAGGATTAAGGTTAGGTTATAAGCTCCTTGAGGGTAAGAACTATAACCCCAATGTCCTTGCTGTTTCTGCAGTAAGGAAATGTGGGTAGGGCAGACAACAGTACAAACAGCATCAGAGGTAAGATAGAATACACAAAGTGGAATGTCTTTAGTTTTCTCAGCTACCAACTATTCCCCCTTTGAGATTACTAATAGTGTTAAGATTTTTTTTGAACAATTTCTAAATCAGTATCTGTACAAGCAGAAATGATAAGCATTAATTAACAGATAATTATCTGATCTCATTTTCTTTCTTCCTGAACTGTTATTATTCTATTTCTGGGACAGTTTGGAATTCAATTCAGATTGCCCTTGCAATAGCAAAGATCTACTGGGGAAAATGCCTAGAAAAATTTTTGATATTTATGGAATATATACCAGGTCCATGTTTAAGGAATATATAGCAGGTATATAACACACACAGAACTAATAAAACAAGTAAAATTACAATAGGATTAATAAAGAAATCCAATATAGCTGGAGCTTTGGGGGTCATAAGCTTTTTGTCAGTATCCAAAGAGCTATCCAAAAGATCTATCATCAGTTGTCTAATAAGCATCTCCTATGTGTTTTGCAAGCATCTGTGAATGGCCCAGATCAGGGTTGCAGTGGTCTTTCCTGGATCATCTCCAGGTTCCAAGTCACTTGAGGTTTTATGTTGCTAACACCTGCTGGTGATAAGACAGTATGATTTAGTAAAACCTGACAAAATCCCAATCATATTGGACTTCTAGTACTTAGTTTATATAGTGAAAATCAATTTCAATCTTAAGGAGCCATATTAAATTTTAAATTACCTGCTTTTGTAATTGATTCTAAGGGCACAGAATAACAGCATAGGCATAACAGATAAAATATCCTTAGTTCTATTTGATTTCAGGTAAACATCATAGTTAACTTTTAAAAACCATCAATCATAGAGCCAAATTCCACATTATTCACAGGGTATCATAGCCACATTTGGAACTAATCACATAAGAAACATTCCTGGTCAAAAAGGGAATAATAAGGGAAATGAATGGGGAATATTAATCAACAGGATCCTATCTTCACCTGCACCAGGTCATCCCCTCAACATTCTCAGACACAGATATCTACCTGTAGTATCTTCTAGGATCACTTAGATCACACTCTCTTTGAGTAGTTTCCCTCAAATAGTGGATTACTGACTTAATGATAATTCAGACATTTTTATCTGAATTAAAAAATCAGGACAATATCAAATTGAAGTCCCAAAAGATTTTACCTCAAATAGCAAGTTTCATTACTCATAGTTTGGGACTAGGTACAGTTATTATTTTTTTTTTCATATTGTTTCAATAGCAGTTATCAATAGAGTTTGCCAAACCTTTCAAAAATTTCACTCAGCATCCTTTTCTTCTTTTTTTCCTTGAGTTTAACCTCAGTATCATATTAAAAAACCATTCATTAGAAATTAAAAAAATAATTATACTCTGGAAATTTCACATAGTAAATGCATGAAGATTTACTCAAAACATAGAAAAAAATGGTTGCCTACTGTAAGTCTCCAGACTAACAGATGTCCATTTCTTAAAGTATTGTACAGTAATCCCCAAGGCAAAAATAAAATTTTAAGACTCATGTCTGTTGAGACTAAGTTAGCTTAAGAGGTACCTTCATCATATGATACTCCAAGTATAATTTAATAATTTTCATAATCATATAAAATCTGTATCTTCTACATATATCTATATAAATATATAGCTGTATCTTCTATATGTACCTATATGTATATCTATCCATTTAAAATATTCTATAGTACTATAAACAAACTTATAAGTCCTCTCACTTTCTCACTTTGGCTATGAATGTGATCAATGAAGGCATTTCAGTTTATCAGCAAATCAATTAATTATTTTAGAATTTCTCAACATTTAGCAAGATCTTTCATCAATTTTATAACCTTGCCCAAGTAGATGGCCAAGAAACCTAGAAAGTTTACAAATAAGGAGTTTTTACAAAGTCTCTTTTTTCTCTTTTCCCACATAGTAAATATTTTTTCTTTTAAATTATACCCAATAAAATATTTGATTGGTTTTTAGCATTATGATAACAACCTCTAATAACTCAATTACTAATTACATAGCATCCAGATCAAAAGGAGTTAAAATTTCCAATCATTCAATGGCATCAGCCTCTTAACAGTATTTTTTATACAATGGTTTTCCAAAATCCACAATACAGTAAAATTTAGAAACACGATAATAACATATACAATATATGTATTTAAAGTATGAAACACTATTTATTACTAAATGACATCAATTCTGTTGAATGCATCTCTGAATTTTGAAGAAAATAACTTTCTTCATTTTACTACTTTTGGCATTCTATACTGATTGTATATAAGACCAATGTAGAGTAAGTTTTTATCCAACTTTACTTTTAACAAAATTTACTTTTATAGCTTCTAAACATATTGTCTTATTTGAAATAGTGTCTTTTCCATTAAAGCCTGATTTACTTATAAAGTGTCAAACATCACAATTATCCTAATAAAAGAACACATCTTACTTAAAATGAGATAGAATAAGTTCAAGTACATCAGGAGCTAGATATACAAATGGCATCATACAAAACCTCAGTTTTCCCAAGAGCCATTTAATGCTAGCACTTAAAAATATAAGACCTTTACTTTCAGTTAATCGACTATGAAATATTCAATGTGGCAGTCTTGCATTCTCATCCCCCTCTTTTAGGGTCCATGAAAAGTTTCTAATTCCCATATAATGACTCAAATATATCCTTTTAAAAGCCAAGTACAGTAAGCTGTAACTTCAGATAAACTTTGTAATAAACTTTTTATTTGTTGAAACTGTATAATGCTATATTTAGGGGATAAATGTACCAGTACATTTGGGACATGTATACATGTAGGACTGTATAACACATTGACTATTTTGAAATTTTTTCTTCCATGCCACTAAGAAAGTAGGGAAAAGGACAATGTTTAGGTCTCCTCAGGACCTGAAGTGAGTGTTCTAAATTGGGTATATGGACAATGAGTTGTTTATTGTTTATTTAAGCAACACAAGGGTTTTGTGAGATCACGAGATGTTATATATAATAAAGTAGGAAGTAGGATGTAATCCTCTCCTCAACCTCCCCCCTCCACTGGATATGTTTAGCTGAAATTACAGCAAATTATATGGAAGCTTGGAGTAGAGAGAGTTTCTGAGTATGTATAATAGGGAAAAGCTTCCCAGCACTTCAGGGAATGCATAATATTGTCCATGTGATCTGCTGTGGTAGATCAATTAACATTTTTGACTTGAGTAATTGAAGGGCTGGTGCTAGAAAGTGATCAAAAGAATAAGAATCAATGATGCAAGAGAGGCTGTCAGAACTAAATGTGCATAAAATATTTCAGTGGAGGATCTTAAACCTCTCTTCCTTGGTGACTTTGAGTGGAATTGGCTACCATAAGCTAACCTACTTGTCACTGACAATTAATTCTGGTGAGAAGCCAGCCAGCACAGAAGATGAGTATCCTGCTTGACCCCACCCAGGTGTGGATTGATTTGAGACACTGTGCCCTACAAGGTTCTAGTCAAGCTGAGCAAGGGAGTCTCTCACTTTGAAATGAATTTGGTAAGACCTTTTCAAAGGGAGCAAAGGATTCCCAGAGTAGGAAGTTCCCCTTGGTCCTACATATTCTCTATATGCATGCTTTACTAGAATGGTACTTTAAATTTGAGCCCACACTTCCTAGGGATTATGTGTATCAAAGGGAAATTCTAAAACCACTCAACCTTGTCTTGGGAGTATTGTTGTGTTATCTATTGCTCTTGGTATGTCTTCATATTAATAACTTTTTATAAAAGCTAACTGTTGTCTTATCTCTTGGTTGATTGATATTGATGAACTGTGAGCAACAGTACCAGAATACTAGACTATTTCAATCCCTCAGTATTATATGACTCTGAGGGAAGATTAATCAACTGCTCACTGGGATCTAGCCTACTCATGTGAGCAGGAATAAAGAAAATAGTCCAAAAGGGATTGCTACAGTATAACAGTTGCAATAATATAGGGCAATACAGTACATTCTGTTTTAAAACCATCATTGACAGGAATACCATGTGGTGGTAGACCCTGCCATCCTTGCCACCCTCAATATCAAATTTGGACCAACTGCCATCATGGGCAGGTGAACCCAAGGTCCCTGGGAATAGCAGTGCTTCATAGACCACTAACTTTACTTTTTAGCCCAACCCTTGGAGCCATCATCTAAGGAAACAATTTTAAATGAGATTCACCAACTGACTTTAGCAGCCCTCCTCCTTCTCAGCAATTATAACAACTGAAAACCCAGAAAAGAAAATTCTTGTCATCAATGTTCTTAGCATTGTCCAATATCGCAACATCAGAAATAGATATGGTGTTTTCAAAGGAAATGACACTCAAGAAAATACATTGTCATCTGCTTTTCTGTTGCACCTTGAGGACTATGGGACCTTTCCATCTGACTCACAGAAGACACCATATTATCACTAGAATGTGAGTTCCTTTAGAGTGAAGACTATTACTTTTCTATTTGTATGCCCAGTACTTAGTACAAAGCATTACACAAAATATTTTCATTTACTTATTAATTTACATGTAACTTTATACATTATCTCAGAACCTAACAACAAACATGTGTGATAGGTACAACAGGTAAGTTCTCTCCTTTGAATTCATTTCTATATGTGGAAAGTGAGACACAGAGGGACCTCATGAGTCAGCATTGGTCTCAAAGATTTAAAGCAAAGAATGGTCCTGTCACAAGACCCTGAAGAGCTTTGTGAAAAGAAAAGACTGGATATTAAATGACTGTGACCTCTTTTAGCTCTCACTCCCAAGTTTTGCCAGTTTCTAAGAGAGTATACATAGTCTTCCCTATGCTAGCCCTGTGACTGACAGCTTTCTTGGGACAAGTACCTGATTTTATATTTATAGTGAAACCTGCTTGAAATTTCTCTGCATTTAACAGGTTCTCACATTGTTGGACTTTTTTCCACTCTGGATTCCTTGAAGCATGTGAGGAATCATTTCAATGGGAGCCTGTGAAATGTGCAGGTATTTTTATTTTAGTACGTAGGAAACTAGCTTTTTGATCACTGTCCCTCACTGTGGAATAGAAGCAATGCTTTTTGTTGTACAGTGCTCAGATTGCAAACACTGGTCTCACAACAATCTTTTGGGATAGGTAGTGTAATTTTAAATATTATTACCTCAATTTTACAGATGTAGAATGAAAACATAAAGCGGTAATATGGTTTGTCCATGGTCACCAATAAAAAGTGTTGGAGCATAGAGTGGAACCCAAGTTTCCTAGCTCATTTTTTATCTATTGGGGTTTTGACAATTTTAAGTTTTCAAATCTGAACCTCATGGAGATAGATCCTTGACTATCTCTTTGTTGCTGTTCAGTCATGTCAGTCATGCCTGACTCTTCATGACCCCATTAAGGTTTTCTTGGCAAAGATATTTGGGTAATTTTCCATTTCCTTCCACAATTCATTTTCCAGATGTGGAAACCAAGGCAAACAGGGTTAAATAATTTGCCCAGGTTTGCACAGCTAGGAAGTGTCTCAGGCTAGATTTGAACTCAGCAAAGTAAATCTCTTTGACTTCAGACCACTGCACTACCTTCACCATCACCTATTTTTGAAACCAAGTTTTTGTATTTTGTTTAAATTTCTTGTCACTCTTCACTTGAATTCAGGGTTTGGGGTTCAGATTCAGGGTTCTTTTCACTTTTCTGACTTTTGGGACATCCAAATAAAATCCTTTAAATAGCCTCTAGAACAATTATCCTAAAATACAAGTCAAATAATGTCATCCTGTGAAAAACTTTCACTTATTTTCTATTACATGACTTATAGAGTCCATAATCATTCAAGCTAGAAGGGGCATTTGAGAACATCTAAACTAAATCCCTTATTTTACAGATGAAGAAACTAGAACCCATGAAGTTCATGTGATTTTTGGTTAGCTGGAGAGAGAGAGAGAGAGAGAGAGAGAGAGAGAGAGAGAGAGAGAGAGAGAGAGAGTGTACTTATTAAGCAATTAAAAATTTAAGCATAAAAAAGAGTTCCTACTCTCAAAGGTGTTAGATCTTAATAAGGGAAAACAAAGCACAAAAGAGAATTGGAAAGAAGTGGGTAGAGTTGGGAGGGATAAAGGCTACTAATGAGAAGGGGGCATATTGGGGAGAGTGAGAGTGAAGTAAACAATATTGGATTTCCAGCCAGGGACTCACCATTGAGGTTATATAGTAGAGAATGCTCTCTGAAGTAAGGTGACTTCACTTTGGACAGGGGTGTCTTGCTGACCTTGGAGAAGTCAGAAACCTCTTAATCTCTCTCTTGGCTACTATAGTCTGTTCCTGAGTTTATTTCAAATCCTTCACTCCTTGGCAGGATTGGCCAGAATTTGTACTTTACTAGCATTGGAGAAGGACTTTATTGGAGTTGATTATTTCCCCTCATATATGAGTAAGAAAAAAAATGTTTCTTTACAGTCAAGGTTTCCAAGTTTAGTCACATCAGTGGCAACTTCCTTCAAAATTTCTTTGGCAAATGAAATGCTTAGCATGCTTAAACAGGAAATAAATGAAACATAGGCCTTAAAAGGGATAAATATATGTGTGTATGTGCATGTATATGTTCATATGCATAGATATATACATACATAAATACACATGCATACAGATACATATGTATTAAGTACCTATATGTAGTGATTTAACAATTTTCTGTTGTTGGCTTTATTGAAGGACATATCGACACATGAGTGGGTTCATCAGTTTATTGAAGTATCTGGTTTTCAGTGTGTTTATGAGGCTTGAATGTATTTAAAAAGCTTCTCAAACCTTTCAGTGCTCTGCATGTGTCTGTGATCACTGTTACTATGAATAAGTTCCTAGGCTTTGTAAGATGCAAAAGAGAGACAAAGAGGAGTTACTCATCATTGTGGCCCAGACCAAACACCTCTGTAAGCTTCATGGGACAAATATTACAATTCCCATTTCACATCTGAGAAAAGAGATGCCCTTCATGATAAAATTACCACCATGGTTTAGTTTTGTAGTTTCCAAGTTTCTGTAGTTGCTGCTTAAACTATTAGTTTGAAGTAGTTCACAGTTTCAACATTAGATCATACTTTTCTTTCCTTGAAGTTCTTGAATGTTTAAGGTATATTTTTTGTTTGCTCTTACTTTCAGTTACAGCAGGGACTTCTCAAACTTTCTGGTTTGTGATATCATAGCTTTTTGAAACTGGGTTTTCAGCAGTTGTGATAAAAAGTTAAGTCTCATGCTAAACTTGGTGGGGTAGAGGAATGAGGGCACTGTTCAATCTGAATTCAAGACGTGAGAAATTGTGCAGTGACCAACTAGTGGAAATATCTTATTTGTAATTGTGGTTATTGAGAAGGAAATAAGTATAATTTTTTTCTTTCAATTTACGTTATTTTTTTCAAAAAACTACTAATATGTTGTTAGGACATAAATCTTTACTAAATTATTTGGACCTAAGTACTAAATAAATGGGACTGTTATGTGTTTCTTCTGACCTAAGGGCATCATGAAGAAATTACTAAACACTATGACTTCACAAACCAAGAAAGTCTAGGAACTTCTGCTGTAGTGGCAAGTGCATTTAGAGGCAAAAGACCTGTGTTCAAAATCTGACTCTTCTGATTAGTGCTTACTGAGTGACCTTGCACAAGTCATCATATATCTGTGGGCCTTCTTTTCCTCATCTTTAAAAGTACAGGATCTATCAGATTATCATGAACTCATTCTTTGCACAACCAAGCTTATTACATAGATAATAAGTGGTCTAGATGCAATTGGAACCCATATCGTCTTGCTCTTAGCCTAATTCTCTCCTACAACACCACTTTTCTGCTAATACTTTCTCTACACATAAGGTCATAATTTAATAAGTGGGGTAAGGTAAACACATATCAAACAATTAAACAATACTGGATATTTAACTGAATTCCAAATGTCGTTTTCTGAGATTTCCGCCAACTCTAAGCTCCCTTGCTCCTGTGTGACCTTTGTATACATTAAATGGTACGTGATCTCGGAAGGGGAGGCTCACCACCAGCTACTTGCTGGTATGTTCATGGAAGACTTAATGAAGGAGTTAGAATTTTGGTTTGGTCATGAAAGACAATTACAAGCTGCACCTCCTACATGAAGATGAAGGACTAGAGAACTTTGAACTTTGTAGGTCTCACTTCGCAGGTTCTGTGAATCTATGAGTCCTGTTCTCGGGGCTACTGCTGAAGTTCAGTGTCATTACAGATGCAGATCCCATCCAAGATCGCTGTTATTCTGGTAGCTAAATGATGAAGTTCAGAAAAGTGGTCACATAGTAGATATTTAAAATCCATTGTTGAAAGGGGAAAGTAATAGAGGACAGTTCCGGTCAGATGTAGATGGTCCAGGTAAGAGGAGGCAGTTAACTGGCTAGGAAAGATGAAACTCTGTGTGAACTTTGTTGGGGGAAGTGAGATGCTAAATTAGTGACAACCAAAGAAATAAGAGATTGCAGAGAGCCTAGTTTTGACTATATGTAAACAATTCAATTAAATTCAATTTCACAAAGATTTGCTAAAAGCCTATTGTGTGCAAGGCAATGTACTAGGAAATGGGAACATAAAAGGGAAATGAAACAAGTATTTCTGAAGTGTCTACTGTGTGGCAGGCATTGTGCTAAGCACTTTACAAGTATCTCATCTGAGCTTCACAATAACCCTGGGTAGTAGGTGTTGTCATTATCCCCAGTTTTACATTGAGGAAACTGAGGCAGATAGCAATCAAGTGCCTTGCCTAGGGCCACACAGCTAATAAGTGTCTGAGGCAAAAATTAACCAGTCCCTCTCTATAAGAAGTTTATATTCTATGGAGTGACTACAAAATATACATAAGCAAACAAATTCATAGTACGTACAAAAGTAAAATGTTGGCATAGGGTAGGGCTGAAAGTTTTCTTATTGTTCCTAGTGGGCTCTCTAGCTATGTGTCAGAAAAACTAGGGAGACTGAAGCTTAATGAGTTCTCTTTCACTAGGAATCCTCAAGTAGAGGCTGGCTGTCCACCTGACAAAATGGTGGTGTAGAGTAATTTTTGTTCCTTAATTAGACAGTCCTGTCTAATTAATGTGTAGCATGAATGCATCCAGATATGAAAATCCAAGGCACATGTAATTTTGAAAGGACATAATAGTAATTAAATTTCCATCATATGGATTTTCTGAAGTCAGAAAGGAAAGAAATAAAGTTATATTGCCATATTATTTTCAATACACTTTTGGTGTCTACCTGATTCATCCAGTTCTCACCTGGGTTCCAAGAAGCTGGTGGGCACACCCAAGTAAACCATCTTGGCAGATAGGCTAAACCAGGTTGAGAATAACTGACAAGCTTCAAACCTGTCAGTGAATTGGGGCATGTTTCCCCCAAGCACGCAAAGCCTTCCCCTGGTAAAATGGAAGGACAACAACAATTTGTCCTAGTGGCCATGATGGTGGCTGAAGCAGGTGTGGGGCTCTTAGAACTTGGTCAGGCTTCACAGATGCCAAGGTCATCGACTGCATCCTGGGCCACTGCCAGTCATCTTGCCTTTGGTCTTATCACTGGATTTTGATGATTCTGCAAGAAAGAATGAGGCCGACAACTTTGTGCAATTCTGCCTCACTTAAGTCCAATTCACGTACAAGTTAAGAAGTTACCTGTGATGTCACTTATCCTAGAAAACAAAGGACAAGCAATGACATATAGCATTTAATATGAGATACGTGTGAGTTTATATAGTTATGTGATATATGTATAATTATTTATATCTCTATCTATGTTTGTGCGATCTTTCCTTACTATGCGTTATTCACATACAGGCTCTGGATTAAGGGCTTTATAACTATTTTCTCACTGAGGTCCTTACACTATCCCTTGTGAGTTATGTTATCATTATCTCCATTTTAAGGATGAGGAAACTGAGGAAGGCAGAGGTGAAGTGACCTGCCCAGGGTCACATAGCTATTAGGTATCTGAGGCAGGATTTGAACCCAGACCTAACTCTGGACTCTGAACTCTACCCACTGAACCACTTAGCTATAGGCATCTTGTTTCTATCTAATTGTTCACGTTATCTGTCATTAGAATGTAAGCTCCCTGAGAGCATAGATTTGTCTTTTTGACACTTCTTGTGTCATAGGTCTGCACAATGCTTGGCTCACAGCAAGATTTTTCAGAAATACTTGCTGACTTGGTTTCCTATAGGAATCCTTTCCTAACCCTCCCTCCCCCGATTGTTAGTCTTTCTCCTTTCTCATGTTACTTTATATTTGTTAATCTTGTAAAAAATTGTATCATTTTAGCACAAAGTAAAGTTATTGAGAATAACTGATTTTCATTTTGTTTTTATTGGATTGAATAACAGAAAATAATGACCATAAAATGTTGAGCTCTCAAGACAGCGAAGACCAGGTCTTGTAGGTCAGCATTTCCCTTTCAGTCTGCAACATTTAACCACAAAAAGTTCTTGCCTTTCATAAATGACCTCTACTTCCCCCTGCATTCTTCTCCTCTTGCCTCTAGCTCCTGCTTTTACCCAGGGGGTCAGCACTCATCTCTGAAACACCTACAGAGACTCCACAGAGATTTTAGGAGGATTTGTGATCAAGAATTTAGATATTTACTGACCTTCAGTTTGAGTTGAAATGTTGAGTTAGTACAACTTTCTTATTTAACAAATGAGGAAATCAAAGTTTAAGAAGATGTGACAGTCCTAAAATCACAAAAAAAATTTGAGCATGTAGAAGATTTATGGATCTATAAAATCCCCTGACTCCTGGGCCAGTAGTGAGTGGACCACTGCACTGAACTGCTTAGAGTACTTGTTTGTTGTTTACTTATAGAATACTAGAGAAATAGATTTGAATGATTTTTTCTCCTTCACTCATTTGGTGAAACCAAAGGCACTGTGGAAACACATCTTGTTTCTTCTAAAGAAAATGAAAGAACTGAACAATGAAAGTTAATTTGGAAGACAGCGGGTAGCCAGTCAGGACAGTTCACAACAAGCCAACCTCTTTTTTTCTGATAACAGAAATTTGGACCCAAATCATCTAGAGAATCTTCCTGTGTATATTCAAGAATACCGATTAAAGTCCAGTATTACCTGTGATTGTATTCATGTGACAGAAAACTCAAGTTGTGCTGTGCAGTCCCATAGCTACAGGCTTCAAGACCCATCAATCAATCAATCAATCAGTCAATTAATCAACAAGCATTTATTAAGGGCAATGTGCCAGACTTGGTAATAAAAAGTTCTGGTGAAACAGCCAAGCAGTGTATTAGAGAGAGTCTAGATCTGAATTTGAATCCTCTCTTGGACCTTTCATGTCCAAGGCGTGACCTTGGACAAGTCACTTAACTCCTGTTTGCCTCAGTTTCTTCATCTGTGAAATGAGAAATCAAAATAGCACCTATATCTCACAGGGTTGTTGTGAGCATCAAATTAAATAACACTTGTAATGAGCTTTGTAAACTTTACAGCTTTATATAAGTTCTGACAGGGGAGATATCCTGTATAAATATAGGTACATACAAATTACATAAAGTAATTTGCAAAATAACTTTGTGTGTGGAGGTGTATCTCTGAGGTCCCAAAAAAGCCTTACAGCCTTATGCATAAAATGGTATTTGAACTGAATCTTGAAGGAAATGGTGGATTCCAAGAGGCAGAATTAAGGAAGGAGTACATTTTAGGGATAGGGATAGTTAGTACAAAAGCCCAGTGATAGTAGATGTTGAGTGATAGCAAGAAGGAAAGTGTGGCTCAGTCCTAGAGTTTATGGACTATAGTAAGGTGCGTAAGTCAGGTAAGGTAGTTTGGGGTCGGGCTAGGAACAGAATCAAGTACCAAATAGAAGAGTTTTTATTTGTTCCTGGGAGGTGCAGGGTATGTCAGCACTTGCTGAATAGGGAAATGAAGTGTTTCTACGACACTTTAAGGAGATCACTGTGGCAGGGGAGAGTTAAGAATAAGTTGGAATATATCAAAACTTGAGGCAGGTAAACATTTAGGAGGTTATTGTAATTGTAAAGAGAGAGAATGATAAATACCTGGACTCGATTATTGGTGGCATAAGTAGAGAGATAATCTACATAAGAGATATGGAAATAGAATGACCAAAATTCAGCAGTTGAGTAATGCTGTGTGGGTGTGTGGAGGATGACAATACGATTGTCTGGGTGTCTGGAAGGTCAGTGGTACTTAAGACAGAAGAAAAGGTAATTCAAATGAGAAGTGAGATTTGGGAGAGAAATAATGAGTTCAGTTGTGGATAAGGTGAATTTGATCTGGCTCTGGGATATCCAATTCAAAATGCCAAATAGACATTGGATGATGTGGGACTGGAGCTTGGGAGAAAGATTAGGGGTGGCAAGATAGATCTTACAATCATAGATGATAATTAAACCTAAGGGATATGGGATGGGAGATAATGAGGTTATTAAGAAAGATAAGAGGAGACAGAAAGAGACAGAGATAGAGAGACAGCAATAGAGAAATGGAGACAGTGGGAGGGAGACAGAGAGAGAGAGAGAGAGAGAGAGAGAGAGAGAGAGAGAGAGAGGAGGGAGGGAAGGAGGGAAGGAAGGAGAGAGAGTAGTGTTACTGAAACCCAGAGAGGCAATAGCATCCAAGAGGAAAGACAGGTAAACAGTGCACAAAGTACACTGAGGTTAAAGTACACAAAGGTAGAGAAGAATGAACAAAGGACAATTAGATTTGACAATTAAGAGATCATTGTGAACCTTGGAAAGATTTCACATAGTTTGTTTCCAAAATATGCATTACAGGTGAATTTCCTAAATGAAAGCTCAGTAAGTCACTCTAGGTAAGAGACATCGATAAAAATGCTTCCTGATTTATTGCCACTGAGATAAAATTTTCATGAAGACCCTCTTCTTCTCAATCAAACAACACATTTTATATGCACATATTAAACAAAAAGAATCCAGTGTGCCACTGTCTTCAAACTGCTTGTGGATCAAGGCCTGGGATGACTCCTCTTATTTAATTCCATTCATATAGATACAAGACAGGTTATATAAGGCGAGTAGCTTGGGTTTTGGTTCTGGCTCCAGCATTTCATTGATCTGTGAACTTTACTCATAAGAACTTCAATTTCCTCACATATAAAGTAGAAGTAATTTTACATATGCTACCTGCCACAAGGTTGTTTTGAGGAAAGAACTCTGTACATCCTAAAATGATACATCAATGAATGAGCGCACTTAGCCACCTTCCATCACTTCTAAAGGGCTGATATCCAGTGGGTGTTAATATTTAAAGTGAACTTCTCCATGGGAGTATCACAAGACTCTTTCATTGGTGCTCTGTTAGTTAAGATTTTTTTAATCGATAACTTATATAAAGGTATAAGAAGCATGCTCATCAAATTTGCAGCTGGCAAAAATCTGAGGTGAATGAATTTTCTGAATGATAAGGCTAGATCCACAAAGATCTGATCTTTACAGGTTAGACCATTGAGCTGACTCTACAAGATGATATTAATTAGAGCTAAATGTGAAGTTTTGCCCTTGGGTTCAAAATATCAACTTTACAAGGTCAGCATGGGGGAGGCATGATTAGTCATCAGTTTGTCTGAGAAAAGATCCAAGGGGTTTCAGTAGAACAAAAACTCCATGTGAGTCAGTAGTAATAAGCTAGTATGACCATGGACTGAATTGAGAGGCATAGCCTCTCATATAAAGAAGACGGTGCCTTTGTACTCTGCCTTGATCAATGACATCCAATCTCTCAAATTTTGTGATTTTGTCATTCTGGGATTGTCATCTGTTTCTAGAGCTCTTTAAGGTTTACAAGTCATTTGACTTGCAGTAACTCTGAGAGGTGGGTAATGCAAATATCTCCATTCTACAGATGACACAACTGAGGTTTGGAAACATGACATGTCATAGGTCACAGAGTTAATACTTGTCACAGTTATTATTTATAACTTAAGACTTATGACTAAGTCTGGATGCATAGGTATCATATATACTCTTGACATGGGAGGAAATAAAGGCTGGGGGAGTTAGAAGCAGGGCTGGTACTTAAGATCTCCAAATGGCTAGTCCAGTGATTTTTTCCCTTTAAACCAAACTACCTTTTGTAAGCAAAAACAAGCAAGACTGCTTTGAAAACCTTTGGCACGAAACCACAGCCTCTCATTGGGATGCAGGGTAAGCCAGTGGGTGATTATTAAATTTTTAATTAGTGGTAACAAAGTATGACGGAGTTCAAAATATTGACAGTGTCTGTGATCCTTGAACTTGAAAGAACATGAGCAGTCTGGGTGTTTGAAGGTAGCATCTTCTGAGAAATCCCATATTTGCTGTCTGGAGTCCTATAAATCTTTTTGAATAGCAATAATCTTAATAAATGAATACTGGCATTTATATCTCCCTTGGAGCTTCACAAAGTGCTTTTCACCCATTATCTCATTAGATCCTCACAATATCCTTGTAAGGTGCATAGTACAGATGTGACATTCCTCATTTTACAGATGTGGAAATAGAGGCTCAGAGAAGCTGAATTATTTGCCCAAACTCACACAACTAGTAAGTGTCAGAGTGAGACAGAAACCTATGTTATCTGGCTCTAAGACTGGTGCTTTTTCCTCTCTGAAAACACAAATCAAAATCTTATTATTATTAGAGTAGTAATACCTCATTTATGGAGCAGAGTCAGGAAAAATGCTGTACCACATAAGTGAATTTACCAGATGACTAAAGTTTACACCTTGACATACCAGGTCAATTTAATTTTATTCATTTTCAACTGATAGCTTTCTTTTAAAAATATTTTATTGCTAACTTTTGCTTTTACATTAGCTTCATTTCTGTCTATATCTCTCAACACTCCCTTGAGCCATTCCTTGTAACAAAGAATAAAAAAAAGAAGAAAAAAAATAATTCAACCAGACCAATCAATATATCCACCATTTCTGTCAGTATAGACATCATAATACATCCGTGGACTCTCATTTCTGTAAGGAAGGGAGAAAGGTGACGTTTTTCAATTTTTCCTTGGTGCCAAGCTTAGTTACTATAATCACCCAATGTTCACTTGAATTTTGGGTAGTTCTTTCCATTGACATCCTTGTAGTGCTTGGGTATATAACTTTACTCCGCATTGATTCCTATGTGATTCCTTTTTACGTTTTTTTCTGAATTCTTCATTGAATGGATATCTTACTAGAATATATGGTCCAGTTCTCTGCTTTCTTAAACTGAGGATGCTGACCATTGTTTCACCTTTCCTTCATGACACAGGATCATTGTGACTACTAAATATTGTTCTGGTTCATGATATGAACTATAGTTCATGACCTCAAGTTGCCATTAAGGTGGGTGAGGCTCTTTGCCTGACCTACATGGAATGAGTCTATATTGTCCTGCTTTTTAAGTTCTTATATCTGTTTCTTAGACTTGTTTTCTTTTCTCATTTTATGACTGCTAGTTGTAATTCCTTATTACACTCAATGTGTCTGCCTTTAGAAACCTTTCATTACCATTCCAGTTAACCTCTTCTGATGTCTTGTGGAAAGCAGGATGATGTAATGAATCAGGCGGATTCAGAATCAGGAAAACCTGGATTCACTTCCTGACGTAGACACATACTAGCTGTGTGATCCTGGTCAAGTCATTTGATTGTATCCTTGACAACTTGCTAATATTTTAATTTGCTCAATAACTGCTGCATTGCTTGAGGGATGTTCCTAAAGAATGTCTGACCAAGTGACCAAATGGTTTTCCAAAAGGGCAGATCTGCTCATCTCATTTCCCTACTCAATAAACTTTAGTGGCTCCCTGTTATCACCAGGATGAAACCAAACCAAACCAAAGGAAAAAAAACTAACAAAAAACAACATTGTTTGGCTTTCAAAGCCCTTCACAACCTGACTCATTCCTATTTTAATGGTCTTCTTATGGTTTATTCCCTTTCCTGCACTCTATAATCTATCTGCCCTGTTCTTCTTGTCCTTTGAACCATACTGCCTTCAGGAAGTCATTCAAATCCTACCATATACAAAAAGCCTCTTCCCACCCTCCTCAATGCTAGTGCCTTCTTTCTGAGATTGCTTCCAATTTACCCTGTATATATTTTTGTATGTGCATAATTGTTTTCATGTTTCCTTCTTTATTAGTATGTTACATTGTTGAGATCAAGGAAATTTTTTTTCTTATTATTTTTGTATTGGTCATGATTAAAACAGTGTCTGAAACACTAGGCACTTAATAAATACTTGATGATTTGACTTGACTGTCTTGACTTGATTGAGGGAGTTTGTTCAATTTGCTCATTTGACTTCAATGAAATTACAAGTTCAAAAAAAAATCTCCGGTGTGGTTGGGGGAAAATGAGGTCATTTTATCATAAATTAAGGACCCACAATCACCCCCTCATTCAGTCTTTGCCTTGAATCCTCATTTCTATTTGTGCAGTTCTAACGCAAACATACCATATGACCTTTGGTAAGCTATTTCCTGCTCTGGACTGGGCTATTTGATCTTGAAGCTTCCATCTTATTCTAATAGTCTATATTCTAAGGGCCTTTTCTTCCTCTAAAATTCTATGTTCTATGGTCCCTGGCAGCTCTAACATTGTCTGATTCTATGAAGCCACTGGAGTCTGACATGTCTCCATAACAACAGAGGAACATTGAGCAGGATAGAATTTCAACTGAATAATTGTAAAGTAATAAAATCATCATAAAGCTGTAGAAGCTGCACGCACACAGGGCTCACAGGTAAATTACTTCTTATTCAGTATAATAAAAGGTGGCCGATGCCAGCACAAATATCTCTGGGCCCAAATACAAAACTGTGGAAATAGACAATTCCATTCCCTTCTCAAAAGTCAAAAAGTCAGCAAAAAAAGCAAATAACTTTCAGGAGAGCAAGAGTGAATATAGTTGAACACACCATAATATTGTATATTTTGAAAACTGTTTTTCCTTTACAACTCCAATAAGAGGCTTCTTTCTTGCATGAAGCCTTCCCTGATTTTTCTCACTCAGCTGTGATCACTCAATTAATTCCTAAAGCATTTTCTTTCACACATATGCTGGTTCTCCCCAGAGTCCTTGCACATTTTTCATCTTTGAGGATGTAGGTTGTTGGTAGAAAAGGAACAGCGTGTAAAGGGCATTTTGAAGCAAATTCATTAAGTTTTAGACAAGTGCATGACACTGTTGTACATGGCTGGTAACCTCCCTGAGTCTCATTTCAGATCCTGTGACAGATGGAAAAAGGCCATTGCAGATAAGGTTACCTATGTCCTATGCAGACAGTAATGAAGGCATTAGCACTTATTTATTCAACAGGAATTTAGCCTAATATAGTGGGAAAAGCTCTGGATTTGGAGTCCAAGGACTTGGATTTGAATTCCAGCTTAAGTTCTGCCTGGCTATTCCTAAGCAAAGCACTTCAACCCTCAGAATACCCATTTCCTCATTTATAAAACAGCGACAGAAGTGAACCAGATGACACAAAGTTTCATTTCAGTTCTGCCACTGATCTTACAGTTTTGATTCTGTTTAATACAGGGGGAGTTACATAGGGCTATGAGCCATGGTTGCCACCCTCCTTGTTCTGACAGTCTGCTAGCAGATTCGAGGAAGTTACATAGGTAGATTATTGTGTCATAAGAAATGAAGAGGATCACCAGTTCAGAGAAACCTGAGAAGACCTATATGAACTGAAGAAAAGTGAAAAGACCAGAACCATGAGGACTATTTACACAGTGATCACAAAAACAAAATGAAGGAAAAAATTGTGAAAGACCTCAGAACTCTTATCAGAGCAGTTTAAAACAATGACTTCAAAAGACTGATGATACACTCCTTAACGAAGAGATAATAGAGTTGAGATGCAGAAAGAGGTACGAGGGCTCCAACAATGTTAAAGGCTTGGTAAGTTTTGATGGACTTTTTATTATAAGGGAGTGGTAGTAGTTTAGTGGGAATGGGGAAGAGAGGTGACAAGTTAATGAATGACAATAAAAAATGCAAAACAAAAAGAGAAGAAATGTGTTTTTTAATTTACAGATGAAAACCCCAAAACACAGAAGGGACACAAATAGAGGTTTTGTTACTATCCTATTAAATTACATATTTATGATGTGTGGATATAAAAAGAAACAGAGACAAAGAGAGAGAGAGACAGAGAGATACAGAGACAGAGAGAAGAGGAGGGAGACAGAGATATGTGTCTAGAAAACACTTTTGGTGAAAAATATCTAAGGGTTATGATGGGTTGGAAAATCAAAATAAATCATTTTTGCAACGTGGAAAGCAAATATAAAAATTTTGCATTAAGAAAATGGTAGAATTCAGGAAAGAGACTATTCATGATAGCTGGGTAGTTAGGTGGTGCAGTGTATAGAATGCTGGGCCTGGCATCAGGAAGACCTGAGTTCAAATATGACCTGACACTTGCTAACTGAATGACTGTGGGCAAATCACTTAATCCAGTTTGCCTCAGTTCCCTCATCTATAAAATGAGTTGGAGAAGGAAATGGCAAACCACTCCAGGATCTTTGCCAGGAAAACCCCAAAGGGGTCATGATGTAGTCAGACACAACTGAAAATGACTAAACAATAACAACAAGAGTCCAAAACTTGGGAGGTGATGGAAGAAGGGAAGAAAGGAAGAAAGGAAGGAAGGAAAGAAGGAAGGGGGAGGAAAAAGCTGGTACAGTGCTATGTACTTTACAACTATTATCTCATTTAATCTACACAACAACCATGAGGAACAGGTACTATCATCTACATTTTATAGTTGATAAACTTGAGGCAGATAGAGATTTGACCAGAGTTAAACACCAAATAAATGTGTGAGGCTGGGTTTGAACTCAGTTTTCCCAGTGCTCTATCCATTGTGCCACTTAATTGCCATTATACTTAATTCACTAATTAAAGAGCTATATGAATTGGTGGATGTTGCAGAAAGGTAGATTTGAGTACAAAATTCGGAAGAACTTCCTAAGCTTTTAGGAATAAAATTAGGAAGAAATTTATAAGACTTAGAGTTATTCCCAAATAGAATAGGATTTTTCTGGAGGTATGGAATTCCTTGTCACTGAAAGTATTTAAATAGAGGCTAGATAGATAACCACTTATTAGGGGTGTTATAAAAAGGAGATTCATGCTTTGGTTAGGGTTAGATTAGTTCATCACTAATGCTCCTTCCACTGCTGGGATTTTAAGAAAAATTTAAAAACCTGAAAATTTCAGAGAAAGGCTAAAACCCAATAAGTAAGCCTTGGATCCCTTAGTCTTCCCTACTACATAGTCAGAGCAAGTGCTCCCAGGGAGCTATCCAAGGTCCTGGACTTGATAGCAGAATACAGCCCTGACTTGTGTCCTCTAAAGCCAAAATGAAACAAGGACTTACAGGATGTACACAACTGATCCTTGTCTGGTCTGGCATTGGTAACTTAGTGGGGAATTCATATTGGTAGCTCTTTCAGATGAGGAAAGGTGGTTTTTTTTGTAGTGGAAAACACATTGGACTAGGCTTCAGGAGATAGGTTCAGGTCATAAGTTTGCCACTTATTAACTGTCCTTTGAAAAGTTGGGGGCCTTAATTTCCTTTATCTAAAATAAGGGAGTTAATCCCCCTAAATCACTGCTAAGGAAGTAAGCTGTGTGCTGCATTTTTGGAAGAGTCACACAATGCAGAACTGCATTGATGTATAATTGTCCCTCTTTTCTCTCCCATGTTAGTCGCAAAATATCTGTGGTATGTGGATAGGGTAATCAATTAATGTAGCTTTTTACCTCTCTTGATCTGCATGCTGTATTTTTCTACTAGGTAAAATTGTGTTAGTTTAGGGGCAATTATGTGATTGCTATTCATTTATTCAACAAACACTTATTAAATGCCCCTTAATTTTAGTGCCTTTCCTCTGACTATCCAATTTATTCTGTACACAACTTTGTTTGTACGCAGTTGTTCACATGTTGTCTTTTGCCTTTCTTTGTATCTCAATCACTTTGGACAGTACATGGAATATAGTGAGCACTTTATATATTTTTTGATTGTTTATTGACTGTCCACTGTGTGCAGGGCATATAGATGATTCAATGTGCAGTGAGTAGAATGCTGGACCTGGAGCCAGGAAGACCTGAGTTCAAATCCAAGCTCAGATACTTACTAGCTGTATGACCCTGGGCTGACTCACTTGACAGTGGCCTCAGTTTCCTCATCAGTAAAATGAGCTGGAGACAAAATGACAAACTACTCCAACACTTTTGCTAAGAAAACCTCAAATGGAGTAATGAAGAGTTGGACATGACTGAAATGACTGAACAACAACAATCGCTGTGTGCAGAGCCTTATGCTTGGTTTGGGAGATGTATACATGTCAGAAAAGGCATAGTCCCTGTTCTTATGGCACTTATATTTAATGGAGAATGTCATATACTGTACATATATAGTTATTATACATGTAGCAACAATATTTTATACAATATGCCTTAAGTGCAAGGCAAAATATTATGAAATGTGTCAGAGGGAAAAGCTGTTATTAACAAAGAAGAGAGCCAATGGGCTGTGCTGAATTCTTTTGGCAGATCACTGACTCAAACTGAGCTTGCAGCTACTATTTTTGTGATTATTTCTCCCTTCCTCCTGCCCCTAAGCTTTTGTATATTGCTTTTTAGCCTAGCATTTTCTGATCCAACCATTATGTGTACAGTTTATTTTTTGAGCCTAAGTTCTGGGAATTAATTTGTATCTATTAAATTCAGTCTCATGAGATTTGGTATATATTTCTAGCCTGTTGAGATCTTTTTGTATCCTCATTTTGTTATTTAATGATTTAGGATCCTACTAAGTTTATGTTTTGAATATTTCATAAATATATCATCTATGCTTCCACTTATGTCAGTTATACCCCACCACTCCAAATACACACCAAAAAAAGCTGAACTCTATAGCAGGTCCTTAGAGAACTCCCTCCAAGTTGACATACCTCTATGACTCTTTGGGTACAGTTGTTCAACTAACAAGTAAATGAAATTCATATTTCTCCATTTTGTCTACAATGTATATTTTCTTTTAGATATAGTGTAACTATAATTTTTCCTGATCTTCTAATGTACTAATATTATCAAAAATACAAATTAGTGTAGAATTTCTGAACTTGTTCTTAGTGGTTCCATGCTTTCTCTTAGTGACAATTGCTTCTTCCCTTATATGCCTACAAATGAATAATTCATTAATTTGTTTTAGAATTTCATTGGAATTGTATATCAGATTCACGTGCTTCTAGTTTGTGAATCCTACCTTCACCGTTAGGAAAATGAGAACTGCATTTTCTTCTTTCTAATAATTTCCCATTTCTGATGAGCAGGATGATTTCAGGAAAAACTGGAAAGGCTTACATGAACCTATGAAAAGTGAAGCGTGCAGAACCACTGCACACAGTAACAAGAATATTGTTACTTAGCTCTTCTCAGCAACACACAATTTCAAAGAACTCATGATGAAGAATTCTCTTCACATCCAAAAAAGAAGTGAAAAAGTCTGAATGCAGATTAAAACATATTATTTTCACTTTCTTTATTTGTTTTGTGTTTTTTTTCTCTCTCACGACATAACTAATATGGACATAAATATATGTACACATACGTGCACATATGTAACCTACATTAAATTGTTCACCATTTTAAGAAAGGGAGAGAGAAGTGGGAAAGGGGAGGAGAGAGAGAGAGGGAGAAAATTTGGAAATCGAAAATTAAAAAAAAAATTAATGTTAAAAATTGTCTTTACATGTAATTGAAAAAAATACTATTAACCATGATGTCCCTCTAATCAAGTTAAAAAGAAAATCTCCCATTTCCTTTATTTCCCCTAGACCACAGAGAACAGTTTAGCATTCAATCTGCAAATTCTTTTAGCTCCCTGGGATGTAAATTTTTCTGGACCAAATAATCTGAAACCATTCAGACCAGTAAGGTGGACTCTTGCTTTGTCTTCATCTCTCTTGGACTTTGATGTTTGTTTTGTCTTTTACAATCTGAATTCCATTTTCTTTGACATCGAGACAGATGCAAAATAAGAACCACTTTCTATTCTCCATGAAGATTATTATATTTTATGCCCCAAGCAGCTGGTCTATATTTTCTTCTTTCTCTTCTTGTCCTTAACACAACTTTAAAAAATCCTCTTAGATGCCTTTAGTATTCATCTCAAACCTCAGTTCACATTATAGCTCAAGGCTCCTGACACTATTTTTATGGGGCAGTGGCAAAGGTGAACCTTTTTTTTATTTTATGTACAAGTAACATAGTTTTGCAATGGGTTGAATGGTTGGGTAGATCAGATAGTTGTTGGGAGTCCAACAAATTGATATCTAGAGTAATCACAAAAACAAAATCTACGTATTTTAATTTAATGCAACTTGATGTAACCTATGTTTTTTGTGTACCACTAGAAGAACTATTGTTCTGTCATGAGGCTGCACTTGTAAGCCTGACCATACTGATTAAAATAGCCATGACATCATGACAGGTCAGAAGTCAATAACAGCTGAGGCTGCATGTTGCCTAGTACCCTTAAGCTTCCAAAGCCTTGATAATGCCCCCATGTCTACCTCTGTTCTAAGAAGAATCTTCTGACACCATGCTTACAAGATTGTAAGTTGTCACTCCATATTAATCTTCAATTACCTGACCTCAACTCCCTCTCTTATCCAAGTTCTCTTGAAAATTCCTACGGTATCAAAGAGCAATCTGAGCTGTAGCATTCTCTCACTTCTTTCCCCTCTGCTTCCTCATTAGGATAATTTCTGAATGTGTAGTAGCTATTTCCTTCCTGGGACCCCCTCATCTCTCTCTATTCATGTTCCTTTTGTAACTCTCCAGCAAGGATCTTGCCTATCTTTTGTTTGAATTTGGTTAAATCTGCAGGACTTCCCAAAAGCATATTCCTACTTTCCAACTGTACTAATTGCACCGCAGGTGAGTTTCTGTTGGCAATTACCTTGCCTAAGTATATCATTAATCGCTCTCCTTGAATGCTCTGCAGTATGTAAAAAATGAATAATAACAATGGAGCTCAGGGTCTTTGGCTATTAGTCCTCTAGCTAGGGAGAATTATTTTTTAAAAGCATGGAGAATGGGGACAGGTCAGGTTGGGTCATTCTGGTCTCCCCTTTTATTAAGAGAGTTGGTTGTCCATAAGTGTGTATAGGGGAGCTTAATCTGGTATGCCCTCTCCAAATACCCATAGACATTAGCAGGCTGGTACAGCAAAAGTCACATACATTCAAAAAGAGACTTCAGAATGTAACAGATTTGTTCGATAGCTTTTCACAATTTACAAGACGTTCTTATATCTATACTATTTTTTAAAGAAGAGCTGTCCAAAGAAAACAGGGTGTGTATTATTAGTCCCCTTGACTGATGAGGAAACTGTGGTTCATAAAGGTAAAGCTTCCTCATACAAACTCACATTTATATAGGATTTGAGATTTATAAAATGGCAGAGTACCTATACCGCAATGGATAGTCAATCTTGGAGGCAGGAAATCTAAAGTTCAAGTTTATTTATCTCTTTACATTATATGCTGTGTGAGAAAAGATGTAACTTGCCTAGGGTCACACAGCCAGTGAGACCAGATTTGAACTTGGGTCTTCCTAACTCCAGGCATAGCACTCTAACCTCTGAGCCACCTAGCAGCCTCAAAGCATTAAATATCTGTGGTTCAGTGGAAAAAGCATTGGATATGGAGTCACATTGCCTGAGTTCAAATCTTAGTTCTACTACTTTCTTCCTGAATGAACTTGGAAAGTCACTCAATCACTCTGGGCTTCAATTTCCTTATCAATAAAATGAGGGAATTGAATTAGAATATCTCAGGGGTCTCCTTCTGACTCTTTATCTATGACTCTATGACCTAGGTGCCTCAGTTCACTTTATAAACTGGATAGCAGGTGTGAACCTGAATTGATGGAGGGAATTTAATCACTAGTTGTTTCCAATACCAATAAAATCACAGATCTGGTTCCAAACAAAACAAAACAAAGCAAAACAAACAAACAAATAATTACCTGGAGACTCTGGGTATTTATCTCAACCCCTCCGAGTCCCAAATTCACCAGGCAAATGGGGTTAATGATACCTATTATCTTGACTCTGGGGTTGGTTATGAGGCTCAAATCAGATAATTTGCTGAGATTCTTGGGAACACTTAGAGCCCCATGATATAAATGTAAACTATTATCATTCTTACAATATGCTAAAACGCTGTAATAAAAAACCAATAGCTGATATGTTGTGATCCAGAATCATAGGTCAACATCAGGAAGGGACCTCAGGAGTCATCTGGTCTAACTCCTTTTTTCACAACAGGGGAATGACACTTAGAAAGATTAAATATCTTTCCCAAGATCATCGAGATTAAAACAATAGAAAGTGAGATCTGAACCCAAGCCCTCTGGCTCCGGCATTAGTGTTACTTCCAGAGGGCCATCTCATTTACTCTTCTTGACAATGATGTGGGCTAAGAAAGGCACCAAGCCCAATGTTGCACATAAAGAATGCAAAAGTGAGAGAAATGGAATCATCTAGCCATAGCCAAGTATCTGTCCTTATATACTGGAGACTGAACTTGATCCTAGGTCTTTCTATCTTAACCCTATTCCTTCAATGCACCCCTCTACTTTTAAGGGGTGAACTTAAGGGAAAGGACCTCATGAGTCAAACAAATAGCTGCCATTTATTCCCTTTAGGAAAGAAGCTGAGTCTTGCATTTCTCCTTGGTAGGAGCCTCTTGTAATTATAGGTATAGGTGGTGATAACAATTCTTAACCTATGGCAAGAAGATCAATTAGCCAATCTCTATGGCTTCATTTCTTTTCAAACTTCAATCAAATGCCAATTAGTGAGTCTTTCAGTCCTTTAATTATTTTCCTTGCTCTTCTCTTTAATTTCCTCAGGTCGCCTACAGAGGCCATGTATCAGTGTGGTGATGAGGTCACATGCACAGATATTAAATTTCATCTCCCTAAGGGTATGAGTGAAGCAGATTCAGACATGAATTGGAAAAATAACTAAGTAATATATTACCACTGGCTCCTTGCTCCCTAACAGAGAATATGTATGACCTGGGAGATGGGAGGCTAAATTCTACAGTTGGCAATCTCTGTGAGGAATTAGAGAGGGCTTTTCAGAAGAGTTGGGATTGGTGCTTACACTGTATTTAATATCCTCCTGTTACCAGACTTCTTATTCTTATCTCTTATTTTGGTGATTCTGTGTCATACAGTAGTAGTAAGAATCCTATTTGTTGTGAGCTCTATGGCTCACAAAGTACTTTCAAACCACGCTGTGAGATAAATAGCACACATGTTACTGTATATCTATTCACTCATTTTAGAATTCTTTGGCTTCTCCAATAGGCCCCCAGGAAACTGAACACTGGGAAATGTCATCTTGCAAGATCCCGTGAGCCTTGATATGCACATGTTATTAGTATTCTCTGCTTCTCTGATTTGAGAGTGCAACCACGACCTCCTCAACCTCCATTTAAAGCAGGGGGACAAACATCTCAGACATCTTATTTCCCATCCCACTACACTCATTTCCTATGTTATAGTTTTCTTTTGTGTTTTGTATTCTCTCATTAGATTGGAAGTTCCTTCAGGTAGAGACTGTCTTTCTTTTCCATATTTTTTTTACTCCCAGTACTTAGCATAGAGTCTGGCACAGAGAGGTGCTTAATAAATATTTCTGACTATGAATTATACCCATTTTATAGATAAAGCAAATGTGATTCAGAAAAGTTAATTGCCCTATCCCAGTTTACATAGCTAGCAGAAGTCAAACCTGAGTTTGACACATCTCCCTTATTTCCAAATCTAGTATTCTTTCTACTAGTTGGGTGGGAATTAAGGAACTTGGGTTCTAGTCCCAGATCTGTGATTTAATACCTAAATGAATTTGTAAAATCACTTTTTATGTGATAAAGAAAACTAATGCCATATGCAAAGAAGTAGAGTGGAAGATTTAGAGGGCATAGGATGGCTCTATTAAAACGCCTGAAGGGTAGTCATATGAAAGACTTGTTTTTTTCTCTGTGCCAGAGAATTTGGCTGGAAGTTTCAGAGAGACAGGGTTGGAATTTATGTAAAGAGAAACTTTCTAACATTTCAAGCTAGCCAAAAAGCTTCTGTGAAAAGTGATGTTTCTGCCTTAGTAGAATATAAGCAAATTGGGGAGAAGGGATTGTTTATAGGACCACTGGTTTAGAACTGGCAAGGACTTTAGAAGTTACATAGTTCATACATAAAGGTTGTGACTTGCCCAAGGTCACACAGGCTAGTAAGTTTCAGAAGTGGAACCTGAAATCAGGTCTTCCTGATACTTGTTTTAACATTCTGAACACTATGAGAATTCCTTGCACTGTGCAATTTTAATCCCAAATCCTTTCTTCTAGTACATGCTTAAATGGTTATTTAATAGAGGTAATTAAGTATAGTGGAATGAGTATTGAATTTGGAGTCCAATGACCTGGGTTCAAATCCTGGCATACTTACAAGTTGTATGGCTTTCAACACGTCTTCCTTATCTCTGAACATAAGTTTCTTCACTTGTAAAATGGAATGGGGTGGGAGTAAATAATCTTTAGCATACACATAGCTCTAAATCATAAGATCATATGTACTGAGGTGGGGATTGGACTAGACGGCTCCTAAGATCCATTCCAGCTATGAGATTCTATTGTTCTAGAATTGTCACCTCAGTTGTAATTATGTTTTTCCCCAAACACCTAAGCTAGTTTGACTTAAATAAGATTAATAATATCCTATGTTTCTATAGCTCTTTAATTCTTGCAGCAACCACATGATGTAGGTAAAATCATTCCAGATGATATTTATAAAGGAAACTTGAAGGAATTCCAGCTAAATATCTCAACTAAACATGTTGTAAAAGAGAATTTCTTAGAAGACTTATATGAAATGATAAATACTGAGGTGATCGGAACCAGAAGAAGTAATAGCAATATTGTGATGATGATCAACTGTGAAGACGTAGCTACTCTAATCAAGATGGTTCCAACGGACTCATGATGGAGAACGCTACCCACCATCAGAGAGTGAACTGATAAACTGAATGTAGACTGAAACATACTTAAAAAATTATTTTAGACTCAAACACCACAAATACATAATAAATAAAAACATATCATAAACTTAAATACAAAGTAAGAAAGAAAAATGCATGTCATGTGCGTAGCAGACCATGAGAGCATTCAAAATATGTAATAATAAATTTTCATTTCAAGAAAGCCTGTATGATAAATAATACATTTGGGTTGAGAATTTTTCATTTTTCTTTGCTTCTATGTGAGTTTTCTTTTGTTCTCTGCTGTTGACTTTTTTTACTTTGATCTTTTTTCCCTCTCATACCTCCCCAGAAAGCTACAATAAAGTTTAGATATGTTTCTCTATAGTTATAGATATATACATACACATATTCATATATACCTGCATATGTAGACATATACTTTCTCAAACATATTCTACTCCTGATCTGAGTTTTTATATTTGTGCACATCTCTTATTCCCTATCCTTCCTGTCTCCTCTACTTGACTTCTAACCACTGCCTTGACCTCCTACTACTTGCCTACCCCCCTCCAAGGATACCTCCCCTATTCTCTCATTCCCATAAATCTAAACACCTAAATACATCCTTGGCCAGGTCGGCCAGGCCCAGCTCTCGTTCCCTGCCTGCTTTCAACTGCTCCTAATAACAGCTTTAATTTTGGAGTCTTCCCTTTCCCTGGTGTTCGAAAATATTCTGAAAGTCACACTGCCTTTTTTTTCTTCAAGTACCATTTTATTTTGTCTAACTTGTAAAACAATATTCTATACCCTCCTTTTACCTATTCCCTCATTCTCCCCTCTAAAGATCCCTCCTTTGTCCTCTCCCCGCTCCCTATGCCCCTACCATTTTATTTCTTCTTAATTTAGAAGACTTTTACACTCTTCTAAAAAAATATGTATTGTTCCCTCATAACCTTATTCTCGATGAAAGTGGGTCACCAGAACTACCAGCCCCTCCCCCATCCAAGTCTTCTGTATCAATTCTTCCTCTTTCACCTTATTTGTATAAAATAATTACTCATTTTAGATATTCCTAAATGGTTTTACTTTTTAGATCCATATCATACTAAAGTTTACCCCAATCTTTCTTATGAGCTACTCAATTATTAATAAGAATCTTAGACATAGTTTTACATATATAAAGTCTGTCTTATGAATCACTTATAATCAGTCTTTTGAATGTACCTTATATTTCTCTTGATTCTTGTATGTTGAATCTTCTATTTAGCTCAGGATTTTTTAAACAAAGTCTTTAAAGTCTGAGACTTTGGAAAATGTCCATTTTTTTTCTTTCAGGACAATACTTAACTTTGCAGGGTATGATATTTTCAGCCAGAGTTCCACTTCATTTGCTCTTCAATATATTTTGTTCCAAGACCTGCAGTCCTTCAATGTTTCTGCTGCTAGGTCTTGTGTGATTTGAATTGTGGCACCATCATATTTAAATTGTTTTAATATTTATGCTTTTAGTATTTTATCCTTGAGCTGGGGGTTTCAGAATTTGACTATGATATTCCTTTGAGTTTTCCTCATTGAATCTCTTTTAAATGGTGATTGATGGATCTTTTCATTTTCTACTTTCCCCCCTTGTTCTAATGCTTCCAGACAATCTTTAAGTATTTCTTGTATTATTGTATCAAGATTCTTTTTTGACCATAACTTTCAGTTAGTCCTATTATTTTTATATTTTTCTCTTCTTGATCTATTCTCAAAATCTGTTGTTTTTCTTATGTTTCACTTTCTATTCTATTTTTTCATTATTCATATTTTGATTAATTATTTCTTGATCTCTTATCATTTCACTGGCTTCACTTTGCCTAACTGTCATTTTTAAGGTGTCATTTTCTTCTTTAAGATTCTGGATCTCTTTTTCTAAGTGGTTGAATTTCCTTTCATAGCCTTCTTGTTCTCCTTATTATTCTTAGTTATTTATTTTTAGTTTTCCCTCCATCTCTGTCATTTGCTGTTTAAAGTCTTTTTAAAGATCTTCTATGATTTCTCTTTTGACCAGGTGATCATTTGACATTACTCTTTGGGGGTTTCTTTACTTCAATATCCTCCTTTCAAGATGAACCCTACTCATCTCTATTCCCATAATAGCTTTCTATGGCTGGATTCTTTCTTCTTTGTACATTTTTTGTGGTAATAGTTTAATTTTTGTAATCACCTCTAAGTCTCAGTTATGGGAAATGGTGCCTCTTGCCCCAGATCGTCAATTCTCTAGAACCAAACCGAGAACCAAAACCAAACCTCCTACCCCCTGTTCTGCCCCACTGCTTCTGTACTCATTGGGCATGTGCTGGTTCTTCTCATTCCTCTCCTTAATCTTTCCCAGGCTCAAATGCCCAACTCCCCTCACTACACTGGGGGTAAAAGTTCCTGTGGCTGGGACTTAGGCAGTCTGTCAAACCAATTAACCACAGGACTTGGTGCTTGTTGTTTTAGCAGTTTGCTGCTTGTTGTTAAAATGGAACCTCGTCTGGAAGTGTTTACACTTAATAGGGACCAAAACTTGCCCTGAGATTTTTCTTCAGATCGTCTCAAATTTTTCCAGGAAGACCCCAGTTGTGCCCCTATTCTTATATATCTCCACCCACACTATGTTCAACCTAATTTGACCCTTTTGCATGGGGAAATCTTGAGAGCTCAGAATTTTCTGACTTACTCTACCATCTTCCCAGAATCCTCTCTTGAAACATACTTTTTCACTTAATTTTTCTTGCTTTTTTCTGCAACAGGATTACTATGGAAGTATGTTTTGCACAGCTTTGTATGTATACTTGATATATTGTTTTCCTTCTCAATGGGTGGGGGAGGAGCTGGAAGGAAGTAGAGAAATTGTAACACAATTGAAAAAAATGAATGTTCAAATAAATAAAGCATAATTATAACAAGAAAAAATAGAGAATCCCTTAGATCATTGGGAAGACTTTAAACTTTTTAAAACTTTTTTTAAGTATTAAACTTGGGAGTCACAGGAGGACATAATCTAAAAGTAGGATAGGTCATGTACACATTTAAATATTATACAAGGCAGATTGGCATTAATTGAAAGGAGAGATCCAAGGTAGATATAACATGTGAGAAAACTGAAATTAGAAACCTGAAATTGGAGAGATCATTTTCATAAGGAGGCATCAAGGAAACCATCATGGAGAAGGTGGCACCTGAGTTGGGCTTTGAAGGAAACAAGAGATTTTCAAAGGTGACAATAAGGGTGAAGTCCTTGCCAGATGTAGGAGAAGCCAAAGACAAAGGTCAAAATATAGGAGAAGGAAGGGTCAGAGCAGGAGATAGACAGTAGTCTAATGTGGTTGAAATTTATAGTACACAAATGGCAGTGATTGATAAGGTTGGCAAGGTAAGCTGAAACCAAATTGTGTAGAATCTTAAATACTAGGATTTAGAGATTATGCTTTATTCAGTAAGCAATGGGATATCCATTAAAGGCTTTTTGAAGTGCGTGATGATCACTGCAATAGGAGGATTATTTGGGTCGCTATATGACAGATTAAAAAACAAGGTAATAAGCTAGAGGAAGTTATAATAATCCAGGTGAAAGTGATTTCAAACATGAATTGGGTGGGTATAGCTAACACACACACACACACACACACACATATATATATATACACACACACACACACACATACACACACACATATGAATTATGATGAGGAGACAGATTGAAAGATTCCTACAGTAGAATGACAAGGATGAATCTTGTGATTTCTACCTCAGTACCTGTTGAACTCTTCCTCAGTGCCTCTAATCTAGACTATAAGTGGTCTACTTATCCTCTATTGGACACAGAATCCAATCTCCTATCTCTATCCTATGCAATATAATAAGAGACGATATGACATGATACAATACAACACAACATGATACTATACTTCATTACGCTATGTTGTATGATTTTCTGAGACAGATAGGGCAGTTCATAAAGTTTCAGGCCTGGAATCAGCAAGACTCATCTTTCTGACTTGAAATCTGGCCTCATTCCTTTTCCTTAATTCCTTTTGCCTCAGTTTCCTCATCTGTAAAATGAGCTGGAGAAGGAAACGGTAAACCACCCTGGTGTCTTTTTCAAGCAAACCCCAAATGGGGTCACCAAGAATCAGACGTGACTGAAATGACTAAATCACGAGAATACAAGATAATAAAACATAAACATTTATCAACTACCTACTATGCATGTTACTGTGCTAGATCCCAGTGGAGATGCAAAGATTCTATAGGAGGATCTGTTTCTTGTGCTCAGAAACTTATAATTGAGGAGATATGAGACATCAGCCCAGTAAGCTAGAGATAGAAGCTACTCATTAAAAAGGCAACTCTAGCCTCATCTGTAAGATATATTGGAAAAATGATAGACTACAAGTAGGGAGAAAAACTAGGAAACCACATATTTGTAACAGACGACTTAAAGTGAGGCTGCTGTAGTCTTTACTAGAGGAAAGAGTGCTAGATTCAGTCAGAAAACCTCAATTTAAATCTTACTACTACACATGTGACTGCAGACAAGTAACGTAATTCTCTCCCTCAATTTCTCCATCTGTGCAACAAAAGCATTGGATTACATGACTTCTGAGGTCCCTTTCAGCTCTATCTCTATGACACTTTTATTATTTTAGTTTCTTATTTGTGAAATGACAGAATGGGACTAAATGATCTCTAAAGTGACTCCAGCTTAAAATCTATGATGAACGAATGAAGACATACTTATTAAGATCCTCTTTTGAGCCAGGCACTATTTTAGGTGCTGGAGATAGGAGTGCAAATAGTACTTGTATCTCCAGCAAGTTGGTTGTTGTCCTTCATCGTTGAATGCCTCCTTAGCTGAACTTCCAACTGAAGAAGAGGTTTTGAGGGCCATTAGGTTCCTTTCATGTGGCAAAGCACCTGGTGCTGTTTCTATTCCAGCTGAGATTTACAAGGTAGAGGGACAATTGCTCATACAAAAGTTGAATGAAATTATCCAGGTTATATATGGCAAGAAGAGGTTATCCCCCAGAGTTCAAAAATGGCTCCATTGTCTATCCCTATAAAGGTAAAGAAAATAGATTATCCTGGGACAATCACAGGGGGATCTCTCTCTTACTCATTGCTGACAGAATTCTTGTCAGAGTTCTCCTTAATAGACTGATCCTTCACCTGGAAGACGGTTATCTACCTGAAAGCCAGCGTGGCTTCCGAAAGAGACGAGGAACGAGGAACGGTTGATACAGTGTTTGCTGCCCAACAACTCCAAGATAAACGCCAGGAGTTGTTGTCTGTACCCCACATTTGTAGATCTGACCAAGGCCTTTGATACTGTAAGTCATGAGAGCTTATGGAAAATTATGTCAAATATCCAGCAAGTACTTAGCAGTATTTGTTGTCAAGGAACTTATATTCTAACACATACAAAGATAAAAGCATCTAGAGAAATGAGATTTAGTTTGGGGAGTTACATGGATAATCAATATATACAAAGGCAGGTAATTGTCATGATCTTTCCATTGCAAAGGTAGTCCTAATTCAATTATTAGAGCAAGAACAAGAGTGGGAAATAGGAAGAGGAGGGTGGTGAGTCATGAGTGGAAGGAATTATGGGTGATAAAGAATCAATTAATCAATTAAGAAACATTTATTAAGCACCTACTATGTGCCAGGAACTGTGCCAAGCACTGGGGATAAAAAAGAGGCAAATGACAGCCCCTACCCTCAGGGAGCTAATGGACAACATGCAAACAAATATATAGAAAGTAAGCTCTATACAGGATATTAAGAGATAATTAAAGTAAGGAAAGCACTGGAATTAAGAGGGGTTAGGAATTAAGAGGGCTTCTAGGAAGCCAGGATTGTAGTTGGGACTTAAAGTCAGCAGGTCAGTATTTGAAATGGAGGAAGGAGATCATTCTAGACATGGAACATAGCTAGAGACAATGCCCAGAACTGAGAGTTGGAGTATCTTGTTCAGGGAAGGTTAGTAGGCCAGTGTCAATGGATCAAAGAGTATAAGTTGGGGAGGATGGTAGAAAAAAATCAGAAAGGTAGGGAGAGGCTGTTATGAAAGGTTTTGAATGACAAACATTTTGTATTTGCTCCTGGAAGCAAAAGAAAGCTATTGGATTTTACTGAAGTAGTGATGGTGGTGGTGGTGCTGGTGGTGGTGGTGGTAGTGATGACATAATCAGACCTGCATTTACAAAATCACTTTAGTGTCTGAATAGAAAATGGGATGATTTGGGGAGAGACTTGAGACAGACAGACGCACCAGCAGATTATGTAATAGTCCAGATGTCAAATGATAAGAGCCTGAACCATGATGGTAGCAAAGGAGAGAAGGGCATATATGTGAAGATGCTGCTGCAAAGGTGAAAATGACAGGTATTGACAAAGTTTGAATATGGAGGGTGAGAGATAGAGATAGAAAGAATCCAGGAGGAGTCCTAGGTGTTAGCCTGAAGAACTGGAGGGATGGAATAGGAAATTAATATGGAAGATGAGAGTGGGGAGAGGGAAGGTTTAGGTGGAAAAATAAAGAATCCTGTTTTAGACATATTGAGTTTAAGATGTTTACTAGATATCTAATTTGAAGTGTTTGAAAAGCAGTTGGAGTTGTGAGACTGGAATTCAGCAGAGAGATTGGGGCAGGTTAGGTGGATTCAAGAACCTTCAGCATAGAGATGAACATTAAATCCATAGGAGGTTATGAGATCACCAGATAAAGTAGTAAGGAGGGAAAAGTGAAGATGATCCAGGACACAACTCTGAGGGACATCTACAGTTAAAGAATGGGATCTGGAGGAAGATCCAGCAAAGGGGAAAGCAGAGATAAAGAAGATGGGAAGATGCCTGGAGAAGTCTTGTTTTCCTTGTTGATGACTCAATGTGATGTGAAACATGGTCTGGACCAGCTGGACATAGTGGATTGAGGTGAATTTTACTGACTTACCAACCAATCAGAACAGTTTATTCTCATGGTGGTATCCCAGATTTAAGTGAATTGGTTATCTCTTCTAGGTGTGAGAGGGGGTGAGGGACATCTCTGGAGGGTTGATGGGTCAGAACAGAAGGAGGTGGGTAGTAACAAGATTTTAATATAGAGAAGAGGTTATAGGAAGGAACACATCAAAGGAAGACTAGACAGGACTTAGTGATTGATAGTCAATAATCTATTGGTTTCTGTTGCTTTGAGACTCAATAACAGCATCTGTGTGATGAACTTTTATTTTAAACTTATTTCTTTTATTCTTATGATTTATAGGTTTGACTGGACTTTCTGATTCAATCCGTATTTGAACCAGCAACTCTAATGTAACTTAATTGAAAACTGGACACCAATCCTTTGCTTGAAAACTTGCAGTGAAAGTTTGCTCATTGCCTCCCATTCCACCTTTGGATGGCTCTCCTTCTTAGGAAACTTTTTTATAACAATTACTTTAGAGTAAGGAATTAAACTAACAATTAGATTTAAATGTAGAAGGGATCATAATGATAAACTAGTCCAAACTCTTCATTTTATAGAAGAGGAAACTGAGGCACAGGGAGGAGAAACAACTGCTTTGACTTTATTTTGCAAAGGGCTCTTTCTCTCTTTCTAATCCTGAGGCTTTTTCCACAAATGGAAATTTGCCTTCTCTCCGATGGGATATTTTTGATGTACTCATGTATAAATGCATCAAAAAACAGAAGGAGGATCCTTTTCATACTTCATCTACTTTCTTGTCAGTCTCAACTTCATTTTCAATTCCCTCCTTCAGTGTCCTAATTTCCACCTTGATGGATTGCTTGATTTTTCCCTTGTCTTGCTGCTGAGGAAAGAATATTTTCTCCTTGGGTTTTTGTGGCCGATGAACAGTGGAAAAAGTGGTGAATTTGTGCTGATTGCTGGAGCCTGGCCTTGAAACTGCTTCATGATGGAGGATGAGGGGTTATTAAATCATGGTGATGATGATGATGTTAATGATGAGGATGGTGAGGCTGACAACTAGCAGCCTACTATATGGTGGGCAGTGTGCAAAGTACTGGGGACACATGAAAAAAAGGAAAAATTAGTTCTATGCCAAGGAGCTCCCAATCTAATGGGAGAGGTAACACGCAAATAAGTATGTACAAATAAGCTCTCTCTTGTGGTTCTAGAACGCTGTAGCATGCAGAGACCACACCCTGGTTAAACTGTCTGAGCAGCTGAGCTAAACCAGGTTGAAAGTAACTGACAGGTCTCAGACCTGTCAATGAGTTAGGCACTGAGCGTGTGAAGACTTTCCCCAAGAGAATGGGGGGATGTGAATAATTTGTCTCAATGACTATGAAGATGGTTAGAGCAGGCACTGTGGGGGAGAACTTAAAGCTTGGTCAGACGTTAAACATGCCAAGGACATCTTCTTGCAGAAGGTGGGACTTTAGCTGAGACTTGAAGGAAACCAGAAATTCTAAGAGGCCGAGATACAGAGGAGGGGCATTCAGGCATGAATGACAGCCAGTGAAAATGCTTAGAATGAGGAGATGGAGGGTCCTATTCAAAGAAAAGCAAGGACGTCAGTGGATTGCAGAGTTTGTGTAGGAGAGTAACTTTTAAGGAGACTGGAAAGGTAGGAATGGTCTAGGTTATGAAAAGCTTTAAAAGTCACATAAAGAGTTTTATATTTAATACGGGAAGCAGTAGGCCTACCATAGTTTTTTGAGTTGGGGATAAGTGCGTGACATGGTCAGACCTGCACTTTAGGAAGATCAATTTAACAGGAAGGATTGATGTAGAGAGAGACTTAAGGCAGGGAGACCAACCAGCACGCTCTTGCAATAGTCCAAGTATGAGATGATAGGTATCTGCACCAGGATGGTGGCACTGTCAGAAGAGAAAAGGGGGCCGAGATGAGATATTACAAAGTTATTACCAACAGGATTTGTCGAGAGAATGGATAGGAGGGCAGTAAGAAAGAGGAGTTGAGTATGACACATAGAATGGTGCTTTACATTTAAATAGTAATATATGATTTTAAAAAGAACTTACATGCATTGTTTATCAATCACCATTATATATTATCTACTACATGAAGGTGCTCACGACATAAAAGAAGAACCTATGCTTCCCGTTGGGGTTAGTAATCCATCCATCCATCCATACATACACACATCTATATAGAATTATATTTGAAATATATACAAAACTATAAAGCACTAGAAATTTGGAGGACCAGGAAAAGCTTAGTGCAGAAGGTAAGATTTGAAGAAAACTAGGGATGCCGGGAGGCAGAAGGGAGGAGTGAATGAGGGTCAGCTTGGGTAATGGCTCAGAGGTAGGAGATGGTATTATTTGATCCTTACAACCCTGTGAAGTAGGTTGTGAAGGCATTATGATTCCCATTTTGCAGATGAGAAAAGGGAAGAATGATTCAAACTATAAATGGTCGCTTGGCCAGAATGGATTTTCTGTGTCCATTGTAGAGGATTGGGTATCCCTTGCATTTAGATTTCTTGCAGTTTTGCCAGAGAATGTTCTTCCCATGCACAAATTACTTTCTATTTAATTTTTAATCTTTCTTTACTTTGTATATATTTTAAATTCATTTCTTTGAACATGTTATTTCCTGAGGTCAGATCAAAGCTTCCTGAGGGCAGGGCAGGGATGGTACAGTTTATATTTTTTGTATTTCTAGGACACAGCATAATACCTGGCACATAATTGAAATTTCATAAATGTTTGTTAAATAGAATTGAGTTTTATTGAATTGAATTGAAATGGGGCTGTGGTATAACGGAAAGAAGGTTGGATATGGAGAAAGATGATTTATATTTGAATATTATTTTTGAGATTTAGTACCATATGACCTTTGCTGAATGTTTGGCTAAATTTCTCTGTCTTGCAGATAATGACATCTGTGTGACCTAAAATCACAGAGAGGCTTCTAGTGAAATATTTTGCAAAATGTAAAAACACCATAGAAATATTAACTAATAAGGCGGCTAGGCAGTGTCAGAAAGACGAGTTTAAATCCATCCTCAGACACATTAGCTGTGTGACCCTGGGCAAGTCACTTAACCCTCAATGCCTCAAAAAAAAAAAAAGAAATTTAAACTAATGTTAAATGTCTCTCCTTCTATATCCCAATACCTGAAAACTTCTTTATACTAACCTCTTTTTAATCTGAGCTGGTGAATAAGGCAAACTTGTACCTAGTGGAGTGATAACATAATAATGTAGCAATTCACCTCTTTATAGTGCCTTTTACAAATCCCATCTTTCACAACAGTCCTGTGATACAGGTAGTGCATGTATCATCCTTTCACAGATGAGAAATTTGTGGCTCAGAAAGGTTAACTCAGGGCCATCCTGCTAGTATAATAGGATGATGACAGTAATGGAGAAAATAATGGAAAAAGGAAAAGAATTGGAGTTAGAAGACCTGAGTCTGAATCCTGGTTCTATGGATTACTTGTGTGCTTTGGGAGCAGAGGGGAAGACTCACTTTACCTCATCAAGCTTTAGTTTTCATCTCTATCAAAATAAAGATATTTCTTCTAGTTCTAAATTTATTAGGACCATAAACCTAGAGGTGGAACAGACCTTAGAAGCTACTTTATTCAACCTTTTCATTTTACAGATGTAGAAACTGAGACCCAGGAAGGTGGCACACATAGTAAGCTCTCGAGTTGGGATTTGTACCCGGATCCCCTCAAACTGAAGGTAGCAGACATTCCCCTGACCAGTGCAGATGGAATAGGGCCTTCATGAAATTGAGGTTTTATTGGATTGATGGGAGAACTACTTTCTCTAGCATGTTTGTTTTAATACTAGCCAGCCAATTTTTATCCTTAGCTGTCTAACAATAATGGGTTTGGGATGTCTTGTGGGTATTTTTTGTTTCTTTCTTTCTTTTTGGGGGGAATGTATTAGCTTCCTGGAAGTTGTAAAACAAACATTTTTCTTTGCAATGTGGTAGGGAAAGGAATGCTCTGCCCTAGTGATTCCAAAATGAACTGGAGCCTGGCATTGTGAGTCAGTTTCTGCCTCCTTGAGGATCTGATACTGGTGCCAGAGATGCTGTTAGTACTGGGCCTCCCACAGCATCACCATTAGATTTCCTTTCTCCAAACCATAGTGCAGTAGGAGAATATTAGTTATATGCTGGCAGCAGGGCCTTGAGAGAGTTCTCTAATGATCCATATGCCTAGTTGCCCAGCGTTTCTGGGAAGCTGGAAGAAGAGACAGAGGGATTATTATTGAGTAGCGTGACTGGTTTTCTATCTCTGTTTTCCTCCTGGCAGAGATGCTCCCTGTTTAGAGAGCTCGGGGTAACAGATCCCTGCCAGTCACCTTGGCCCTCCCTGGCTGGTTCTAGCATTTTTCCTGGTCCTCCTATTTCATGTCAGTAGGGGTCCTTTCTAGGTTGGAATGAGTTCTGCTTATCATGTATTTCATACTTTAGGAGTGAGAGTTAGGAGGATGAGAGAGACCTTATGTTTATCCAGTCCAACTAGGTCATTTTAGAAATAAGGCAATTGAGGGCAAAAAAAAAAGCCAAGTGACTGGTCCAAAGTCATACTGGTATGATGACAACCATAAAAACACAATAATAGCAATAACTATAATTACATTTGCACAGCCATCTGGTTTACAATTGATATTCAAGGTGCACTTAATGTAATTCTACACTAAGACTTTTGACGCTGTATGTCCTCACATTAATCCTTCTTCTTGATGATCTTTCCACTCAAAGTTTTTGTGACACTAATCCTCTCCTCCTACCTGTCTGACCATCCTTTTCACCCTCCTTTACTGACTCTTCATCCAGCTTATGCCCAGTAAGAGGGGGCTCTTTTCCTCCCATACTATATCACATGGTTATCTCATCAGCTCCCATGGACTCAATTATACTTCTGTGCTGATGATTCTCAAATGTACTTATCCAGCCGTAGTTTCTTCTTGACCTCCATTCACAAATCTCCAACTGCCTACTAGATATCTCATAATGGATGTCTTACAGATGTATTTATCCCTTCCACATCATGGAAGTTATGAGTGCAGTGCCTCCAAGATCTGGAAAATACACATACATTTTTTGGTCCTCCCTTTGTATCAGAGGAGAAGTCTGAATTATTATGGTATTAAAAGACAAAATGTGTTGATACTATTCAATACTATACATATATTTTATGCATTTCTTAGTTTTTAAACTTTTTCTCTGTCATCTGCTCATCTTCACTTGTTATCTGTGACTTATACAAAAAATCCCGAAAAATTCTCTTTTAATTTCTTATGCCAACACACAATATATCAAATCTGATGGGGAAAGTAGTGTTGTGTAAGGGATAACTGTATTAAACTCAACATGTCCAAACTTTAGTTCATGATATTTTCTTCCCAAGCCTTTCCTTCATCTTAATTTTCTATGGTAGCATTACTATTCAATACTATCTCTTATCACCATTCATTCTCATAGTCACCTATGATCCCAACCTCTGTGCCATCCTGAACTTCTTACTCTCTCATATTCTCCCAAATCCTTCTAATTCTACCTTCACAGCATCTCTTGTATATGCTCCTTTCTCTCTTCTGACACATCCTGGTAGAGGTCCTTATCACCTCACATGGACTATAGCAGCAACCTTCTGGGTGGTCTCCCTTTCTCAAGTCAGATGTAAAATTGATCCTAAAACATCTGTCTACGTCACCTCCTCCCCCCCTCCATTTAATCAACTGTAGCAGCTCCTTATTGCTTCTTGGGTTAAATATGGAATCCTTTGTTTGTAGTTCAAAGTCTTACCTTTATGGTCTCCTTACACTTACTCACTCTCCTCTCTCTCTACTTTGCAATCCATTTACCCTGGCTTCCTTGCTTTTCCTCATCCATTTCATTCTCCATTTCCTAACTCCATTCATTTTACCTGTCCCTTATTCCTGGAATTCTCTCCCTCCTCATCTCTCTCTCCTGGCTTCCATGGATGTCAGCTCAGCTGAAGTCCCACCTTCTGCAGTCTTCCTTAGCGCCTTCCCTCTGATATTATACCCAATTTATCTTATCTATATTTTATTTGTACACTGTTGTTTGCATTTGATCTCTCCCATTAGACTATGAACTCCTTAAAACCAGACTTTTTCTTTTGCCTTTCTTTGTGTTCTCAGTGCTTAAAACAATGTCTGACACATACTAGGCACTTAATAAATGCACATTGCTTTACTAATTGAATCATTGTCCCCGCATTGGAGCATAAGCCCATTGTGAGTAAGGGTTGTTTAATTCTTTTCATTTGTACCCTAAATGCCTAGGATAGTGCCTGGCACATAGTAGCAATTTCATAAAAACAATGTTGATTAGTTGATTGGTTACTTCCCTTAGTTCTACCTTCTACCTCAGGTGCTAATACCTTCCCCTTCTCCCCCAATTACCTTGTATTTATATTGTATATACTTATACATCGTTGTTACTGTTCAGTTGCTTCAGCTGTGTGACTCTTCATGACCATATTTGGCATTTTCTTGACAAAGATACTGCAGTAGTTTGCCATTTATTTCTTCAGCTCATTTTACAGATGAGGGACTAAGGCACTCAGACTAGCTTCCTTAACAGGTAGGGCAAGATAACAAACATTTATTGATGCTTATATATCAGGCACTCGGCTAAGTGCTAGAGATACAAACACAGGAAAAAAGACAGTCCCTTGTGCTCAAGGAGTTTATGTAAACTCTAATGGGGAAAGACAATGACCAAAAGGGAACAGAAATATGATGGTATTGGAGGAGCTAACCATGATGCTGAAGTTGAGGAAAATCAGAAGCAAAGATGAAAGGGGAATCATGAATGGCTGAGATTAACTAACTCTTCAAAAAAAACCCCTAACCCCTGGAGGAACTCATTAGTGGGAGAAAGCAGACAGAATGATGGAGCAATGTTCCTGGATGAGGAGACAGCTGAAATATGGTGGCAAAAGTCTAGAAAGTCAAAAGTAGACCTGGGAGGGAATGAAGGATGTTGGCTTAGGCCCTTCTATAAAATGGAGGCCCTAGAGGAACTCAACAAAAGGGGAAGGGGGTTGGCATGTTGAAGGGATGTTCCACAGTGAGAAGTTCACAGGTGTCAATAGTTGTGCTAAGGTGAGGAAGCCTCAGGTACTGAGACAACTGAGGCATGGTGGCAAAGTCCAGAAAATCCAAAGCAAAGGAGGGAAATGTTTAATGAAGTATAGACAGAATATAAACTCCTTGAAGTCAGGAACTCTCATTTTTGTTGTTTTATACTCATATCCTAGTGAAGAGTAGCACACAGTAGATATTTCATATACTCTTGTTTATTAATTAATGTGACAATTAGAGAGGGAAGCAGTGTTTAAGTGCCTATATAGTTTCCTCATAATAGGTTATCCTATATTAACTTTACTTCCTTTTTGATAGGGTTGCCAAGACCAGTAATTTGGGGGAATTATTTTTTCTATAGGATGCCTGGATTTCAGCACAGTATTTAAAAATGTCTCATGATATCCTTGCATATACGAGATAGAGAGACATGAGCTCAATTACATGGTTAGGTGGATTTGAAACTTGCTAAATAAAAGAATCTGATGAATGACCCAAGGATAACCTGAAGGTAGGTCTTTGGTCAGGGTTCCAGGGATTTATTCTTTACTGTATCCTTTTCAGTCTTTTTATGATTTACTTAGATTAAAGCATAGATGGAAGGTTTATCAAACTTTCAGATAACAATAAGCTAGGAGGAGTGACTAGAACTTTGGAACAAGTGTATTAAGATGCATTTTAATAGAGATGAATATGAAGTCCCATCCTTGGGTCTTAAAACATCAATGACAGGACGAGTTTACGAAAAAGAACCAGTTATTTTGTGTCAGAAGTGCGATATGGAAGTCAATACAACTAAGTCAATTTTAGGTTGTGTTAAAAGAAGCATAATAAGCTTCTGTGAAATCATGGAAAATACAGAAGAGGCCTCAGTATGACATTACTCCTGTTTTTGCAGCAACAATGGCGGTGACAGAAAAGGGAGCAAGAGGGTATTAACATTTATATAGTGTTCAGACCATCTGTAAGCCAGTTACTATTCTGAACATGAGATCCTTATCCAATTACCAAAAAGCAGACATGTTATTGAAAATACTGAATCATAATATGGGATCAAAGATCTAGAAATGGATGAAACCTAGACGGAAATCTAGACTAATCCTTTGCTTTTACAGATGAGGAAAACGAGCCTCAGATCATTTAAATGATTTGCATAAGAGCTGAGATTTGAACCCAGGTCCTCTGACTCTCAAATCCTGCATTTTTTTTCCTAAAGCAAAATGCCTTCATCCTGACATTCCTGTTAACCAATCTGTAACAGGTGCCTGGGGAAAGATGAATGTAGGCAGGTCAGGATAGGACCACATTCCATGGAGTACATATAGAGATGGGCCTTAAGAGGCCATTCTCATGTGCACTAAATGGAATGTGTTCTAATCCTTTTTTTTCTACACAATAATACAGAAAACGGGTCCCAGTCCTAAAGGAAATCAAATAGAATATAAATTTGAATAGATCTCTAAGATTTATAAAGTGCTCTCTTCACAATAAACCTGTGAAGTGTGTAATGGTAATTAATAATAACAGCAATATTGTTGTTGTTGAGTTGTTTCAATCATATCTGACTCTTCATGACCCCATCTGAGGTTCTCTTGGCCTGGATACTAGAGTGGTTTGCCATTTCCTTCTCCAGCTCATTTTATTTTATTTTTAACTTTATTTTTATTTAGTACTTTATTTTTTCCCAATTATATGTAAAAACATTTTTTTAACATTTGTTTTTAAAACTTGAGATCCTCCAGCTCATTTTATAGAAGAGGAAACTGAAGCAAAGGGAGTTAAGTGACTTCTCTAGGGTCATACAGCTAGTAAGTGTTTGAGGGTGAATCTGAACTTGGAAAGATGAGTCTTCCTGACCCCAGGGCTAGCACTCTACCCACTGTACTACCTAGCTGCCCAAAGAGTAATGTTAGCTAACATTTATTCAGTGTTTACTATGTGCTTACACCATGCTATGTGCTTTACAGTTATTTCATTTGATCCTCACAACCATCTTGAGAAGTGGGTTATTATTTTGTAGATGAAAAAAACTGAGGCAAACAGAGGTTAAATGATTTGCCTAAGGTCACACAGCTAATAAGTATCTGAGGCTGGATTTGTACATGAATTTCCCTGACTCCAGGCCCAGAGCTCTAACCACTGTGCCACCTGGCTGCTCATGCATATATTTCATATATTATAAACTGAGTTTGAGAAATTAAATAATTTACTCTATATTACACACTAGTATTAAAAGTGAGATTTGAACTTAATTTTAGGGACTTCAGTTCTTTCTCCTCTCCTCTATGTGCCCTCTCAGTATAGTAAAACTAAATAAATACTGTTTTTGAATAAATCCACTTTTGACCACAGAATCTTTTATTGGTTTCATCATCTACTCTCGTTCATAAACGGGAAAATGTGATTGTCAATTAAAGCTTAGTAAAGTGCTTCTTTTCTTGCAAAAAAATCAGCATCATATTTCATGCAAAATCAGAGCTGCTGTTGGGCTACCTGAAATTTACAGCCTCCTGTCCCCACAGTGAAAATTCGCAGTGAGATTAATGCCCCTTTTGCTGGCACTAAATCAATTTCATACATATGCTCATATTTTCACTGAAGTGACAAGTAGCAAAGGCTGCTATTTTGTAATCACTCTAAAAAAACCCAAGGATATTTCCTAAGCCTCATAATCTCTCTCTCCTCCTCCTCTCTTAATATTACAACCTCATAGAACTTGGAAGCTAGGAGGAACTGTATACATCAGCTGGTCCGACCCCCTCATTTTGTCCATGAAAAAGTGAGGTCCAGAGAATGGAATTTATTTGTTCAAGGTTACCTAGTTAATTTTCCTGGGACTAAAACCCCGAGGTTTCTTGAGAAGACCACATCTAGAGTATTTCATTCACTCTGAAGTTTAGAAAGGACACTGATAAGCAACAGGGGTAGCCAGGAGAGGCAAATAAGAATGGAAAGGGACCTCAAATCTATGCCCCATGAGGACTGGCTGAATGAATGACTGAATAAAGGAAAACACATTTATTAAGCACTCACTATATAAAATCATTGCGTTAAGTTTTAGGGACTCAATTAGAAAAGCAGCAACAGACTACTCTCAAAGAGCTCATATTCTAATAGTGAGAAATAACATATATAGGAAGTTTCAGCTGCAAGTCAGAATGAAAGAGACCCCTTGGTCCTTAGGATGCAGCAGTAAAACAGATGGTAATGCATCTTCTTTAATGTAATTTCTGTTAATAAAACCATATCTGTTTCTGATGTGGAACCATTTGACAGTGCCAAGAACTTGGTTGGAAAGAGCATTCTTTTTCAGGTCCTTCATAGCTGTGACTGCTGAGGAGGCAAGGGCCACACCACCCACAGAGACAGTTGCCAGGCTAAATCTCCACCAGAATTGTTTCCCTGGATGATGGCTGTAGTAGTGAGGCCAGATGCAGACCTGATGGACTGGGGAGTTTTGCTGTTTTCTAGGCTGTTCTTCTTTCTTGTCCACTGGTATTAGTTGGTTAGTGGTTGATGTTAGTGGTGGCTAGGATGGAGGGTCTATTTTCCACAGGGATTGCTCCCCTGGCTGGTGGCTCTAGGACTGGAATGGAAATGAGAAGGGCCAATGGCTGGAAGGCCTGTTGTTATCAGTGCTTTTGGTCCTAGGCTGTCCTTACTGGGGTCTGATAGGAGGTATTTGTCAATTTTGTAACTTCCCTCACCTGGCACATGCCACTTCCTATTTTTCCTCAGGGTGCTTTATTTCTTTAACTAGGCTAGATTTTCTGCCCATTAAGTGGAAGTTGGGCTGCAGTTGCAGTTGAAAGATCTAGGAATTTTTAGACTGGAGAAGAAGAGACACAGAGCCAGAGCATTATAGCTCTCTTGGAGGGTTTGAAAACCTATCATAGAAGAATTTAGATTTGTTTTGCCTGGCCCTCTAGGGCCAAACAACCAACATGGGTGGATGTTAAGAACAAAAATTAGTTTTACTGTCAAGAAGAGCTTCCTAAAAATTAGAACATTCTAAAAGTGTTATAGATTATTTCAGGAGCTAGTGGGTCCTTCTCACTGGAGACCTTCAGACGAAGGATGGATGTCTGCTTAAGTGTAGTAAAGGAGACTTATTTTTCAAATATGAGTTAGGGTAGGTCTGACTAGGTTTTTTATTTTTCCATATAAAAGTAATTCTCATCTTGTGGGTTATACAAAAATGGAAGTGGGACAGGATTGGGAGCATGGGTTGTAGTTTGACAACTTCTAGATCAGATGATCATTGACGTTTCCTCCAACTCTAAAATTCTTAGATTCTGTCATTCCTACCTTTAGGTCAATGCTACTTTCATTGGATAAGGTTGCTTATAGCAGAATCATGGCATTTGGGCGGTTGAAACTCAGGTGTCCTGATCTGAATGTCACTTGAATATCTATATATCATATAAGATCCTGGACCCATGTTTCATTCGCTCATTCAAAAACTTATTACTCACCAACTCTATGAAAAGCACTGTGCTGCCTTTAAAACCTATTTTTAATCATTAAACAGTTCTCCCAGAGCTGTCCTCAGGGCAAATTGAATTGGGGCCATGAGCTCTATATAGTGCCATGAATGTAAATGCCCAGTTGCCTACAAAGGTGAGTCATATTTTTATAAAGATCAACAATTTCATCCCTCTAGAAGATCAAGTTAAATCATAAAAAGTAAAAAGAATCATAATTTTAGAATTATATGTACTATAACCCCTAGGCAGATTAAAAGATTCCAGCCATCTGCGCATGACCTAGCACTGTTAAATGTTTCTATCAGTAACTTGGATGAAGTTACAGTTATCAGGCTTACACATGAAACAAAACTACTAGGAATAGTTAACATGATATTAGAGTCAGAATCCAAAAATATCTTAAGAAGTTAGACTATCAGGATGAATCTAATAAGATGAAATTTAAATGTAGCCTCAAATCTGGGCCAAAGAAAGTCAACTTCATAAATACTAAATGAAGAAGGTGTGGTCAAGGAGTAGCTAGATGGTGCAATGTACAGTATGCTGGACCTAGAGTCAGAAATACTCATTGTTCTGAGTTAAAATCTGACCTCAGACAACGGACTCCCACTTACTCTATGACCTTGGGCAAATCACTTAACCCTGTTTGTCTCAGTTTCCTCTTCTGTAAAAAGAATGAGGTGGAGAAGGAAATACCAAACCACTCCATCCTCTTTGCAAGGAAATCCCCAAATTGGGTCAAGAAGAGTCGGGCACAACTGAAATGACTGAACAACAAAAAGTATATGTAAACAGAAATTTTTCTAAGAAAAAATGTGTAACAATATGAATCAGTAATGTAATACATCAGTTAAAAAACTTTAATGTTTTCTTAAAGTGTATTAAAGAAGGAATATGAAAGAGTAAGGAGATGGTAGTCCTGCTGTCTGCTGCCTGGTCAGACCACATTTGGAATACTGTATTCAGTTCTGGGTCTCACAGTTTAGGAAGGACATGGATAAGCTGGAAACTATCTGGAGGATGGCAACCAGAATTGTGAACAGGCATGAATCATATCAAAGGAGGATCTATTGAAGGAAGTGGGGATGGTTAGCTTGAAGAAGAGGAAACTCTAGGGGGACATGATAGTATTTGAAGAGCTATCAAATGAAGAAGAGATTAAACTTCTAGAGGGAGCAACTTGGAACAATGAATAGGAACACAGGGAGGTAGATTTAGACTTAATGGCAGGGAAAATAATCCCAGTAATCAGAACTCTCTCAAAGAGGAATGGGTTACATGAGGTCTTAAAGCAAATGCTCCATGATCACTTGTTGGATGGGTTGTCGTGGAGATTCTTTTTGATGTACAGGATGGCCACCAGAGAACCTCAGTTTCCATCTAACTTTGGCATCCATCGATGTTGTGATTATTTGTGTGCACAGCTTTCCAGATCTGAAATTTCTTCAAGAAGTCTCTCTGAATTAGATATCAGAAAGATGATGATTGATGCTGACTTAATGTCTCTAGTGGAATACTCCAGGGATCTGTCCTTGGGCCTATTTTGTTCAACATTTTAATAAATTACTTGGATCAAGGCACAGATGGCATACCTATTAGATTTCCAGTGATGTATAAGTGGTATGGATAGGTGATATATTGAGTGATAGATTCAAGATTTAAAAAAAAAATAGTTCCAAATGTCCTTAGATTGAGTCTAGCCAAGTCATCTAATTATTTTGTAGATGATGAACGTGAGGCCCAGCAAGACTGTGACTTGATTAAAGTCAAATAGATTAATATCAGGAATGAGAGTTGAACCCAGACCTTTTAACTCTACAGCTAGTATTCTTTAAACTATATCATCCCATCTTATAGTGGGGATTCTTAACTCAGCAACCAGTTGGACCAAGAGAGCTCTAAGGTTCATTTTAGTAGTCAATTTCTATATTTATATCATCCCTATGGCATATTTTCCTCTTTTTGACATGCTCCTCTTTATCAACATCTTTCCTAAAACTGGAGGTGGTATAGCATAGGGGAATGAGCTTTAGACTTCCTCAGAAGAGATCTGAGTTTGAATCCTCTTTCTTGGTTTTAGCAGTAATTAATTATGTGATCATGAAAAAATCACTTAATTGCCTCTGAGCTTTTCTTTTCTTATCTACTAAAAATAGGGAAAAAAAGATAAGATCTTTAGTACCCACTTCATCAGACGGTTATTAGGATCAAATAAAAAAATGTACACAGAACATTATAAATATCTGCTGTTGTTACAACTTTTGTTGTTAGGCAGCATAGTGTAGGAGAGAGGAAGCCAATCTTAGAGTCAGAAAGATCTGAATTCAAGTCCCACCTCTGATACAGATTAGCTGTGTGACTCTGGAGAAGGCACCTAACCTCTCAGTGCCTTAGGTAGTTCTCTAAGACAAGAAATTATAGAGCAGTTGCTGATTTATGAGGAGTCACAATACAACCGAAATCTTTGGTGAAAGAAATGTACCAAAATATACCAAAAATTATTACAGTCTGACCAATGTAAACTTATAACAGCTTCAGTATTCCCTCATTTTGGCATTATTTTTCTATTAATGTAGCCTATGATGGAATTAAATGTCTTTTGGCCACAACATCCCACTTTTGATTCATTGAGCTTTAGTCTTTTTCAAACAATTGTTTAATATCTCTTCCTATTCGTTCTCTGGCCTTGCTTCTATCTTTTTTACAATTCTTTTTTTTTAAAGTCTAACTTTGTTGATGAGTCCCTTATGCATCCACATTAGTATCTCCCCACAAATGCCACTTTTCCTCCTCACTGGAGTTGTTTCCTTTTGTGTCTTCAGGATTCCATTCTTTATTGTATTCTGAGCTTCCTTGACTTGGTTCATAGGATCCAACCTATCTATTCTCTTTAAAATACTTTCCACAAATCTGGGGTATATGTCAAATAATACCCAGTTTTCCTTTCTTCCTCTATCATAAATTCTCAGATGGAATAGTCATTTCCTTCATGGTTCCTATCATTTTCACTCCAACAACCAATTTCCTCTCTGAAAATAAAAACAAGATCCAGAAGAGAATTTACCCTCTTTGGTTCCTTCACTTTTCGAAGGATAAAATGATCACTAAAACAAGTAAAAAAAAATTATTAGCAGTTTTGTTTTGTCAGTAAAACCTCCAGATGTCTAGGTAAGCTAAGACCCCCAACACTGCTGTAATCATCCTTTTGTGCTAGGATTAATACATTTCACAAACTCCTCATCTATTTCTTCTTTCTGTCTAAGCGGTCTCTAGTCATCTCCAAGAATAAAATAATTTCTATTTCTTCCTCCTTCAACCTTCATCCAAATATTTTCCTTCATTCTTCCTGCTGTTTGGTTCATTCAATAAACTTTTATTAAGACACTACTATGAACCAAACATTGGTGTTAAGATACTAGGGATACACAGACAAAAACAAACAAATGAACAAAAAGTTCCTGCTGTTAAGGGGCTTCCATGTTAACCCCTAAGTAAATGCAAGATAACCAAAGGTGGAAGGGAGCACTGACACCCGTGATGATCAGAAAAGATCTTGTGGAGGAGGTGACAGCTAGTACTGAAAGGGAAATAAGAAATATTTGGAAGATCTTCCTGTTGAAGAGTGTCCAAACATTATGCAAGTTTCTGGATAGCACAGTCAAGATCAATCTGATTTCAGATCATCCTAACAGTTATCTAACAGTGAAATTGGTTGTTTCAGTTGGTCACTATCTGTCCATTTCAATTGTAGATTGACTTGGGCTTGCAATTCAGGTATTTTCCTCAACTCATTTCTCTCATCTTCCTATATCCATCAGTTGCCCAGGTCTACTGATGTCACCTGCACAGCATCTCACACATGTGCCTCTTCTGTACTCTGAAACTGCCACCTTCCTGATACACCCCCTTATGCCTCACTCCTAAGACTGTTGCAAGTTTGCTGGCTGGTCTGCCTGCCACAAGTTTCTCCTCCATTGAACTGCCAAAGTCATCTTCCTAAAGCACATGTTTGGGTAATAAAAATCTCTATCTTATGTAGAAAAAAAAAACGAATTGAGCAGAAAAGCAGACTGATCTATTTCAACTGCCTGTGCCTAGTTTCTGAATTCCTGCTATTTGGACCACAATAACAATGCATATTTATATGAACCTTAAGGTTTATTGAGTGCTTTCTTCTCAACTACTCTATATCATATATAAGGGAAAGAATACTAGATTTGGAGACAGAGGACTTTAGATTCATATCCTGTCTCTGCTACTAGCTAAAGACCTTATCTACCATTTCTGGGCTTATGTTTCCTAAACTGCAAAATGAGGAAATTGGGCCAGGTGGCCTCTTTGGTTCTTTCTAGATTTAGAATACCAGTTCGGTATTCAAATTTTATAGATAAGGAAAAAAAGACCCAGAGAGCTTAAACACTTGCTGATGGTCACAACCAGATGTGTCAGAGCTTGGTTTCAAATCTTGACACCAGGTCAGGACTCCTTGAACTAGAAGATGCTACCTTTGTGGTTATGAGACTATCATCGCTTGTCTGTTTTAACATACCTTATTGGCATACAAAGCACCTTAGAGGAAATGAAATAGTCTTTGGAGCACTGTAAGAAATAGCCTAAATTTGCAAACTGATAGTTTCACCTCTACTTTTTCTTGTACCTGTCCTTTCTTTTGAAACATTCTACTCATCCTTCTCTCTTCTTATCTTCTTTCTCCATTACTTCTTCATTATTGTCCTTCTATGTTTTCTTATTTCCTCCCTCATCTTTTCCATCTTGCCCTCCCATACCTCTTATTTTCTTTCTTCTTCTTCCCCTCTTTTCCCTCTTCCTCTCTCCTCTTTCTTTACTTCATTCTTCTCTTCTTACTATCTCTACTTCTTTTCCACTGAATCTAAATTCCAAAGCTATTGCTAAGACTGTGACTATTGTAAACATAAGTTAATAATATGCTTGGAGTTATTTGCGGTTGTAATTACACTCACACTCTTGACTCTTATCCTTTCTGCCGTTCTCTAGTCAACAAATAGTTCTCTAAACCTACAATTCTTTCCCTGACATGAACCTCTAAATTTTTTTCTAGGTTATGTCTTATCATCAGTATCTTGACCACTTTCAACATTAGTTGATGCTAAAAACAAATTGTCCTTTACTAGTTCAGAGGGTTTTTAGTTGAGGCAGGTGGGAGTGGTTACAATGTCCATTTCTTCTTATAGATGAAGAACTGACATAGCAAGCAGCTTGCCCAATGTTCCATAGAATATTTTAAGAGCCTGAATTCTAAGGCCCTGGAATTGAAATGGCCCATTTTGAGTGTGGGGCTCGAGAGATAGGAGAAAGATTTACAATACCACCCAAATCACAATGTTTTCTTCAAAAATTTGACTTTTTCATTCTGCCTTGCATCCAATTTGGCACCACCAAGCTTTTGGCTCTCCTCAACGAGAATATCTCATTTATTGCTCCAGGGAAGATTTGGTTGCTTTCAAAGCTGGATGAGAAGACTTGGCATTTACAGGGGTTTACTTCTTCTCAGCTTCCCATCCAGAGATGCTGCCTGGGGAGCTGCTCATCACCCATATCACCCAAACATGAAGAGTTAGAATAAAAAATGGCCTACCAGGTACTTTGTGAAGGAAAGATAAAGTCACAAAATCCCCAAATCTGAGCTTGGAAGGGTGTTTGGAGAGGCCAACTCAGCCAATGCATACTTGAATGAGAATCCTCTTCAAAATGTCCCTGATGAGTGGTCAACTGCAGTATGTTTTAAGGCCCTTAGTGAGGAAGAACTCACTTCCTTCAGATATTCATCATTTATGTAGTACCCTAAAATCTGCAAAGTATTTTTACATATATTATTTAATTTGATCACTGGGCTGCTATGTAGAGCTTTTCCTGCTTGGAAGGACCTTCTTTGTGCTCTACTACATGTTGTTGTTGTTGTTGAGTTGCTTCAATTATGTCTGGCCCTTTGTGACACCATTTGGGGTTTTCTTGACAAAGACAGTGGAGTGGTTTGCCATTTCCTCCTTTAACTTGTTTTACAGTTGAGGGAACTGAGGCAAACCGAGTTAAGTGACTTGGCCAGGTCACACAGCTTAGTAAGTGTCAGAGGCCAGATGTGAACTCAGGAAGTTTTCCTGACTCTAGGCCCAGCACTCTATTTATTGTGTCACCTAGTTGCCCATTCTGTACTACATAGGATTCCAGAAACTGGGCTTATCTCCACATAACAATGATGCTTCTGAGTACCTGCTTTAAATGGGTATTATTAGAAGATATAGGGCAGCTAGGTAGTGTAGTTTTAGAGTGCCAGACCTGAAGTCAGGAAGATTCATCTTATTGAGTTTAAATCTGGTTTTACACACTTACTAGCTGTGTGACCTCAGGCAAGTAACTTAACCCTGTTTGCCTCAGTTTACTTATTTGTAAAAAAATGAGTTAGAGAAGAAAATGGCAAAAACTCTGGTATCTTTGCCAAGTAAACTCCAAATGGGGCCACCAAGACTCAGATGTCACAGAAAACTATTTGAGAGAAGGGATGGTTTTCTTTTTTTGACTTTTCCTCCCCAGTGCAGGGCACAACACCTTGCAAATTGTGGGTGTGCAATATGGTGTTGAATTGAATCTGTCTATGGAGGCCCTTGCTGACAAGGGAATTAGTGGTACGACGTCAGAGTAATGGGAAGATGTCTTTGGTCACACTCAAACTACATTATATATGTGGCTGCCTACAGAATCAGTGAAACAGGAAAGGGTGCTTACACAACATAAAACAATTGGTCAGTTCAGCAAGAAAAAAATAATTAGTCAAATTAGTTGGCCTCATGTAGCCAAATGCCACTGGATTGTTTATTCTCAAAATCAGGACTCGACTCATAGCACCTACCTTACAAGGTCACTGTGAAATTCAAATGACACAATCCATGTAAAAAGCCTTTGCGAATCTTAAGGTGCTACGTAAGTGCTATCTATGACTGTTACTATTTTTACTTTTTTACTGGCATTGATCAGGACCAGTAGAACCAATTGTTACATTTTCAGTGTGAGCATTTATGACTCAGAAATGGACAAAGGCTACAAAATGAATTTTAATTTATTGTTTTGTTGATTGTCTAGGCTCAAGAATGTAATAGTAATTAATGTAATTAATGTATATAAATAATATAATAAATATAATATAAATAAAAATTTTAAAAATAGAATAAAATAAATAATGTAAGTAATGTAATAAAATGTAATTACTAATGAAGATTAAATTTAAAAGTGTGTTGTGCTTATTTTTTTTTTGAGATTCAATTGGTAATTGTTTCCCACCACATGCCTGGTCAGTACTGTTCAGAAACCTTAAAGGTGGAAACCCAGGACCAAATGGGTCTGAAAAAATGCGTTCTCATTTTCTTGTGGTGATAAAAAGCAAAAACCTTCTGGCCATTTGAAATGAAAGGTCTTAACCTAATTTATTATCTTATTGATAACTGTGGTTAAATATGGCTGCCTTGTCAATAACTAGGCTGTCTGTTTTTAAGAGTTTTCTGCTCTTGTTTCAGAAACGTGGATGTCTTGTAGCCCAGGAATCCTGGGAGTGGAGCTGGGGGCTGTCTCAGGAATGCCACGGGTTTTTAATGGCCCCGACATCGATTGGAAATATTGAATTTTCAGTTTCACATGACTGACACAGGTTTCTTATAGAGCCAGATAATTAAGCCCTCTCAAATGGCAACTAGTAATTTGCATTTTCAGTGATGCTTTCTTCCAGACCTTGGGGAATATATATTGATGTTACATGGGCCTGAGTGATCCTGCTCAGGGTTAGCCCTTTGCCAGTGTCTTCTCCAAAGCTGTTTCACCTCCTGACATGCATGGTTTGTTATCTGGATGATGATCTGGATCATCTCTAAGACTGCTTCCAATGCTAATCTTTTAGGTTCCATTTTCCAACATTCTGTTCCAAGGTCCCTTCCAATTTTAGAAGTCCACGATCTATGCACTAGGGTAACGAAGAGCAGTTATACCACTTACACATGCTTTATATTTCCATGTCTTCCCCAAACAGATTAAAATGAGGTCAGAAAATGACAGATTCATATAAACTCCATGAGGAAAAATCAGACAAAAAAATGTATCTCTGCTCTTCCTATATTAGTATATATGTTGTGTGTGAGGGTAGGTTGGGGTGGTGGTGGTAATGGAATCCAAACCACCCTCTTACATCCTTATTTAATCTTATTATACCTTATTTGATAGCCTGTGTCAAACCAGGATTCAGTACACAAACAACTGCCATGATTACTACCCTCTCTCTCTCTTCCTTTTGTCCTTCCTTCCTTCTTTCCTTTGTTCCTTTCTTCTTTTCTTTCTTTCTTCTTCTTTTCTCTTCTTCCTTCCCTCTTCTCTCTTTTCTTTGCATCTCTTCACATCTCTCTCCTTTCACAATTCTTCCTCTGTCCCCATTCCTCTCCTTCACCTTTTCTTCCCAATGACGTGGTATAGTGGATACAGCGTTAGGTCCACAGTCAGAAAGATCTGATTTCAAATCTTTTAGACACCTAATGACTATGTGACTTTGGGGCAGTCATTTAACCTCCCTTTGCCTCAATTTCCTCATCTGTAAAATGGGGATAACAATAGCCCTTATATTCCATGACAGTTATGAGGATCAAATGAGTTGATATTTGTAAAGCACTTAGCACAGTGCCAGGCATGTAGTGGATATTTAATCAATGGCTGTTCCTTTTCCTTTCTTTCCTCATTCTTTTCTTTTTGCTCTCTCTTCCTCCTATCTCTCTTTCCCTCTTTCTCCCTTAACAACCCTGTGATATAGGTAGTACAAGTTTTATCACACCCATTTTCCATAAGAAGATGCAAGAGATAGTTAGTGTTTTGTCTACGATCACACAGCTAGTAAGACTTGAGGTGAGATTTGCATCCAGTTCTAGTCAGAAGTTCAGCACTCTTTTTACTATGTCTTTCTTTAATATTTTAGGTTCTAAAGAATTCTAAATTTTAAAGATTCTTCAAACTTTAACAGTCTTTAATATAAGACATTTCTATAATGCTTTACTTTTCAATGTGATCTATCTATGTTATTCTATTAGATCCTGTGATATGTTTGGTATTGTTAACCCTTTTTTAAAAATGCAGAAACTGAGGCAAAGGTTAGGTGACTGGCCCAGGATCATACAGCTAGCAAGTTTCTGGCACAGGATTTGAATTCATATTCTGTTTTAATTTAAGATCCCTCTGTCTCTATGTTCCAAGATTCTCTGATTCGATGAATTAGAATGATGACACGCACTTTGGGTGACTAGCGCAGTAGCTTTTTTGTTTGTAAAACTGAAGATATGAAGGAAGATATCACATAGCTTTCTGAAGAAGGAAGACAGAGGAAATCCAGAAAAGAGAGGGCCTTATGATATAGCAGAGGCAGTACTGGATTTGGAGTCATATTTGGTTTGGAAACTCGGCTATTATACTAAATGTGTACTCCCAGACCAATGCTATAATGAGGGATTCCTGTCCCTGGAAAAAGGCAGAAAGGTTACAGTGCTATCACAATTCACCTCTACCAGCAATCATACCCTGGAACACCCTGAGCTTCCTAACATACTCTTAGGAAGATGGCGGCAGAGGGGTCAGTGGGCCAGGGGCAAGAGGTAGGTCAGCGGAGATCAGGTACACCTTGAAGTGAGACTTCATCATTAGGAGAGGAGAAACTCATGGAGGGGGTGCATATCAGGGGGAGGAATCAAGCCTCAGGGAAATGTTTTAGGCACCTTTTAAATGTCAGCACCATGAAGGGGAAACATCAGGTTTTGTAATGCCCTAGCTATGGCCTTGAATTCGGCAAGTAATTTCCTGGTTCTCTATTTCCTCATTTGTAAAAACGATGGGGGTTAACTATATGATCTCAAGGCTATAACCATTGTTGATACTTGGTATGATTGAAAGGCAGCATGGTCTATTGGAAAGTATGCTGCCTCTGATGCCAGAAGTTTTGGGTTCAAATAAGGGCTGTGCTACAATATTTGCTACTGGTAAAACTTGAGTCAAGTCACTCAACTACATCAACGAATGTATAAATAAACAGGCATCATCCAATGTCAGGAGATGAAGAAATCTTAATCCAAGTTCTTCATATTTTAGATGAGGAACTGAGGCCCAGAGAGGAACAGTGACTTGGTCAAAGTAACACAATATCAGAACATTTAATGTGCTCATGGAGTGTTCCAATAAAATTTTCCATCATGAAAAGATAGGCTCTCAGGCAGTTCTAAAGGTCAGGAAGACAGACCTGAATGCAAATTTGGACTTGCCTTATGATCTTGGGGAAATCACCCAGCGGTGGGGAGCCTGTGACCTCTGGGTCACATGTGGATCTTAGAGGTCTTTGGGTGCAGCCTTTTGATTCAGTCCAAGTTTTACAAGACAAATCTTTTTATTAAGGGGACTTGTTCTGTGAAATTTAATTGGACTAAAGTCTGTTTGCCACAGTCTCTTCCTCTGTAAAATGGGAACAGCAATAACAGCTATTTCCCAGCGTGGTTGTGAGGATCAAATGAGACATGACTAAATGCCAACAGGCCTGGCACCTAGAGCTATATAAATGCTAGTCGTTATCACTGTTATTTATGGTCACTACTATTCCTCAGTATAAATTAAATCCTGTGACACTTAATAGGATTATACGTCAGAAATGAAAGACATCTTAGAACCAAGGATATTAAAACAGAGGGTCCATCTTGGAAGTGGCTGAGACTTTGACCATAGGATGTTAGAATTGAAAAGAACAAGGATATTAGGGAGCACAGAACAGTTAATAGTGGAAGAAAACTTATGTAACCCTGTGCTCAAACCTGGGGATGTTTGCTTAAAATTCTCCTCATTGGGAGTTGGTACTAGAGTGTGGGAGAGGAGAAACCTTCTTCCTCCTTCATTTTTCAAAGATTTCAGACCCCATTGAGAAATTCAGAGAGACAGAGAAAAGGTTTTGGAAAACAGATGTGCAGAGAAACTGGTGTGTCCACATGACTCTGGTTTCTAGCTTCTCTCCTACAGACTTTGGAATTAGAGACAATTTCCCCTTCAGTAAAATAAAGGACTCTTTTTCTTTCCCCAACTCTCCCCCTCCTTCCTATATCTCTATCTCTCTCCTTTCCCTCTCCCTCCCTTTCTCCTTCTTTTTCTCTACCTGCTTCTGTTTCTGTCTCTCTCTCTCTCTCTGTCTCTCTCTCTTTTCTTCTATGTTGAGCTGTGATAGCTTATTCCGTAGTGAAGAATTCATTCACTCTATGTATTGCACAGTATATTCTAATCTGCATAACTCATCTGATTTTTTATTTGCTATCTACTTGGATAAATGAGTTTACTTTTTATTCATGATTTATGATGGTCTTTTGTGTAACTAAGATTGGGAGGGAAGGAGTCAAGCCTTCTAAGCTTTGGACATCCTTTCCTTCTAAGGGACAGTGACCAACAAAGCAGATTGAACTTGATTTTTCCTCAGTTATCCCTTAGATTAGCAATCTTTAAAAGGGTGGAGTCAGAAAAACTCCTGAATGAAAATCTGGCCTCAGATGCTTCCTGGTTCTGTGACCCTAGGCAAATCACTTAATTGTTGTTTGCCTCTGTTTCCTCATCTGTAAAATGAGCTGAAGAAGGAAGTGGCAAACTATTCCAATATCTTTGCCAAATAAAACCCAAATGGGGTCACAGAGAGTCAGACATCACTGAAACAACTGAACAAAAGTAAATATAATTACAGTCTGGTACTTAACTTTCTGAATCAAGTAGAGTAGCCAAGCATGTGGCTTCTTCTCCTGCCTTATTCCAGGCTGGGATAAAAACCTCCTTTGGAGAGGAGGGAACAAAATCTAAGGGATTTCTATTTATGGCTCCTGTAAGGCACATTTAGATAAATCCATGAGGACAAAAACACATAATCTAATGAATAACACACATACTTTACATTTAGAATAAAAAACAGGTTCTATTGAAAGTTTTTTTGAAATGCTAATTTACATATTATGAAGAGACACCACTGTAGTTGGGATGGCATTGCTATACTCAGTTTTCAAATTCGGGCAGAGAGGAGGTGAGGGTGCTGTACAATCAGGAACAGGAGACACCAGCATGTGATGTAAAGCATCAGATCAAGATCCTGGGTACTTCTAGCCATCACCCGGCTGATTTGGATTGCTGCACTGTTGAGTCCATTAATTGTGCTGTGTAAGCTGAGTACATGTCATGACTAGAGATAGAATGCTGGCTGCTGGCTGAAGTGGGGGAGAAAAATGAACAAATCCATGAATTAGGAGCATGTTTTCCCTTCTGCTGTCAAGAATTGATCATTCATTTGTTTTAAGTAAAATGTTCTGTTTTCACAGATCCATTCTAGCCCATGAACAAATGGCAACGTGTTTAAATAGCTATTTTCTTGAGGGATGTAGGAACAGTAAATACTTTCAGGGACTAATATGCCAATTTAAAACACAGTGAATCAATGATTATCCTTCTCAGAATAACTGAATACAAATAAATCCATGCTTCAATAATTTGCTCATTGTTTTTGCCATCTGAAGAAAGCTGTAATTCAATTCAACAAGCATCTATTAAAGATCTCATCTTGCCTCTGAGTTTTACTACCTGTGAGACTTTGGATAGGTCACTTGACTTATCTTGGTTTCAGTTTCCTTGTCTGTAAAAATGAAATGGTTGCAGTATATGGAGTCTAAAGTTCTTTCCAGCTCTGAATCTAGGATCCTTTGACTTTATGTACCGAGCATTATGCTACATGGTGGCTTACAAAGACAGAAATAGACTCTGCCTTCAAACTTCCATTCTACATTGAAAAGTAAATGACCCTATTGACCTCATTCCCTGTGTACCAAACAGTCTATGACCCAATGACATAGCTAGTAAGTGTCTGAAGCTGCATCTGAACTCAGCTCTTCCTGACTCCAGGTGAAGGGTTCTAACCACTGTGACACCTAGCTGATTGAGGTGACTATCCCAATTCCTTTTTTGGTCCTACATTTTTGAAATGATATTTTTATTACACTTTTCTGGTATAGTTCTTAGTTCATAATACATTTCAGTCTACACACACCCATATGTGTCTTTCTATTGTACTTTGGATGAATTTTAGATCTAATTCTTTGTAGACTGTGGTACTCCATGCTTTACAGGCATATAAAATCAGAAAACATTGAGGGTTGTTTTTTTTTGAAGATTGATCTTTGTTTCCCAGAAAAGTATGTGGTTATCCAAAGAACTGTATAATTTTGTAGTATGCTCTCCTTTTTAATTCTGGTCCCAATTCATTGCTCATCTATAGTAACTTTAACAGGTATTGGTACTATTGACCAACTCTATGCACTGCCTTCCAACTTATTTTTATAGGTCAGTAGGCTTTCCTTATCTCTTTGGTTCTTCTTTGTAGAGAAGTAAAGTAGGCAAAACTCTTTTGAATGATTTTATATTTAATTTAGGAGGCTTTGCAGTGTTGTGAAGTTTTGTCTATTTAGCAAAATAATATCTGTAAACAGGAACATCTAGGTAGTCTCATCATCTGTAGACTAGCCCCTTTTCAATTGTACTTGGCTCAAGTCATCCTCTATGATGATGGCAAACACTCTCCTTGTTTTATGCTTTGATCTTTATAATCTGAAGATCATTGCATGAAGTTTGTTGTTGTCTCTATCAAAGAATGATACATATTTTCAAAATTTAAATGGGCAATGCCTTATTAGAGAGGATCTTTTAAGTCAGTGTTTTTTTCTATCAAATGTATTTTTGGAGATATATAATGAATTAAGTTCTTAATATGTGCCATGAATTATGTTAATTTCTGGAGACATAAATAATAAAAAGCAAAACAGTTCCTACCACTAATGTTACATTCTAATGGGGGAAGATAACATTTATAGGAGAGCTGTAAAGGGAGGAAATGGGAGAAGGCTAGCAGGTGAAGAGAAGTCTGAAGAGTGAGTGTTGATATGAGTGAGGTGGTACATGATGGAGTCTTTCCTGAAACAGAGGTCCTGGGGGCTGGGTGCACCAGGGATTAGAGTTAACAAAAAAAGGCAGAATATGATCAAGTGTTCTCTGTATTTTTCACCTGTGTGATTACAAAGATGTGGTCTGCTGTATAATATTATTGGTAAAAAGTTACCTGTTTCCTTCTCAAGCCTTCATCAAGGATGCCCTTGATACATGGATAGAGTATTCTCAGAAATATTTTGCAGAGAAGGAAATACAGCATTTATTATCTTCTCAATTAATTGATATTATCAGTGTAATATTTATGTCTCCCTCCTCCAGAAATAGGCACCTTAAGTTCTTTCTTGGAAATAATGAGAACTGGTTCCTTAATGTCCTGAGAATTGCATTGTTTCCAGCCTGAGTCTCCTCAGTGCAAACTCAGTCTAGTCCATCTCCTTTCCCTGTCCTTGTTTTTTTTAGCACCATTTTGATATTCTCATATAGTAAATTTGACCACTAGTATTGACAGAGATAAAATTTGTTATTATAATACTAACAGATCTTTTCTATTTTTCTTCTTTTTGTTGTCTGAGTTTCACCCTAAAGTAGTTTTAGGAAAATCTGGTTTAGATTTCTTGCAAAGATGTCTGTAAATCTGTCCATCCTTCCCCCGCTTGCTGTGATACTGTTCATAATCTTCTACCATTTCTGTCTGTAAAGTTTTACAGAAGACTTTACATTCTATATTGGTGCCCTTAGCTATCTCTCTCTCTATATATATACATATATATATATATATACATATATATATATATACATATATATATATACACATACACAAATATATATATATATATAATATTATAATAGAACTTTGGTGGAGGATATACAAATACAGATGTGTGTGTATATATATGTGTATATATATATATTTACACACATATTATACACATATACATAATACTTCATCCATTCATCCATCTGTCTGCCCATTCATACGTCTGTATGTCCATCCATCTGTCTGTATGCCCATCCATCTGTTCAAGTGTCTGACCATCCATCCATCTATTTCTTCACAGAACCTCAGAGTTGATCACTTTCATAACCTATCCCACCCCCACAATGGCCATCCAATATGTGCTTTAAAATTTCTAATGAAAAGTAACTTATCACCTAGGACAACTTGTTCCACTTTGGGTAGATATAATTGATTAGAATTTTTATTTATATCAAACCTCTATTTCTTTCTTTGCAACTTCTTCCATCTGTGCCAGTTCTTTCCTCTAGTGTGAAACAAAATAAATCTAATTCTTTTTCCAGCCCTTGAACACAGTCTTCATGTTCTCAACAAGTTCTATCTCTCTGCAGACTAAATATCAGTTCTTTCAATTGATTCATTATATGGCACAATCTCAAAACCCTTCACCATGCTAGTTGCCTTCTTCTGAATATTTTCCATCTTATCAACATCCTTCCTAAAAAGGTGGTCTATCCAGGGCAAAGCTTTTTCTATAAATTTAGAGAAGATGTCTAGATAGAGTTCAAGAGTCATTGTAATTAGTGCCATAGGGTTGCTTTTCTTTTTCACCACTGGCAAAGTGAGGGACCTGTAGCAAAAATGGCTATCAGTCACCCAGCATTCAATTCCCCACTGCTAAATTTTGGACCTTCATTGAGTAATAGTAACCTAATTTATATGTAGAAATCAAGATAATTCACAAAGCTCTGTCCCCTACTTACTGACACATCCTCCCCTTCCAGACCCACTATATCACTTCAGTCACTTAATCCCACTAAAGATTACAGTTGAGCAAGAATTTTAGTTAGATTAGATAGAACATAATACTTAAAACTATAGTTCCATACAACATAAAATGCAACAGTTTACTTTTTCACATTTGAACTAACCAGGCCAAAAAACAATAAAAATTCAAACTCTTTCAGTTTCAATTCTCCTTCTTCAACTACCATAGCATGATATTAGAGAAGAGTCAGCCCAGTTTATTTACTTAATAAAACACCTCTGCATTTTAGGAGCAGAGGAATGTAACAGACAACCAGGCCATGTAAGACAGAGCCAATGCTTCATTCTGAAATCCTCTTTGATTCTCACTGTGCACAGTAGCTTATCCTTATAACCAAAAGTCACATCTCGAGTCTGCTTTCTACTCCACTGGCCCAAGCTTCCTGGGCATGGTCTATTTGGAATACCAATATCTGGGGCCTACATGAGGGTCTATCCATCATCTATATAGCCCATTACAGTCTGTTGAAGCAGAGACCTCCCCATCTTAACACTGCAGACTTGCAAATGAAGGAGACGTGCTTTGACACCTCTGTTGGCTCTAAGTAGCTATCTTTATTCCTTCAAACCTCTATATGCACTGCATGCCGATGCCTAGGGTCAGTTGTCTTCATTTGCCATCCATGTCTGCCAACACAGATACTATCCATTTCAGAGGGAAAAAAGGGCAGATGAAGTTATATCAACTTCTCAGCTTCTTATATCAACAATGGTGTTCATTTGACTATTATTTTATTTTCTCAAAGTTTATTTTCATCTATTCCACAGTAGTTAACAAACATTTATTAAACACCTAAAACAACCTCATTAGATCCTCACAATAATACGGTGAGTAGGCAGGGTAAGACCGGTATAAGGATCATCATTTTATAAATGAGGAAATAGAGGGACGCAGAGGTGAGTGATTTGCTCATGGTCACCAAACTCTTCACTGTCAGAGCTTGGACTGGAATCAAGATCTTCTGCCTCCCAGTTCAGTCTTGTTTCCATTAACCCCTCCTGACCCTATAGTTTCATGGGAGGTAGGTGGTGAAATCACTGGTCACTGAGTTTTGTCTGGATGACAGGCTGCCCCTTCCTTCTGTTGGTGCTAAAGATTTATTGCTTTAATTTCTTTCAGTTTTTCATCTACAGGAGCCATATTCTTCTTTCTTCTACCTTAGTTTGAACCTTTCCTGAGGGTAGTAGAAGATATTTTTATATTTCACCTCCTATATTTTTTCTCTGCAATAACCAGTGGTAGCTACAGAGAAAATTTTCTCTGGAAACAAGTATTAGCTGAATCATTTATTTGTGCTGAATTAAGACATGCAGCTAAAACTTCAGATTTGAACCCACTTGATTGGCCTCCTTTGACCCAATCCATGCCTTGCCTGTTGTGCCAAGATCACAGAAGGCTAGAAGGGGAGGAATTCTCAGAAATCATCTAGTGTGATCTCTATCTCAAGGTAAGATTTTCTCTTTCAGTGCCCCTAATAAATTACTGCCCAACTGCCTCTTCAACACTTCCGGGGCAAGAAAATGCAATAGCCTAGACAATAATCAATCCCATTGGCAAATAGTTGTCATTGTTAGATTATTTAAAAAATATATTGAGCCCAAATCAGTCTTCATGTGATTTGTACACATTCACTGTTTCTAGTCCTGGCCTCTGGGCTCACACAAAGAACAAATAGAGCACTGCTTGTACATGACAACCCTTCTGATGTATGAAGTCAGCTTCATGTCACACCTTTTGTTCGCCTCTCTAGGCTAAATATACTCAGTTCCTTTAACCAGCACACTTTGCAGTCCTCTCACTCTTCTGGTTATGCCTTCCGAACTTTGCTCCTCAACATCCCTTAGCAAATATGGTGCCCAGAACTGAGTGCACTCTGTTAGACATGCTCCAAGTCATGCAGAGGAAAGCTGGACCATGGTCTCAATTATTCAGGAAATGGAGTCAACACACACACACACACACACACACACACACACACACACACACACACACACACTTCTTTGATACTCTGATTTCACTGATCTAGATACTCCCTACAATGCAGATCACAACCTCTTTCATAATCTCTCATCAGGAGAAACTACTATGTTCTCCCACAAATCTTCCACAGGTAGTACACATATATACAATTGTGTGTATTTGTGATTATGTACATATGTATGCATGTGAATATTTACATATGCAAACATCCCTTTTAAACCAATATTAAAATATTGCTGTTCAGTCATATCTGATTTTTAATGACCCCCATGAATCATACTGTTCATACAATTTTCTTGGCAAAGACACTACAGTGATTTGCCATTTACTTCTTTGGTGGATTAAGGCAAACAGACATTCAATGACTTGCCCAGGGTCACATAGCGATTAAGTATCTGAGGTTACCTTTGAACTCAGGTGTTCCTGACTCCAGTCCTAGCACTTTATCCATTGAGCCATCTACTAGGCAAAAAGAGGTTAACTGACCTGCCCAAGGTCATACAGCTAGTAAGTATATGAGGCTTAATTTGAGCTCAGGTCTTCTTGAGTCTAGGACTAGCGCTTTATCTACTGAGCCATCTAGCTACCTCTAATAAAAATAAATGATTTCCTTAATCTTCTTGTTTTTCTTTGCTCTTGGGTTTCTGAGTACTTTCTGACCTTCGGTCCATTCTGTGGACACATTCCTAGATACCTGTTCACCTGTCCACAGATTCTTGGTACCTCTCAAGTAGTCTATTTGGATTTGATCTTTTCCCTGATTGATAACAAACACATGCTCCAGTTGGACACAGCATTTGAACTGGAGACTTTTGTTTGCTTGTGTTACCCAATATAATAAAAATGATGTAATATTAATACAATAAGAGAGAGAATTTATAGCCAAAGATATATTGAGAACATGGAGAAAGCCATAGAATAGCTGAAGTCAGACAGAGACTGAGGAAAAGAGAGGAAGTACTCATGTCAGTAGAATAAAAAACTTGAATTTTTCTTACTGTGTCAGGGACAACTAGGTGGTACAGTAGATAGAGTGACAGGCCTAGAGTCAGAAAAACTACTCTCCCTGATTTCAAATCTAGTTTCAGATACTTACTAGCTGTGTGACCCTGGACAAGTCACTTCACTTTGTTTGCCTCAGTTTCCTCATCTGTAAAATGAGCTACAGAAGGAAATGACAAACCACTCTAGTATATTTGCCAAGAAAACCCAAAATGGAGTTATGGTGAGTTGGACATGACTGAAAAATGACGGAACATGAACATTTTGTCAGAATCAGAAAATCTCAGAGTTGGAGAACCCTCAGAGATCATACTTGAACAGAAATAATTTGTAGAATATTAATGATAAGAAGCCCTCTAGACTCCCCTTGAATACCTAATGATCAGGACATTACTATTTCACAAGGCATCTGAATCCACACTGAAAGAGATTTAATTTTTAGGAAGGTTTTTTTCCCCTTCCCTAAAATCGATCCAAAATATGTACTTCCTTTCAATTTCCATTCATTAGATCTGGCTCTGGTCCTTGGGACAAGTAGAACCTTTCTCTTTCTCTCTCTGTCTCTCCCTCCTTCTCTCTCTCTTCCTCTGTCTCTCTGTCTTTGTCTCTCTTTCTCTGTCTCTCTCCCCCTCCTTCCCCTCCTCCACATTATGACTTCTCTTCAGTCCTGGACCCTCCTCTGACATCACCTTGAGTTTAAGATCGTCATCCACACAGATTTCTAGGGGGCTCTGTTATCCACATTCACTGCTGTCCCTACTGCTGCTGTGGCCAATACTATGGCCTCCATAGTACCCAACTTCTTCCTGTTGCTGCTGGAACCATGCAGCCTCTTCCTTGGCAAAGAGTCAGAGCTCTTTTTAAATGATCCAGTCCTGGAAAACAAGCCTCAGGATGAATCCACATATCTCCAATGCTTTTGTTATTTACTTCTCAGTCCAGCTTGTATGACATGCATAAAGGCCCTCAAGTACCTGTACAGATCTCTTAACTGGTCCCTATTCCTCATTCCTAACTGTTGGGTCACTGGATTTATTCACCTCTTACCTGACTCAGGTATAGGAATATGTTTTCCAAATGGTTAGTACTTCCCATTGAGTGCTTTTGGGGTTGAGGAACAACATTTTCATCCCTTTCTATTTACCATTCCAATTCTCATTATTTCTACGCCCTCCCCTACCCCAATAAGCTCACATGTCTCTGATTCTTCCACTACCCAGGTGCAGGTCCTCATCACTTCGTGCCAGAATCAGTAAGTACAATAACTCACTGGTTGATCTGCTTGCCACAAGCCTCTCCCCATTCAAGTCCATTTTCGATTCAGTTGCCAAAAGATATTTTCCTAAAGCAGAGATCTGACCATGCCACTCTACCTTTCTTCCCCAAAACTCCCTGCCACTGAAACAGACACAAACAATAAACTCCAAAGACTCCAACACTCAAATACAAAAATCCTCTGTTTGGCATTCAAACCCTTCACAAGTTATCCCCTACCTTCCAATATTCTTATACCTTAAACTACTCTGCCACCCCCCCTATATTCTTCCATCCAGTGACACTGGAAGCTTAAGGCTGAACCTGGAATTAGGAAGATCTGAGTTCAAATCTAGTTTCAGATGCTTACTAGCTTTGTGACCCTGGGGAAGTCATTTAACCCTGTTTGCCTCAGTTTCCTCATCAGTAACATGAGCTGGAGAAGGAAATGGCAAACCACTCCAATATCTTTGCCAAGAAAATCTCACAAAGGGGTAACAGAATCAGAAATGCCAGAACAACAACAATAATTTGTGCATTTACATTCCCAAACAATTGTTCCCTTTTTGCCTCAGTTTCCTCAACTGTAAAATCAAGTGGTAATAGCACCAACTTCCCAGGGATGTTGTGAGGATTAAATCAGATAATATATGTGTCAGTGCCTGCCACATAGTAGCTGTTGTGTAAATGCTCTTTCCGTCACTGCCCTCCTTGTTGTTCTGGGAGCAATACAAACCATCTCTCAGTTTGAGACATTTTCTGTTTCCCTTGCTTGGAATGTTTTCTCTCATATCTACTTTCTGGTTTCCCTGGCTGCCTTCAAATACCAGCTAACATCCCATCATGTACAGGAAGTCTTTTCTAATCCCTCTTAATTCTAGTGCCTTCTCTTCGTTCAGTACTTCTTATTTATTCTGTATACAGTTTGTACATCTGCTTGCACATTATGTCCCTCAATAGACTGTGAGTCCCTCAAAGGAAGAGATTATCTTTTGATTCTATCTGTATTCTTAGCACTTAGAGCAATGACTGGCACATAGTAGGCACTTAATAAATGCTTGACTGGCTGAATGATTACGGCTAGACCATATAAGTTGATCTGAAGCTCTAAGAAGCTTCCCATTATCACTAGAAACACAGTAAGGTAAGACTTGAGAGGACTGAAAAGGGAACAATGTGCATCTGCTGAAAAAAACACATGCTTATTTCCTCATGGCAGCTATAACAGGAACACAGAGTGTTAGCACATCAACCATGAAATGTTAGACCTGGAAGGTCAGCAGTCATCTAGACAAACTCCATCATTACACTACTAAGGATCCTGAGTATGAGAAAGGGGAAACAATTCTCCCAAAGTCATTCAGTCAATCAGTGGTAAAACTGGGTCTAGATCTAATACAGGGCATTTTGAGTAAACATTTCCCAACTAATTTGTTGGAATCCAATAGCTTCCATAGACTCTTTCATAATTTCTCTGGCATGAGAACTGCTGCCACCTCACTAAGACTAGGACAGATGTACCTCCCACCCCAATTCACGACCAACACTCCCACCCACTCCTACTTCATCTATTTTTGGTTTCTCTTCTGTTCAGTTCAGAGACACACTGATGGAAAGTGAGGTGAAAAGATAAAGTTCTCATTTGTCTGATAGCCACAGTACAATGCACCTTTTGCTTAGTCTGAAAAGGTTTTTAATAAAGCCTTCTGGGATTAGAAAGTGGCAGGGAGGGCTGGGGCTAGGGAATCTGATTCTATCTGAATCGATTTAGGTGGCTGTAATTCTCCTTCTCTGATTATAGACTTTTTATCTTGGAGTGAGTTTTCCCAGAAAAGGTTTTTAAAACAAAGGTCTTAAAAGCACTTTGTGAAAACCACACCTAAAAACAGAAGACTTTCCACTAGCCATCTTGACTGGCTTCTTGGTAAAGAAAAAATAACATACAATAACAACAAAAAAAAGGAAGGGAGAAAAGAAGATGGTGTTTATAGGAGCACAAAAGACTGGTTGTGACTCGAGATAAGACTGATCTGAGGTTTGTGGAACTTGAGGGGCATAAAGGGGGAAAACAGTTGAAGTCTGTCTTTGAGGCTGTTCATTACGTTCCTCTGTTTCTGAGTGGGTTCAAATATCCCATAGCACTCCTCCTAGTATCCTTCCCTTTTTTCTCCTCTTCTCCTCCCCTCCCACTCTTTTCTCCTTTCCTTTCTCCACTTCTTTGCAATTCCCCACTCTTCTTTCTTTTCTCTCTCTTCTTCTTTAAAGGCCTAGTGAAGTCATTGACAGAGAATATATATATATATATATATATATATATATTCTCTCTCTCTCTCTCTCTACATATATATATATATATATATATATATGTAGATAGAGAGAGAGAGAGAGAATATATGTATTATATATAATGTTATATGTAATACATAAAAAGATATATACAGTATAGAATGTTAGGCCTGGAAGGAATCTTAGAACAAAGAGTGGGTCATGTCAAGTCAACAAACATTTACTAAGTACTTACTATAGGCTACGTGGGGTACTAAGTCCTAGGGATACAAGGAAAGATGAAAATATTGCCTGCCCTCAAGGAACTTATATTCTAATATGACAGACAAAATGCAAAGTATATACAACAAAATATTTGCAGGATGAATTGTAATTAAACTCAGGGGGAAGGCACTAAGATTAAGGGTGAATTTAGTCTAGATAGTGTTAGAACATAGAATCCATCATTATAAAGTTGGAAGGGACCTTAGAAAAGATGTAGTCAAGAAATCACAAAATTTTGGATGGGGAAACCGAGAATAATTAAACAAATGAATAAAAACATTATTAAGTTCTTCAAAGTATCAGGCACTGTATGCTAAATCTTGGGGATGCTAATATGGATGGGAAAGGGGGAGAGACAGACAGATATAGAAGAGAGAAACATAGAAAGGGATAAAGAAACAGAGAGAGACTAAAATAGTCTCAGTCAACAAGCCAGCATGGCATTTGCATTCAGACAAGGAAGATGACATACAAAAGGGAAGGGAGGTTTGCTCTGGGATATGGGTGGGGTGAGTGGGTGGGTATTGCATGCCACTGGCTGGCTGATGGATAGCTGACTGGATAGAATATGAAGTTGAGATATTTTTATAATGTCTAAGGTCAGCCATTAGACACAGTGGAATTTGTGGCCATGCACTCCAATCAACTGGGTTGAGCTCCAGGGCAGCAACTCCAAAGATGAGTAGATTCTTTCCCAGGGACCAGGGCATGAATTCAGGAAGACTTTTGTGTGGAGGGTCAGGTCTCAAGTCCAGCCTGGAAGGTGCTGGTCCAAGTGAGTAGGAGCAGCTAAATAGTAGGAGATGGTGAGATGGTCTGAATGGATGACTGGACTGGATGTGAAGGTGAATCATGGATCTAGAGAGGATAAATTTTGGGGGTATGATCAGAGTTAAATCAATGATAGGAAGATATATTCTTCTGCACTATTTCCCTCTTCAAACCCTACTTCAGTCTAGTTCATTAGTTCATATCAGTGATGACTGAAAATATTGCTTCTTTCTCTCTTGCATGCATCTTAACAAGCTAATGTTAATGGAAACAAGTGAATCCCCTAACATTTCTTTTACTGCTGTGTGGATATGAAGGTTTGCTGTCTACTTACTGGAAAAACAATCAGCTTTGTTTCTCTTTCTTCAGTTTTATTTTCTTTGTCCTGTATCTGTCCTTTTCCATGCCATTCAATTCTTTAATGCAAATCTAGAATCCTTAAGTCTAACCTGGTCTTATCTAACTTGTCCCTGCTCAGGACCACACTAAAGTAGGGCAGCTGAATGAATACTCAAAAAAATAAATTAAAAAAAAATAAAACGTTTCTCTTTATAATGAAATGGGTATTCTAACCCAGTGGAGCAGTGCTCCTTCTTACCCAATAAATATTAATAAGAAAAATAAACCAATCTTTTAGCCCTCCTCCCCCAGCAGCCACCCAAGGGTTATAAATTATGTACTGCTTGAGTCTGTTTTGACAGTTATGATAAAGTAGGCTTCAGATATAAAGAGAGTGTTTCTCCTGAAAGAATATGCCATTGTGCTTCTTGGGTAATGTCTTTTTCTCTCTTTCTCTGTCTCTATGTGTCTCTCTCTGTTTCTGTCTTTCCTATCTCTGCCTTTTCTCTTTTTTTCTTTCTCTCATTCCTTCCTTCTTTCTTTCCTTCCTCCCTCCTTCCCTTGCCTTCTTCCTTTCTTCCTTCTTTTTGTCCTTATTTCAAGATACATGAAATTGCATTCATGATGGGGCTGGTGATGTCTTTCATTGGTAAAAGAAACTTTTCAGTAAGGAAATTCCCTCTACAATGTATAGTCTTATAAAGTTGCCTACAACACTGATAGGTTAAGTGATTTGCCCACAGTCACACAGTCGATATGTGTTAGTAACGTAACAACCAAGGTCTTCCTTCCAGCCTAGTCATTCTGCTAAGCTGTTTCTTAGGAAGATTTAGAAGACTGCCTGAATATCAGGATCCAAAAGCTAAATTAACTGGATTTTATTAAACTTTTCTATTCCATTCTACTCTAAATCCATGTTTTAAGAACCTGCTTTGTTTTAGGTATTTGGAGTATAAGACGTGGGGGTTATAACAAATTGATGGCTAAGTACAAATCATGTACAAAATAAAGGAAAACAATCTCAAGAGGGAGACAGCTAACTCCTGGGGGTGAAGGATCATCAAGAAAGGCTTCATTTAGGAGGAATAACACAGCTTCCAAAGAATCAAAGTTGACAGTAACTTAGAACAATAGAAAGACGCATAGTGAATGCAAAGAATTTGTAACATATTTCCAACAATGAGCCAGATGCAAGTGTGCATAGAGTATGTACTGTTTCCCCTCCCCAAAGAGGAAAGGACAGTGGTGATAATTGCCTGAGGGTGTGTCATCATGATTGAACAATGCTGCATGTATGTCTGCCTGAACATAAGAAGTGAAATACAGGACATTGTCATGATATCATGATTTTAAAAGGAGATGGGACAATGACATAGCAATCTTTTTAATAATATAACTAATATGCATTTATTGTAGTTGTAGATTAAGCAATTTTAAGTAGCTATCTGCAATCTTTACAACAATGCACTGAAAAGAAGTCTTAATTTTAGACTTTTATTGTATTGCACTAAGGAACAGCAGGGCAGTTACACAATGTTCTCTCTAATTTTCTATTCTGAACAGCTAAGGTATAACTTGCAAGTCCTTAAGAATATCTTTTATCACTAGGTTGTAACAATAATTAGAATACTGAATTTCTTACTAACTGCTACAAATGAAAACACCGAAAATAACTTTAAATGCATTCCAAGATAGGTTCACTTATGCTTAAGAATTAAAGCATAGGAATTTTATGAAACTATTATGGGAAATTCCTAGGTCATGCAATATACAAGGCTAATATTCAAATGTTAAGAAAAAAATCCCACCCATCCTTACTTCTACAAATATATCCATGCAATTTTCTACATGATATATAAAGAAACCCATAAGGCTTCCCACAATGTCACATATACAAATTCTTTCAGTCCTTGAAAAGCACTTTGTCTCTATAGCCAATTCATAATCAGTCAGTATTTCAACAAAAGACAAAATAAGCTATTATAAGTTCCTGTAAAGCAAAACTTCCAATAGACTAAGGATGGTCAGGAATTAATACGATTATTCAGAAAATTATGGTTGTTCCTAGGGAGTATAAATTCAAACCTGTCAATATAAGAGGAGATCCTTTTATATCCATTTATACATAATTCCATTTAATTTATCTATGAAAACATATGTGAACAGTCTTTCCACAAATCAAAAACTTGGAAACATTGAAAAAGTGAGATTTTTTTAAAGTTACTTGTCATATATTCCATAAGCTAATCTTGGACACAGGGTCTTGTTACATAGAATCCTTTCACTTTGTGGCTTTTGCATGCACTTAACTGGACTGAGTCTGTTGTATACTATTCTCTTAAGAGCTTACTAAAACATAAATCATGCTATATGAGTAGTAAACAAAATAATAGAAGGTTAAAAGATAATTTGCAGCATCCTTCTTTGCTAGACTATCTGCATTCATGATGTTGTAGGATCATCATGGTGTACTTAGACACCCCCAAATATGACATGCCAAGAGTGGCATATTGAGACCCAGTATAGGCCTCTCTGCTGCACGGAGAAACATGACCCAGAAGAAAGTATGGATACGATATTCTGGAAGTACAAAAAAGATTAAGTGTATTACATTGGTCTATGGGATTTTTGTAATCAATCTTCAGTTATCAAATATTATAACGTTTCAGATGGTGAAGAAGATGAGTGTACCTGTGAGCAGCAGTGCCAGCATGTCACAGAAGGCAGAGAATGTGAACGCCACGGCCCAGCAGAAAGAAGAAAACAGTCATGGCTGATGTGACCAAAGCTAAGGATAGCAATCTTAATTATGCATTAATATTCACAAAATGTAAAAAATATCTAGAGGAAGGTCCAGGAACATGGACAGATGCAAGGACAGACATGGACAAGAACAACACAGGGTGAGAAGGCCTGGGTGATGTGGTAGGAACTGTACTTCTTTATAGAGTCTAGACTGTTTTTCTCTCAAGGACTTGGGGAGGCAGCCTGTCCCTGAGTTCTGGTTGGATTAGGGGTTCAATCACTGGTTTTGCTTTCTTGATCCCCAATGCATAAAAAAACTCAACCTATGGGCAATTGGAGCTCCAAGGTCTACTGAAATTCTCACTTCCCTGCAGGGATGCCTTTCTGACCTACTGCTGTTATTGTGGTAAATGAGAAGGCACAGAGAAGTAATGTTTTATTTGAATCATTAACTAAGAAATGTAGCCTTTTAAATCTGTTTCTATATAAGGTTTCTAATATATTTTTAATTGCAACTTCAGGTCTGCAAGTGTTGCATTGCATTCCAATCCCAAACCGAATCATTCTACTAGTCTGAGCTAGGTTTGGCCCAGAATAAGTGAATTGCTAGGAAACAGTCACATCAGTGAGACCACAGATCCATTGTGGTATGAAACAATGTCCATTCGGTCTCTTCAATTAGACTATAAGCTTCTTTTCGTATGTGTTTTTTTAATTAAAATAAAGATTAAATAAAACATGGTAAGAAACATGTGAGAACATGGGAATTTGGTGAAGAACAAGAAAACAGTTTATCTTCACAACTAACCTTAAAATTCCACACACATTCCCCCCACTCCCACCCCCTTAAACTTCACCTGGCACATGGACACAGAAAAGGACTAACTGCTGATCCAAGACACTTAGCACAGTGTGTATGGGCAAGAAGAACAAACTAAGCTCATAGGATCAGACTCCCTTGTCTGGAGAAGGAAGCTGGGAAAGAAAAATCAAACCAGAGAAATGCAGACTTACCTCCTTGTTAAAAGATTTTCAAGGAAGAATACAAAGTCGGAGTGGGGGATGGGAAAAATCACCCCCCTGTCAGGAACAGATTAGGTCTGCCATACTCCTATGAATTCAGTCAAGGGGAAAGAGAAGATGGGACAAGAGTGGAAGGGCCCTGTCCTCAAGCTGTGATCTTCTCAAACTGACATGCTGGGAGGAAAGACTGGGGGATGGGCCCTGCCTGATAGCACCACCCTGGAAGGGACCCTCCAACTGCAGGGTTCCTATTTTTATCTACTAGAGGAAGAGGGTGAGGGATCAAGTCCATTGCATGGGATCAGCATTTGAGATGACTCAAGAGGGTCCTGAATATGGCAGGGAAGTTTAAAGAAGCCGTCCTCGGCATTCTATGGCCCCACAGCAGCACAGCAGCTCCTTGCCTTCCACGCTGCCCACCTCATAGTTATAGTCCCAGGTCAGCTCTGTCCCAGCCTGTATCCTCTTGCTGGCAAAAAAAGCCACCCAGGGGAACCGAAGATCATGGGTATCCACAAAGACATTCTGGACAAACAGGTTAGGACTGCAGCTGTGGTTGAGATAGCGGCCCAGGTTGCCCTGTAGCTTGGCATCAATGATGTAGCAAGATTCCTCGCCGTCAAAGAACTGGCGCGTATTCTTGTGGACAGGTGCACTCTCACTCTTGTCTGCGGATGCCATGTTGGTTGACCTGATAGCAATGCCATGTGTTGATTTTAAAGCGAAACCACGTGTAGATTTCACAGCCACCTGACGTTTGATTGGGCCAGCATGCATGTTCTTGTCTTCAAAATCCTCACTATCAGAGCCAGATGAGATGGTCTGGATGTCATCACTGTATGCTGCTGGAACTGGAGCCTGACCAGCCATAAGCTTTTGGCTTCTTCCGCTCTCCTCCTCACTTTCTGTGCTACTGGACAGTGTCAAAACATCATCAGGGATGGTTGGGGCAGGCCTCACATGCCTCCGGGCCTGATGCATATTGGTCTTGCTAGGTGGGCACTTGATACCTTCAGTCTTCAAGGGGGAAGGGTTGTAACCAAAATTCCTGCAATTTTTACACGGAAACAAAATCTTATTCTGTTCATCAGGCTCCCCTTTCTTGGGTGGCTTGACATACCTCTCTTCTTTGAACCCTACCCCTGAGATGGAGGGCTTCTCTCCATCCCCACAGCCTTCCCCAGCCCTCCCATTTCCACCCTCGCTGGTCCTGAAGGAGGAGTAGCTATCTGAGTCAAGAAAGGTACCATCACTGACACTGTTGCAACTTAGCCATGTGGCCACTTTGTTCTTGGGTGTGTCCTCGGAGGAAGGAGGTAGTTTACATCCCCCTATGGAAGCTGGAGGGACAGAAAGATGGGAGGTGCCAGAGTCTGGGAGGCGGGAGTCTTTGGAGGCAGTCTCACACAACTCATTCTCTTTCTGGCCTCTTGTCTGCCTCCGGGTGGCATAACTACGCCAGACTGAACTGGTACTAAAGTCCTCATCCTCGCAGAAGTTATCATCTGAGCTATCATCATTAGACTCTTCAGGGTCCTCAGTGCCACTGTTGTCATCCTCTTGGTCCTTCAAGTTCACACCACTGTGGTCAGAGGAGCAGGGGACATCACTTTCATAGCCTTCCTTAAAATTCTCCACACTTTCAATATGGTCCAGGTTTGCAAAGTACTCATCCCCCATTTCTAGACCCTCCTTGTCTGCAAAGTCATCAGTCAGAATTTTGCCTGCATAGATACAGACAAAGGAACCTCTGGCAATATCATCCAAGCACCGGATGCCCCAGCCCTTGTTCCGTGTCTTGAAGAGTTGCAGGCGAACTTGTAGCCCATGCTGCACCAAGCGGTTTGTGCACATGTTCAGGTTACATTTGCAGCGTTTGTTACATTCATATACTCCTGTGGGCAGGCACTCATTTAATCTCTTATGCTGGTAGCCAGAGTTAGGGTTGATCTGGCCTCCTGGGGTACAGGCTGTTGCCTGAATGGTAAGCTGGTGGCAAGCACATTTAGACTTGTCTCGACAACCATCTTCGCAGTCGCAGCCAACAAGAAACTCCCAGCTAGTGTTGATGAAGACTCCCTTCCCTGGGATTCTCTCTTTACTATAGGACACCTGGGGTGGGGGAGAGGTATCAATCTCATTGACACATGACAGAGGAACATCCTCCTGGCCACAGGTGATGTCCAGGATGCAGTAAAAAGGCTTTTCGGGCTGGAATTTCCTATTCACAAGAACATATGTGTCCAAACTGAACATCTCCAGGAAGAGGAAATCGCAGTGTGTCTCAAAGAGGTAGTGTTCAATCTCATTCATTGCCCTCAGGCAGAGGCCGCAGGGTGTCTTATAGACAATGTGAAAGGCCATCTTGCATTTGACCCGGCGCCGGGCCATTATACGCCAGAAATCATAGAGCTGAGGAATCAAGAGGGGGTTGTTGCCCCGGTACTGCGAACCACTCGCTGGCCTCACTCGAGAGAGGCACATGTGACTACAGGTATGGGGCAAGTACAAGAGCTTCTCCATCGTAGGCTGATTGAGGGGTCTGGCTGAAGCCCACTCCAGTATGTCATCAAAAGCTGGGAAGGTTGGGTCAAGTATTGCACAGTCTAGTGATAATCTGACTTCGGGGTCAACTGCAGACTTTCCACCAGGGACTGCCTCGTCAAATCCAGGGGACATAGGGAATGAATGATCAGAACTCACAGAACCTAGTCGGAAAGATGTGCTCTTTCTGGCCACTTGCTTCCGTGCCTGGGTAAGCTGACTCTTCAGACTTTCCGAATCAGTCACTTGAGGAGACAGGGTTGGGGCAAGCAAGGAGGCAGTACGAGGTGGTTCTAGGGGCTTGAACTGGGTTTCAGTACCAGTGAGATCTTGAGTGTGCTGTAGAACAGGATATTTGCTCCTCACAGCACCCATGTCTGGGCATATCTGGAGCTGACTCCCCTGTTTCTTCTCCAGTGTGGAAGCTATGGATGTCTTCATGCTGAACATGGGCTCCAATCGGGTAGAACCTCGATAGATCCATTCACACCTCTTGTCCTCCAGGAAGAGGATCTTGACAAGACTCCCATCCACCTGTTCCACCCGGGAGTTCCACCAACTGCCTTCCCATTCAGTTTTTATGAGCTGTCCACTCTTAAGTAGCACCATGGGACGGTTGGGGTAGGCAGTGATATATTCCTCAATGAAGTCTCGGCATGAAACATCCTCGATGTCCTCCCATGTCTTCTTCAGCGGTCTGCAAATGAGATAGAGTTCGGACTGTGTGACATAGGATGCGTAGCCATCATCAAAGAAGATGAGGAACCTGAGCTTATTTTTGACATTTGGAATCTCGGCCACGATACCTGCATAGAGCCAGACCTGATTCCTATCCTTATATGTGGCCACCACACGGCTGCCTACGTTCAACTTGTCTGCTGAAGGGTGATAGTCATAGGCAATATGGTTCCCAAACAACAGGCTCTTCCTTTTGTTGTCAAATTTGACTTTGAATTTCCTCCCAGTCCCAACTGTCTGGATGGCAACGAGGGTCCCCTTGTGCCAAGTCTTGGTCCTTTTCTTGCCCAGGATTCTCATGTTGACAACTAGGTCATCATCCTTATTCAACTCAACGGGTACTTGACCCAAGGCTCCTCTGTTCAGGTCCTGGGAACAAGTCTTTCTGACCGCATCCATTAACTTTTGGACATCTTGGGCTGACTTCCTCAGGGCGGCCATGGTTTCCTGTAGCTTCTGCTGCTTTGGGGTCCTACTCGTCGCATCATCCGAATCGACACTGAGGACATCATCCTCATCCGAAATCTCAATGACTTCCGTGGTTTTGGAGGCCTCCTCTTCGGAGCTGCTGTCCGGGTACTGCAGCCCCAGCGTGGAGTAGAAATCCTTCATGGCCGATTCACAGGTGAACACCTCCCTGAAGGCTTCGTGGAAGAGCTCATCCACGTGGGCCACCTCCAGCTCCTTCTGCGCCACGCGAGTCTCCAGCTCGGCCAGCTGCTTCTGGCGCAGCTTCACGCACTCCATCTTCTCCAGCTCCTCATCCACAAACTGCCGGAGTTCTTCCAAGGTGATGCCCAGCTCCTCCACCACCGTCTGCTGCAGCTCCGCAACCTCCTGGGCCTCCATCCCGCCTGCCGCGGCAGCGCCTAAACCGAAACACCCGAAAGGGTTCCGCCCTCAGGCCCCAACCGCTCCCCGTCCGCCCCGGCCTCCCCGGCCCGCCCCGGCCTCCCCGGCCCGCCCCGTCCGCCCCGGCCCGGCCCGGCCCGGCCTCCCACCACCGCCGGCCAGCGCCCCCAGGCCCTTCCCCCCACTCACACTCACCCTTCGAGGCCGGCGGCAGCAGGAACCGCGAGGGAAGCCGGGGCCTGGGGGACGAGAGGAAGGCAGGCGGAGGCGAGGATCCGGGGGAGAGACCGCGGAGAGCGGCGAGCGCACAGCAGCACGGCCGCCGGAAGGGCGCCCCTCCCGCATTTCCGGTTCCGCCCCCGGCAGGGCTCCAACCGCGCCGCGCAAGCTTGTAAGCTGCCCGAGGGCGGCGTTGTCAGCGTCCGCGTCCGCTGCCGCCTCGCAAACACTTAGAACAACGTTGTGCCGAAGACATCTTGAGAGATTAAAAAGACTTCCCTTCTGACATCAGACCCCAGAGGAGGGGGCCTAGGCCTCCTTCCCCGAGCCCCCAGACCCTCCATTCCTCCTTGTTCCTCGAGGCCGTGCCTTCGCAGGAGGAACACCCTCCGGGATGTCCTGGTGTCCCCGCTTGCCACCCGCCATCTGCTACTTTAGCCCGTAGCCCCTGAGGCTTCAGAGCGCTCGGAATGCCCCTTCCCCTAGGGCCAGCCTTTAGTCACGAATGGGAATGGGGCGCCTCCCTCCCTGGGCAGGCTGAGCGGAGGCGGGGGGACTTGGAAGTGTTCGCGTCCAGAGACACAAAGGCCTGAAAAGAAGCCATGTTCCGCAGCGCTCTCTACGGGGCTTCCTTATTGTTTAGTGATCATCGTAGAGCGTAGAGCGTAGAGCGAGGCTGACTCCCCCGGGGAACGTTGTAGTCCTTCGGACTGCGCTTCAGCAGAGGCCTTTCAGTCTTACGCTCTCGAGCTCAGACAGTGCCTAATCCCCTGGGAAGCAAGTTGACAAATGGTACTGCTGGTAGGGATCTCTCAGGTGCAATGGAAAGAGTGCCGGGTCTGCAGACGGAGGTTTGGGATTAAACCTCAGCTCTTCTGCTTCCCTGTGTTACATTGGGCAAGGCACTCCCAGGGCCTCAGGATCCCCCTCTATGAAATGAAAAGGTTCAGGGGGGCAAAGATGCGGAAGGGACATCATGAGGAAATCCTTTTGTCCTGCTTCCTCATTGGACAGATGAGGAAACAGGTCTCCTCCACCTCTAATTCTTTGATCTTATGTACCTTTTACAGAGTAGGAAGCCGAAGCTCGTAGGAGTTCTTAAGTATATCCCCAAGGATGTACAGTTGCTTCATGATAGAACTAAGATTAATGATGTACTACTACTACTGCTGTTGCTGCTGCTGCTGCTGCTGCTGCTACTGTGACTAATCTACTCGTTTCTAATGCTGTGTTCTTTTCAGAATACCAAAACTGTCATACTAATATTGGCATTTTAAGCTTCAATGAAATAAAAGGTTATAGGTCTTCATAAAGATTTTATATATTCAGGAAATATATGGAAAAGACATGAGAGAGGAACATTGCCCCTTCCTCTAATGCCTGACATAAGGATAGGATGTTATTGCAGAAAGTACATCGCAATTAGAATCAGAAGAGACCTGGTTTTGAATCCCAGGTCCTACACTTAGTAGGTGTGGAATCATGAGCAAAACACTTCTTTGTGCTTTATCGATTGATCATCTGTAAAATGGAAATATTCATGTTAAATTACTTGTTTCACAGGATTTTTGTGAGGAATGCACTTTGTAAATCTTAAATTAACATAAAAAATAGGAAGTACTACTCACTTTTTTTGGAGGGGAGACAATTAAGGTTAAGTGACTTGACCAAGATCACATAGCTAGTAAGTATTTGAGGCTGGGTTTGAATTCAAATCGTTCTGGTGCCAGGGTTAGTGCTCTATCCACTCAGCTCCTCTGAACTATTATTACTACTAAGGAACCATATAGGCTGCCTATGTGTAAAAATAGTTCTGTCTTCTTTTTCCATGCAGCATTGGGTGATGAATACACTTTACAAATGACTGTGTGCCTATTTCAACCTGACAAAAAATAAAGTGTTTACTCACCTGTGTACCTATGAGCACCCATCCCTCTGTTGCAGCAGGTGCTCAGGCAATGACGTATGTGCAAATAGCCTTGTTTTCTTGATCTTTCAAGTGCCATTTCAAATTCCTCATATAGCACACAAGAGTCCAAGGTGTTAGGGTCCAAATCTGTTGGTCTCACTGTCTCTGAAGATGAAAATAGATCAGTGTATGAATGTAAGCAGATTCGTTCCATTTTCCATACATTTATTGTTCTTATTCTAGTTTCATCCATAAAGGTTTTGGGGGCAAAGTGGTTCAGTCATGTGTCCAGTCACGCTATGTGCAATTCGTATTAGTTTCTTATATTTTGTATTTTTTAGTGAGATGATACAGCTAAGAGAACCCACCATCTTCTTCAGCACTGCTTTACAAATGAGTTTGCACTTTAAAATAGCATTTGCTTTGGCTACCCCATGTCTCCAAGTAGTAAGATTAACTGCTTGCTTATTAAGGGGTTTCTTCTCTCTTGTGTCCTCCTCATTGTGGTGACTGCACTATCAGAATCTTAATTATCATTAAAAAGTATTTCTTGGATATCAGTTGTGCTGGGCATTGTAGAAGATACAAAGAAATATGAGATTTAGTTCTCATCCCTAATAAACTAATTATGTGGTTGGGCAGGTCTGGGGGATTTAATGTAATGGTGAAGTTGAAAGCAACCCATCCCATCGTAGCCCAGTTACCTTAACTAGGTGAGAGAATGTCTTAATCCATAAATCACACATAGACCTTAGTCTAAATACTAAGAAGCCTTTGAACTAAAATTATATTTGGGTAAGAATAACATTCAGATAGGTTGAGGAGACCTGGCCAAAAACCTCAGGATTTATCTATAAATTATAGATAACTTAAGAGAAGCAAGTTGAGTTGACTTCCTGACATCAGACCAAATATGACTTTCTGGCACACTGTTGGGGGATAAAAAAGGGACGGAGAAAGAGAAATCTTGTTTTTGACATTTACCAAGTCACTTCCAAGGTCCGCCTAATCTTAACCAGTTTTTTTTGTTATTTTTTTTTTTGTTCTTCCATTGATATAGAAATCTTCCTCTACCAAAGAAGATTGGCAAGTGTTCAACAGTTCTGAAGAGTTTTGGAGAGTTGCCTGGGACACTGGGATGTTAAGTGATTGCCCAGGTCATCACACAGACAGCAGGTATCAGAGGTAAGACTTGAATCCAAATCTTTCTGCCTCTGAAGGGAAGGAGAGGAAGGGAATAAACATTTCTATAGCACCGTGTGCTGTGATTTTGCAAATATTAATCTCATTTGATCTCCACAACAAGCCAGTGAGGGAGACGCCATAATTATCTCCATGTGACGGTCGAGAAATCTGCAGCAAATCGAGGTTAAATCCAGAGTCACACAGTTACTAGTGGTCCGAGGCTAGGTCACAACTCATGTTTTCTAGCTAGAGGCTAACTATTGGTTAAGCAGTTCCCTCTGGAGACATGTTGAACAGAACCCTCCCCTGAGTTCAAGTCTAGCCTCCGATGCTTTCCCAGCAGTGCAAATCTGAACAAGTTAATTTCTGTTTACCTCAGTCTTTTCAACTGCAATATGGTGATAACCGTAACACATACGTTGCAGGATTCTTGTGAGGGTCACATGAGATAATATTTGTAAAAACAAGTGTTGAGCATACTGCCTGGTGTAGTGCTTAAGGAATAACCTTTCTTGTTTCTTTCTATTATGTTTTATTGCCTCATGTCCAAAGTTACACCCAGTTACAAAATTGGAGTTTAGGATCCAGCATATTACCTGATCCCCAGGCCGGTGCTCATTCTCTGTCTTCCTGTACGAACACACGTATCTTGGAAAGTTTCCAGCTGAATCACAGACAATAACACTTCTCTAAAGGCATAATTCCACACTGTTAAGGTTTACCTTTTCTCTGGTCATTAGATCCCTTTTCCTCGGAACATGAAAAACTTTTATACAGTTCTTTCCATCCTCTTTTTTGTGTTATTTATTCAGTTATTTTTAAGAAAATAATAAGTTTAGGCTCTTTTCCCACCATGGACGGAGAATTTTGTATAGAGAGAAAATGAAAAGGATGTTTTGTTTCCCCTAGGGTGGCATACTGACAAGAGAGATCTTCTAGTGGCCGATCTATTTACGTTCAGGTAGCCAAGGCCTGAAACTTTTGCATGGCTTCCTTTATGGCTACAATCTCTTAGGGCAATAGGTCCTTCTTCATGAAGGAGGGAATAGGCCAGAAAAAAAGACAACTACATACTAGAAAAATTAGAGAGTTATAGGAAAGGAAAAGAGAAAACAGAATGAAAGCACACCTGTTTAAGAAAGACAACCCCCAATGGTAAGAAGGTCAGATTCTCTTTTCAGTAGCACTTTGGGTACATATGTGGTTCTGTGTATCTGCAGCACTTCCAAAAATACCTGTTGCCATCTATATAGTCTATTCCTCTACAGAGTCAGATTGGGACCCCCTTGATATGTTAGTCAATGGTATTTGTGAGTTGTTTTAGCCAAAAAAAGAGAAATGTCATTATCTGGAGCTGGAGATTCTAGTGGTCAGCTCCTCTGAATTTGACTGGCCTCATTCTCAGGTGACAGACTCACAATTTGTTACTAGGTTTATACTTGAAGCCTTTCCACATTAGTATAAACCTACCAGGGCTTGATCTCCTCAGCCATAGATTTCAAGAACCCAGGATCACCTTCAGGTCAAATAGAGGCCTTGGAAAAGAGAAGCACTGGTAGAATAGTCTTCTAGGGTAGTGATTTTGGAGGGACAATTGCATGCCAGCTGCGGGAGGTGATATAGACCTCATCATGCACATTTCAGCCTTGCATAAAACAAAAGTTATAAAATTATTAGAATAATCATTTCCATTCTTCTTTGCTGCTGGATGTGTACCCTTTGCCCTGACTCCATCCCCCCACCCCCAATCCTTGTTCTTCAGCTTGGGAACCATGATCTGAACGTTTCTGCAGTTGCTACTAGAAAGGATGTGTCATTCTCCTCCCCTGTGGCTCTCTCCATATTTCTACATCTCTGTGACTTTCTTGACCACCACTCCTCTATATGTTTTGTGTCCCTCATTAGAATATTCATTCCTATAGAGTAGGGACTATCGTCATTTACATATTTATGTTCCTAGAGCTCAACACAGCGCTCAGCACAAAATAAAGGCTTAATAGATGCCCCTTCATTCATTCACAATGATGATTATGATAGCAACGATAGTGACAATGTTCTTAATAATAATAATTGTATTTATAAATTTTGAAGATTTGGAAGTAATTGACATGCATTGTCTCATCTAAGTCTTGTAATACTGAGGCTCCCAATGGGAGAAGAATACCAGAATGTGATGTAGGTGCTGAAGATATTGTTGGACTCCCCATTAGACTGTGAGCTTCTTGAAATTTAGGGCTGTATTTTACCTTTCTCTGTATCCCCATCCATTAGCTCAGCACCTGGCTCTTAGGAGGCACTTAATACGTGTTTGTTGATTCACTTCTTTAATAGATAAAGCACCTATAAGTGTGAGACGTTAAGCTATTCACCCAGGATCACACAGTATGAGAGGCTGAATTTGAATCTGGCTCTTTGAAATTCAGTGCTCCATCCACCACTCTGTGGTATGAAGTCACGATGGACAAAGTGGGGAAGGGTTCATTTTGGAAGGGAATTAAGTAGCCCTCGATACCCTTCTTAAATGCTCCCTTGTATTGTATTTATTTTGATATGTAACATCTCACTTAGTCTGTAAGGTCCTTGAGGACCTCACACTTTTATCATCACTCATATACGCAAAGAAATAGTTACTTAAGCACTGCATACTCTATTTGTGGAGATGAAATGTTGATAAATAAAACACCTAGGAAATAGTCCATAACCTAATTAGGGAGGCCAGAAGCACACGGAACAGAATAATTTTAAAAAAATTTTAGTTAAAATAGAGGTGATTCAAATGTGGAATGTGCTACCTTAGGAGATAGTGAGTTCTCCATTGCTGAAGGGGTTCAAGCAGAGTCTAGGTGACCACACTGGGGAAATTTTGCACAGGGACTTGATTTTTCAATTGGCATTTTGAGTCTGACCAGTTCTAAATTTCTTTGATGACAAAAAAGTAGTATCATGTTTTATGTTCATCTTCACCTTACCAAAAGTCTGTCATATAGGAGTCCCAGTGTATTTGCTGAATGAATGTCAGAATGTTAGAGCTAGAAGGAATATTAGAGTTCATCCAACCTAACACTTACCTTTTGATAGCAAAGAACTGGACATCTCGAAAACTGAAGTGACTGTTACAAATTTACTCAGAGAATGACAACAGTGGGGCTGACGCTATTTTCCTCTCCCATTTCCATGCTCTTTTGAACAGACTATATTTCTTCTGAGTGTCCCTTTCCTGCTTAGGGGCTTTTGTTTCTTCTCTCCTATTTCATTTATACCTGGGCAGTTGATGGGCTTGAGAGAGAAAGTTGAATGCCTCACTAAAACTAAGTGGGTGGTTACGAGAATACTCAAGTTAGAGTCAGAGGACCTGGATTTGAAACGCAACACGGCCCTTTACTGCCTATGCAACCTTAAACAAATCTCTTCTTTCTCTGGGCCTCAGTTTTCTAATTTGTAAAGTGAAATGGAGAGGGTGGGCTAGTCATTCTCCAAGATCTCTTCTAATTCTTAATTTATGAAGTTAGTTTTTAAGGTGGGAAAATTAGAATAACAAGCCAGCAATAATACAGTGTACTCTCTCCACTTGCCTTTTGGTTATTAAATATTCTTATTGACTAGCTTTTCAGTGCTTTGTGTTTTGTAGGCACTAAATTACCGTAACTGGATATCTTGCCTACACATGCTGACTGGCTATTTGAAGAATGATTGTACTTCAAGAAATACTTTCCCATGGGCTGCATATCATTGCAAAGCCAATTGTCAGAAGTACTGATGTGGCAAGGCCTTTTTGTGCAGAATAGCATTTATTTGGGGAAAAGTGAAAATGACCCCCTTCCCCCATCCCTGTGGTCTTTAGTCTTGTTTTATTTTTCTGTTTAAATTTGTTCTGTTTTTGAAATTATTCTCATCTCTCCCAGGCTGGACATGCAGTGATCAACCTAAAAGCTTTCTCTTATTCCATTTTTCCAATAGAGGCCCATTTGCCCATCCTTAGGCTGCCTGATGGCTCTTTGCTCATTATAGTGGAGACGGACTTAGAACTAACACTTGTTTGGGTTTACCCGTACTACAATTCAAATACCTAACATCAAATGATCCACAAGCTTCAGCTCTTCCAGAAGCAGGAATTGCAGTTGTGTCATTGTGCCTGGACCTTTGGTCTCATATCTCACTCCACCATGGCACAGTTGGTAGCTACCCTCATTCCCTAAGGAGGCTCACTAGAAAGGGGTATTCAGTTTTTCAAGGCTTATTTAGAAATAGTTTCTTGAGCCCTTGGAAGGCGGCTTGATATAGGGTCATAGGTTCATAAGATGCAGGTCTGGACAAGACCTTAGAATCATCTACTTCAACTCCCCTCCACCCTCTTTTTTAAATTGAGGATAAAACAGAACTCTACAATGGAGAAGCACCCTTCTCACATGATTACACAAGATGTAGGTAGCAGGGTTCAAATTCGAGCTCAGATCTTCTTGTTCCAAGACCAGTACTCTTTCTACATATAAAACATTGATGCAGAATACTTCCATCCTTGGATTCCAGGAGAATGTTAGCTTCCGGAGAGCACAGACTATTGTTGGTTTTATATCCCCCAGAGCCTAGCTCAGAGTCTGGCATATTGCTTCCTAAGGTTTGATTGAATCAAATTCATATTTGAAAAAGCTGGGTTCGAATCCTGGCATTAATATTTTCTAGTTGTGTAGTATTGGGTAACTCATTTCATCTCTGGATATTAGTTTCTCCAACTTGTAAAAGGGGAGATAATCATTTGTGTAACCACCTTCCTCATAGGGTTATTATGAGGAAATTTAAAAAGAAACTTCAAAACTCTTGAGAAAGATGGTGTACAATTCATCTTGGCTGGTTTTGATACCACTTGGCAACAAAGTACACAAAGATGCTTTAAATTCATTATCTCATTTCAACCTTGGAATATCCTTGTAAGGTAGATTATGATTCTTTATTCTTATTAATAAGAATGCCAATCTCACCTTTTTCAGTAGAATTCAGATAAAAATTATCTTGGGACAAGTTGTGATATTAATATTTTCTGTCATATTTAATATTTTGAATACTATTGCACTGGTGAATTAAATGACATCTATTGTAACTGAATAAAAATGTTAAAATGAAAACTTTTTTATAGGTCTCATTGAAGGATACTCATGGCCATTATCATGGCATACAGCCTGCCAGGAGTGATATGTGCCAAATGTTGTTCCGAAATGATCTTGATTTCTCTACTTGGTGTCTATAGTTTTAAGTTTTTTGTTTCATGTAGCTTGGAGATTATCAGTAATTGGTATGCTAACATTTTTTAAAAATTATTATTTTGAAATTTTTATAGACTAATATCATGTCTAAGCGGTTATGGGTAATAGTTCAAATTATGGAAATGGTCTGGTTTCAGTGTAGTTTTCCAGTGAATGCTGAAGGTTATTTTTAGATTTGTATTTATAATGTGGAGATATATAGTTGGTTGTAACCTTTGATATCTGATAAATGAAATTATGGCATTCAGTAATCACTGAGTTGGTTAAAAGTTGTCCTTTTAGTCGCTGGGTATTTTGGTTCACCCTTCATTTCTTTTCTCCTCAGCCAAAATATTATTTTCTTGTGTTTGTATTTTTGGGGAGATAAAAACCATGGATGCATTGTATAAAGTATACATAAATACATAACTGGTTTCTGTTTGGAAGAATCACTGGTATACACATTATTTGATAGTAGATGTGCTATGTTAAGAATGATGGGACCATGGGGAATGGCTAAACTTATGATGGTATATACATGTATTGGAATGATACTTGCCATCAGACATAATAAAAAATGTAACTTCAGAGAAACATGGGAAGACTTTTGTGAATTAATGTAGTAAAGTGAGCAGAAACAGGAGAAGAAATTATGCTGTAACAACGTTGTAAAAATTAACATGTTTTTGTGATTTAAGAACTTTTATTACACAATAACTAGCCATGATTCCAGAGAACTGATAATGAAGAATTTGACTTGCTCCTTGACAGAGATGTGATAAATTCAATATGAAAAATGAGGCAGTTTGGACAAGGCTAATGAAGGGATTTGTTTTGCTTAACGATACACACATATGTATATATACCATATATCCACATACATATATTTGTTATATATGCATACATTTGTGTATATATGTATACACACACACACATATATATTTATATACATGTGCTTTGTTTCTATTTTATTTTTTCCATTGGGGAGAGGAGAGAAGGGAGAAAAAAGAGATGCTGTTAATGAAAAAAAATTAAAAATTAAAATAAAAATATAAAGAATGATTGGATCAGACTTGCTTCTGAGAGGAAGCTGGCAAAGCACTTTGCTTGCAATCTATATGATACCTTAAATTATTTGAGCTAATAGTTATAGAATTTATCCAGCTCTTCCACTTTACAGATTTATAGAAAACCTTGAGTTTCAGACATCTCTCTGATGTAACTGTTTTGTTAATCATAATGTTAACAGGACACAGTCTGTTTCTCATTTGACCTAACCACTGTTTTTATTGTGTTTGACTTTTTACAACCAGAGATAAAAAGATAACAAGAAATTTTCTGCATTCTTCTTCTTCTTCTTTGGAGATTCTCTGTCTGTATCTCTCGTTTGCTTGCTCCTAAATGGTCTACAATAATTTTTTAGAATTTATGTTCATTTGATTTCTTGCATTGCTTTGACTCCTTATCACCTTAACATTTTTACTTTTGTTTTGATGGATATTTTGAATAGATTTTTGTTTTCTTGACTCCAGTTTTCCTTGTTTTATTATTCTTAAATTTGGGGATGTGGCATTCTTGTTTTATACAACAGATAACAGCTAGATATTTTTGTAAATTTCAAAACCTGTATTTGTTCTGCCATGATGGTTTTTGGTATCTGTTATTAAGTATATTTCTGGTTAATTCCATCTTTCCTCTAATGGTTCTTACTGTGGCAAAGATCACACTGCATGTACTGTTAGGCACAAGTTCTGAAACATTTCTATGCATTGTGACATATCATAGGAACAAGTGTTCATTCAGAATGGTTGTAACAAATGTCAGCTTTCTTAGGAATTCGAGTCATTACAATGACCAGCCATGCTTCCGGAGAACTGATGATGAAACATGCTATCCAACTCCTGACAGAGAGATAATGGATTCAAAATGCAGAATCAGAAATATTTTTGGGGGGGCATAACTAATGTGAGAATTTGTTTTCATTGACTATGTAAATTTGTTAAAAGGGTTTATTTGTGTTATTTATTTATTTTTTTAATTTTGGCAGGAGTGAGAAGAAGGCTAGGATAAGAGAGTAAAAGAAAGATGAAATTAAAAGAAATAAAAAACCATTGAAATGTATTTTTTTTTTAAAAAACGCATTGAAGAGAACAGAAGAAGGCCACAAAGGAACACAGATGAGTAGAACAGTTTTAAACAGACGTGACGTCTATCAATTGGGGAGTGACTGAATAAGTTACAGTATATGAATGTTATGGAATACCATTATGCTATAAGAAATGATGAAGAGAATTGTTTCAGAAAAACTTTGGAAGATTTGTATGAACTGATGGAAAGTAAAGTGAACAAAACCAGAAGAACAATTTCTATAATGAATATATATTTATTATATATAATATATTGTGTTATAATATAACACAATATATTATGTAATATAATATAACATATATTATGTAACATAATATATTGTATAATAAATATAATAACAGCATCATTGCAAAGATAGTCAACTTTCAACAACTTAGAAATTTTGATCAACACAAGGATCAACACCACAATCCCAAAAGATTTATGGTAAAGCAAGTCATCCACTTCTAGGAAGAGAATCAATGGACCCATAATGTAAATTAATGCATCCTCTCACTCTCTCTCTCTCTCTCTCTCTCTCTCTCTCTCTCTCTCTCTTTCTCTAGTACAGGAATTGGTTTTTCATTAATAAATATATTTGTAACTCTTTTTTTCTTTTTAAATGGGCGGAAGAAGGTAATTTAGAAATGAAAATAAAGTGAAATTGAATTGCAAAAAAAAATTTGATACCACAAAAGAGAAAGTAGATGTTGAATTGATTATATATTTAAAAAAGAAAAGTTGCATATTAGTAGAGATTTAAGGCTTCATGTACAAATATCTGTTCTGTTCTATGTTTATAGAAATGCCTGTTTCATTTGGCATTTGTGAGGTTCATAATGAAAATAAATTAAAAAATGAAAAAACAAATGGGAGCACTTTGGAATTTCCCTTTTTTGGTGTACTTGGATTACTAGTTGGATCCATGCCATTATACTCAAAAGGGCTTTTTGAAATTCCAGCATAAATATGTCCACAGCCTTTTGGAAATCATATGAGATATGAGTATTGTTTTTGTCACATACTTTCTTTTTAGATAGTCTTTTTGAAATTTGTATTTTGCAAAGATTTTCAGTGGCCTCAAGTTCCTCCATTTTTCCTTCTCTCTTCAGATTTTAATAACTTTTGATTTTATTTCTTATTTCATCTGATTCAGACTTGCTTAGGGATGAAGGTTTTTTTTCTGTCTTGTACTAGTCGGCAATATACTGTGGTACAACTTGGAGCAGAGAGCACTACTGATAAAAAAAATAAATTCTCTATAAATTGGGAGATCTATTTTCAATTTTGTTATAATATTGAACTGGTATACAATAAAACCATTAATATAGTCAGTTCATTTCTTCTTCATTTCTGGTTTGTCTGTTTTAGGGGTCAGCACCCTCTGTACTGAATCATTTATAGTAGGTAGAATGTTAGTGGTTCTGATTAGTTTAGTTTTGTTTTTTTGTGGTCCCCTAATAAAAAAGCATTATTGTATCCTCTATCCTCCGTGTCAAGCTGATTGTCATGATGGTTCCAATTAAGGTCAATCTTCAACCCTTTGCCAGCTTGTCTATTTCTTTACCTCCCAGAAGCAGTCACACCATATAACCATTGTGTGGACTTAGCCAATGAAATTCTCAGGCTCCAATTGTACAAAGTTTCTGGGATCCTCTGAGATATTCACTGCCATCTTGATGGTCATGGGGTAGGTGAACCTGGCCTTGGAGTAAATGCATGCTCTTGCACTTCATCTTGGTTGGCATACCTCTGCTTTGCTATTCTTTTTCCTCCACCCATTCCTAACAATGACTCAAACTTTGACGGGGTTGTCACTAATAGTATTTACATTTTGGAGAGAAGGAAACATGACTGCTTTTTCAACATAGAAAGAGTGGCCGGATTTAAGAGAGATTAGACTTCTTTTGCTTGGGCTGAGCAAGGAACATGCACAAATAGCTACAGTGGCATGTAAGTGATACAGAAAAGAATGAGAAAGTGCTTCAGAAGAGCAATTCTGAATTTCAACATGGAAATTAATTACTGTAGTTCTCTTTGTCTCCAATTTCATTTTGAGTTTGTTTTTTCCTTCCTGGTAGAAGCATGGAAAGTGTAGTACAGGGATAAGAATGCTGGATTTGGAGTCAAACAATTCTGTCCCAGCCCTGACTTTGTAACTTACTCTTTATGTGACCTTTGATGTTTGCTTAACCTCTCTGGGCCTCCGTTTCCTCAACTAAAATGAAATATTTGGGGTTTTTCATCTTTAAGGACCCTTCCCAGATCTAAATATATACTTTGATGAATTATTTGGCACAAATAAATGTTACTCCTTCACCTGAGTTCACAAAATAAGCAAGATAGAATAAAATAAGTCCAGGATGGAAAGATATGGCTGGATAATAGTTTGAGATCATAGCATGTTTGTGGACTCTGATTAATGTAGCCAACAAGCTTGTCAAGGCAGGTTAAAAAAACATAACAATCTAATCCTAGACTTCATTAATATAGGCCTAATTCTGCCTCTGGGCATTTTTGCTGACTGTCTCCCATACCTAAAATGCCCTCTCTTCTCATCTCAACTTTTGGTTTTCTTGGCTTCCTTTTGGTCTCGGCTAAAATTCCATCTTCCCTGAGAAGTCTTTCTGCATCCTCAATAATCCAAGTGCCTTCCATCAAAGATTATCTTTATTTTATCCTATCTATAGCTTGTTTGTATGTAATTGGTTTCATGGAATCTTCCTCATTAGACTGTGAATTCCTTGAGGGCAGGGATTATTATTTTTGTGGATCCTTGAAGTTTTATTTATTTTTTTCTACAAGGAGCATTTTTTTATGGTTGTTAATTTATTTATTTTCAGTTTTCTACAATCACTTCCATAACTCTTAGATTTTTTTCCCCTTCCTCCCCCTTCCCTTGCCAAGACAGCATATAATCTTATATGGGTTCTACACATACCTTCTTATTAATCACATTTTCACATTAGTCATATGGCATAGAAGAATTAAAATGAATGGGAGAAATCATGAAAAAAATACAAACAAAACAAAACATAACACAAGAGAAAATATTCTACTTCATTCTGCATTCAGATTCCATAGTTCTTTCTCTGAATTTGGATGAAAGTTTGCCTCAAGAGTCCTTTGGGAATGTATTAGGTTCTTGCTTTGTGGAGAAGGGCTAAGTCTATCAGAAAGATTGCTCACACAATGTGGGTGTTACTCTGCACAATGATCTTCTGGTTTTGCTCCTTTTACTTGGCATTAGTTCATATAAATCCTTCCAGGGCTCTCTGAAGTCTTTCTGTTCATCATTTGTATAGCATAATAGTATTCCATTTCATTCATATGGTTGTTGTCCTTCATTCTTGAAGATGACCAAAATGACATCACCAAGATAAAGTGAAATTTTAGTGTGTACAGCTGTGGCTGATCAGACTAATATGAGCTCAGAATGCTCTACCACAGGTTGGGCACAGATAGTCCATGTGAATATTTGGGGTGGATACTCCAAATTTGTGCATACTATGTTTACTTTGTGCTGTCTTAATTCTGTTTTGCTCACAGAGCACAGCACCCTTTCTGATGTGGGCACGCCATGCTGAGCAGTCTTGTGCCAGTGTCTCCCATGTTGCACAGTCAAACCCAAAGTTTTTTAGAGAGACCTTGAGAGTGTCCTTGTATCACTTATTCTGACCACCATGTGATTGTCTGCTCCATGCGAATTCTCCATTAAATAGTCTTTTTGCAAACGTTCATTTTGCATTTGAACAATGTGACTGGCCCATCGGAATTTTGCTCTCAGAAGCATAGTTTGAATGCTTGGCAGTTCAACTGCCAGTTATCCTGCCAGGTGATCCTCAGAATCTTCCCAAGACAGTTAAAATGTAAGCGATTTTGTTTCCTGGCATGGAGCTGGTAGACTGTCCATGTTTCACAGGCATACAACAATGAGGCCAGCACAATGGTTCTGTGGGTCTTCATTTTAGTAGTCAGTCTAATGCCTCTTTTCTCCCAAACTTTTCTTCAGAGCCTCCTAAACACTGAATTAGCTCTGGCAATGTCTTCAGCCATTCCACAATTGATAGGCATTCCCTTGTTCCTGTCTGCCACAAAGAGAGCTGCCACTATTTTTCTACATGTGGGGCCCCTTCCCATTTTATTTTGGAATACAGTCCTAGAAGCAGTATTGCTTGGTCAAAGGGTATGCACATTTTAGTAGCCCTTTGGGCATAGTTCCAAATTGCTCTCCAGAATGATTGGTTAACTTGCATCCCCACCAATGAATCAGTGTTCAAATTCTCCCACATCTTCTCAAACAATTATCATCTTCCTGTTATGTCATGTTAGTCAATCTGATAGGTGTGATGTGGTACCTCAGAGTTGTTTTGATTTGCATCTCTCCAATCAATAAGAATTTAGAACATTTTTTCATATGACTATAGATAGCTTTAATTTCTTCCTCTGAAAACTGCCTGTTCATATCCTTGGATTGGGGATTGACTTGTATTCTTGTAAATTTGACTCAATTTTTCATATACTTTAGAAATGAGGCCTTTATCACAGATACTACCTGCAAAAATTCTTTCCCAGTTTTCTGCTTCCCTCCTAATATTGGTTGCATTGGGTTTGTTTGAGCAAAAACCATTCAATTTAATGTAATCAAAATTATGCATTTTGCACTTCGTAATGTTCTCCATCTCTTGTTTGGTCACAAATGTCTCCATTCTCCATAAATCTAACAAATACACTATTCCTTGCTCTCCTAATTTGTTTATAGTATCAGTCTTCATACTTAGATCATGTATTCATTTGAACTTTATTCTTGTGTACGGTGTCAGGCATTGTTCTGTGCCCAGTTTCTGCCACATAGTTATCCAGTTTTTCCAGGAGTTTTTGTCAGTGACTTCTTACCCTTGAAGCTGGGGTCCTTAGGTTTATTGAACAGTAGATTACTATATTCATAGATGACTGTGTCTTGAGTACCTAACCTATTTCACTAATCTACCACTCTATTTCTTATCTAGTACCAAGTGGTTTTGATGATTGCTGCTTTAAATTTGAGATCTGGTAAGGCTAGGCCACCTTCCCTAGCATTTATTTTCATTAATTCTCTTGATATTCTGGACATTTTGTTCTTTCAGATGAATTTTCATATTATTTTTTCTAACTCTAGAAAATATTTTTCTGGTGGTTTGATTGGTATGGCATTTAATAAGTAAATTAATTTAGGCAGAATTTTCATTTTTATTATGTTAGCTTGGCCTACTCATGAGCAACTGATGTTTTTTCATTTATTTAGATGTGACTTTATTTGTGCAAAAAGTGTTTTGCGGTTGTCTTCATATAGTTTCTGAGTTTCTTTTGGCAGGTAGTCTCTCAGATCTTTTATAGTGTCTATCCTAGCTTTAAATGGGATTTCTCTTTCTATCTCTTGCTGTTGGACTTAGTAATATATAGAAATGCAATGATTTATCAGGGTTTATTTTGTAGTCTGCAACTTTGCCAAAGCTGTTTATTTTTTTAAGAAGTTTTCTACTTGATTCTCTAGGATTCTCTAAGTATATCATCATATCATTTGCAAAGAGTGATAATTTAGTTTCATCTTTGACTATTTTAATTCATTCAATTTCTTTTTCTTCTCTTATTCCTAAAGCTAACATTTCTAGTACCATATTGAATAACAGTGGTGATAACACTTGATCTTATTGCAAATGGATCCAGCTTATCCCCACTACATATAAGGCTTGATAGTGGTAAGTAGGTACTGCTTATTCTTTTATGGAAGACTCCATTTATTTCTATGCTATCTAGTGTTTTCAAGAGGAATGTGTTTTGTATTTTGTCAAAAGCTTTTTCTGCATCTATTGAGATAATAATGTTTCTGTTAGTTTTGTTGTTGATATGATCAATAATGCTGATAATTTTCCTAATATTGAATCAGCCCTGGATTCTTTTTATAAATTCTATGTGATCATAATGTATTATTCTCAGGATAAGTTGCTGTGTTCTTGTTGATAATATCTCATTTAAAATTTTTGCATCTATATTCATTAGAGAAATTGGTCTATAACTTTTTTTCTCTGTTTTGGCTCTTCTGGGTTTACGTATCAGAACCATATTTGTATCATGAAAAGAATTTGGTAGGACTCCTTCTTCACCAGTTTTCCTAAATGGTCTATATAGTATTGGAATTAAGTAGTCTTTAAATGTTTGATAAAATTCATTTGTACATCCATCTGGCCCTAGAGATTTTTTTCCTAGGGAGTTCATTGATGGCTTGTTCAATTTCTTCTTCTGAGAAAGGGCTATTTAAGTATTCAAGTTCCTCTTTTGTTAATCTGGGCAATTTATATTTTTTAAATATTCATCCATCTCATTTAGATTGTCAAATTTATGGGCATAAAGTGGGACAAAGTAATTTCTAATTATTTTTTTTTAATTTCTTCCCCGTTGGAAGTGAGTTCTCCCTTTTCATTGATAGTGGTAATTTGGTTTTCTTCTTTCTTTTTTTTAAATCAAATTGACCAAAGGTTTATCAATTTTATTTTTTCATAAAATCAACTCTTAGTTTTATTTATTAGTTTAATATTTTTCTTAATTTCAATTGTATTAGTCTCTCTTTTGGTTTTCAGTATTTCTTATTTGGTATTTTCTTGAGGATTTTCAACTTGTTTTTTTTCTAGCTTTTTCAGCTGCATGCCCAATTCATTAATCTCCTCTTTCTCTATTTTATTCATGTAGGCATGAAGGATATAAAACTTCCCCTAAGAACTGTTTTTGCAGCATCCCATAAGTTTTGGTAGGTTTTCTTATAATTGTCCTTCCCTTGACTGACGTTTTTGAATGATTTGTTGTTTAACTCACTCATTCTTTAGAATTAGATTATTTAATTTCCAATTAATTTTTGATCTATCTTTTCATGGCCTTTTATTACATGTAATTGTTATTGCATTATGATCTGAGAAGGATGCATTGACTATCTCTGCCTTTCTGCACTGGATTGTGAGGTTTTATGCCAAAGTACATGGTCAATTTTGTGTGCCATGTATCACTGAGAAAAAGGTTTATTCCTTTCTATCCCAACTCAATTTTCTCCAGAGATCTATCATATCTACCTTATCCAGAGTTTGATTCACCTTCTTGACTTCTTTTTGTTTTTTTGTTTTTTGAGGTTCGATTTGTCAAGGTCAGAGAGGGGGAGATTGAGTTCTCCCACTAGTATAGTTCTGCTATCTATTTCTTCCTGTAACTCCCTTAACTTCTCCTCTAAGAATTTGGATGCTATACCACTTGGTGCATACATGTTTAGGAATGATATTGCTTCATTGTCTATGGTGCCTTTTAGCAGGATATAGTTTCTTTCCTTTTCTCTTTTGATTAGATCTATTTCTGCGTCTGAGATTAGGATTGCTACTCCTCCTTTTATTACATCAGCTGAAGCATAATATATTCTGCTCCAACCTTTTCCCTTTTCCCTATGTGTATCTCCTTGTTTTGGATGTGTTTCTTGTAAACAACATATTGTTGGATTATGGTTTTTAATCCATTCTGCTATCTGCTTCCGTTTTGTGGGACAGTTCATCCCATACACATTCATAGTATGATTGCTATCTGTGTCTTTCCCTCCATCCTATTTCTCCCCATTAATGTTTTTAATTCTCCCTTCCCCTATCCTCTGCACAATAGAGTTTTAATTTTTGACCACCACTTCCCTCAGTCTTCCCTCCATTCTATCAGCCCCACTCCATTTATTTCCCATTTTTCCTTACTACTTCTTCCCTCCTTTTTATCCTCCCCTCCTTTTTCTATCCCTTCTCCTCCTACTGTCTGTAGGGTTAGTTAGATTTCTATACTAAATTGAATCCTCCTTGAACCAAATCAGATGAGAGGAAATCTCAAACAGTGCTCATCTCTCTTTCTTCTTTCCCTCTATTGTAACATGATTTTATGCCTCTTCCTATGATGTAATTTACTTTCTTCTGCCTCCTCCTTTTCACATCTCCTGTTACAATTCCTTTGCACCCTTAAATCACACTTTTATCATCACATCATATAATTTATACCCACTCCCTCCATCTATGTATATCCCTTTTAAATATAATAATAAATATACATTTCTCAAGATTAACAAGTATCATATTCTTATAGAAGGGTAAAAAGTTTGCCCATATAGAATAACAAGTTGTCTTTTTTCCCTGTTTACCTTTTGATGCCTCTCTTGAGACGTGCATTTGGAGATCAAATTTTCTATTGAGCTCTGGGCCTTTTTATCAGGAAAGTTTGGAAATCTCTGATTTCTTTGAATGTCTCTCTCCTTGCCTGAAATATTAGAGTCAATTTTGATGGGTAATAGATCCTTGACTGTAGCCCAAGTTCCTTTGCCTTATGGAATATCATATTCCGTTCTCTCTGATTTTTTGATGTAGAAGCTGCAAGGTCCTGTATGATCCAGGCTGTAGTTCCTTGATATTTAAATTGTTTCTTTCTGGCTGCTTGCAATATTTTCTTCTTCACTTGATAGTTTTGGAATTTGGCAACAATATTTCTTGGTGTTTTCAGTTTGGGATCTCTTTCAGGAGGTGATCAGTGGATTATTTTGTTGCCTGTTTTTTCCTTCTGGATCTAGCACCTTAGGGCAGTTTTGCTTAATGATTTCTTGGAAGATATTGTCCAGGTTTGTTTTTCATCATGGCTTTCTGGAAGAACAATAATTCTTAGTTTTTCTCTCCTGGATATATTTTCCAGGTCAGTTGTTTTTTCAATTAGATATTTTACATTTTCTTCTACTATTTCATGTTTTAGATTCTGTTTCTCTGATTCTTGATGCTTCCTAGAGTCATTACCTTCTATTTGAGAGCAGGGATTTTGTAACTATAGTGCTTAGCACTTAATAAATACTTAGTGACTTAGCTTGTTTACTCCTGTAGTAAAGAAAAATAAGTCTAATCTCTCTTGCACATGAGAGCCCTTTAAATGAATAAAGACAGTTTTAGTGATCTCCTGGAGTCTTCTTTTATTCCAGTTTTTCTTTCAACACTGGTCTTTCAAAGAATCCACATATAGTATAATCTCAATGTCTGTTTCCATCAAACTGATTCTATGTTGCAGATCTTATATCAGAAACTTCTTTAATGGATGAGAGATTGGCTTAGATAGCCTCTGGGAGTCGATGGTAAGATGTTATGATTTTACGTGTAGAAGAAAACACCCTTTTTCTTCCTCCCTACTCTATTTGCCTCTATAAGGAAAAAAATGACCATCTGGAAAACATTTGCAATGCTATGAAATGCAGATTTTCATGTTGGTAAGATTTTGGTAGCAATTTCAAATGGTGCCTTCCTTCCAACTAATCCATTTGGTGCAGTACAGGTGAGAAGGGCTCCCATTTATCATTTCTTCAGGGAGGGGAGAGAAATTCTCTTCTCAGTACATAATCCCTTGGAAAATTTCCCCTCACTGGTTTTCTAGTAGCTTGACTTCTTCACAGGCCAGAGCATCCTTCGGATTCTGGGATCATGATGCTAAAAGCACTAGGGTTAACTAGCCCCAATTCTCCAACAATAGCAGCAGTGATGCCAAGAATTGAATTTATTGCTCAGTTAATGTGTAGTCTGTTAAGTCATTGGTGTTTCTGGTTGAATGATGGGATATGACTCTTAGGACAGAGATATGATTCTCAGCTCTCAAAGATGCATTCACCACAAAGGACAATCATATGTAATAGAGTACCCTGGTCACCGTTTTTATTTAGCTAATTATGGCATCTTGAAAAGAGGAACAGGAATAAAAATTTTGTTTGCTAAAGCAATTTTTTCGTCTGTGGTAGATGGCTATGAAACCATGAGAGTCCAGTAGCTTAATAATAACAATAGTTTTGTTATTATTTATGACTAGCATTTACATAACTCTTTAAAGTTTGTAAGGCATTTTACAAATATTATCTCATTTTGGTCTTCATAACAATCCTGAGATGGAGGTGAGATTACCCCTATTTTATAGATGATGGAACTAAGAAAGACAGAAGTTAAGTGATTTGACTAGGGACATATAGCTAGTAAGTGTGTGAGGACAGATATGAACTAGCTTTTATGTGGAAAATGAGCAACACTTGCACTTTAGAGATTCCAGGTAGCTAGGTGGTAAAGTGGGGAAGAGAACTGAATGTGGAATTAGGGAAGATCTGAGTTCAAATTCTGCCTCAGACATTTCTTACCTTGATTCCTCTGGACAAGTCTAGTAATATTCCTTAGTTTTGTTTTCGGAGAAGAAAAAGAAATCACACACACCATGATTTGCAAATATTAAGGCATGGTATAAAATGTTAGACATTATTATTCTATTTCAGCTCATTTACTAATGAGTTGTATAACTTTGAGCCACCAAAATTATATAAGGACTTGAAAAGTAGTCATATGAGCATATGTGACTTGTGGGCAATGTTTTTATTCTGGAAAAATGTGTCAAAGAATTGAAATATTTTGGAGCCAGGCCAGATCACAGGGGCCATCTAGTTCAGATTATACTGGAAACAAAAGTCCCCACTACAATGTAACTGTTGGGGATTAGTCAGCCTTGAAATTAAGAGCTTCTATGAAGGAAAGGCAGTCCATTCCCCTTATGGATAGCTATAGTTGTTTATAATACATTTAAAAATTTTGAATTTAGTGACCCTCTGTAAGAAGACTTTATTTTGTGTAAAATAAAACAGAAAATGAACCTCTAAATCTCTTGAAATCTCTTTTGCTTGACTATTTTTGTTACAAGGTGTTTGTTTTTCTTCCTTCTTTTCTTGTTTTCCTCTTTTTTACTTGGGGAGAAAAGTAAAATGGAGTAGAGATTAAATATTTTTAATTGAAATAAAAGTTAATCAAAATATAAAGAAATTCATACAAAATTCTCCCAGTAAACAATAGATGATAAATCCCAAATGTAAGGAAACTAACATTTATTAAACACCTACTATGTGCCAGACACTGTGCTAAATGCTTCCCAAATGTTATCTCATTTGAGCCTTACAAAAACCCTATGAGGTAGACTATCTCCCTTTTGTAGTTGAGAAACTGAGGCAGGCAGAGGTTAAGTGACTTGCCCAGTTACACTCAGATATCAAATGTCTGAAGCAAGATTTGAATTCAAGTCTTCCTGATTCCAGTCCCAGAACCCTGCCCACTGCACCACCTTCAAACTGTTCCTATGTTCATTCTGTTACATTCAAAGCTGCCTTCCTTGTTTCTGTCTGAACTTTGGATAAAATCTCTACTCTGTTGTACACATCTTTAGACTGTCCACCTCACCTGTCTTGTTCCCCTTTTGTCTCTTTGCCACTCCTCCCTCATCCACAGGACTTGGTTACAACGTATCGTTATCACTACCTTTATTGAAAACAGAAATATAATAGAAAGCAATAACTGATTCTATATGACTCAGTCCTCCACCAACCATGTCATAGTCCTCTATCTATCATTCCTTCTCGATGTCCAGGGTGGCAGGAAGAAATCCCCAGACCACTAGGAAGAAAGGGTATGTGCATTTATAATTTAGATCAAATTGCTTGCCTTCTCAATGAAGAAGTTGAGGAGGGAGGGAATATGGAGTTCAATTTTAAGAACGAATTTTGAAAATTGTTTTTAAATGTAATCGGGGAAAAATCAAATACTAAATATGAGAAAAGAAAGTGTGTGTGTGTGTGTGTGTGTGTGTGTGTGTGTGTGTGTGTGTGTAACCCTATCCCTAGTTAACAAACAAAAAAATTAAAGCAGGAGAGACAATGCTGGAAATCACTCTCCCTTTTTCAGTTTATCAGTCCAACTCAAATTATAACTTCTGGAAGCCTCAGTACCTGGGATTCCCCATCCTGGCCTCTCTCATCTGTGTCCCAGCTACAAGATCATAATCTGCTCTGGACTAATCTCAGCCAGTCTTTGTCAATGAGTGATTGAATCTCAAGCTACTGGTGTCAATAGGGGATGGGTGGGTCCTGTTCCTCCCATGGCAACCAGAAAATCTGAATCTCAGAGACTTTTGAAGGAAAAAGAGGCAGCTAGTTCTGAACACCCAGGTATTGCTCTCAGGTCCTCTAATCCTATGTCACAGCTTCCTGTCTTTTTGAGCATGCATTTCCCAAGTCCCAAATTCCCATTGTCAGGTGGACAACAACTAGTTTGGGCGGTGTGTGTCTGTGTCTGTGTCTGTGTCTGTGTCTGTGTCTGTGTCTGAAGATCATCACAAACAACCTTACCAGTCATTCTACAGGAAGATAATAAATAGAGGAGATGAGAGTAAAAGTCATAGGGGATCATTAATGAATTTCTTAATCTATTTCTAATGCCTTGAATTAAAATTAGGATAATTACCTACCTTATTGGGTTGTTGTGAAGAAAGGAATTACTAAACTCTAAAAGACTATATAAATGTGAGCTATTATTAGTATTCACGCCATTTGAGAGATAGGAAAACTGTGGCTTAAAAAGTTTACCATTTGCCCATAGCTCTGCTTGCCTTGCAGGATGATTCACAGAATTTTAGAACCTTAAAATGAGAAGAGACCTTAATAATCATCTAGTTCAGTTTCCTTTATATGTAAATATAGAAGCAGAGTCTTATGGGAGTCAGGTGATTTATCCAAGGTCATCATGAGTACAGAATGCAAGAACGTCAAATAAAATTCTTTATAAGGCAGAAAGTGATTCATTAATCAGAGTTATTGGTTAAATTATAATTATTACCAAGAATCATCTTCAGAGTTAGTAAGACCTGAGTTCAAGTCTTGACCTTTACACACATTAACTAGATAACCTACCTGCAGTAACTCAAATTCATGCTATTAATTGACATCTCTATAAAACTCTAAGGTGTAGAACAATTGCAGATCTGCATTGGTAGAGAAAGTCTCTTTATCTGTCCTTCTCTACATCAGTGAAATCACCGAACTGGAACAACAAGAAGAATTATTATTATACAGTCGCTAAAACTATATAGCTTAATGCATTTTCATGGAGCATGAATGAACATTGATAAAATTTCCATGTATCTACAAATGCTATTAAGGGATTTTAATTATGGTTCATTTTCTCTCTCTAAATAAACAGGTCCCAAACCATCTGATTTCTCCCTTTTCCTCTTGCTCCCACCCCTTGTTTTTCCTTGTTCTTAAATCAAAGAGCCTGCTTCATTGTATCCTGTTGCAGGAAGGTCGGAGACTAGCCGAGCGTGGACTTTGGCAGATCTTTATATCGATGCTCGCTCAGGCCCTCTTCCATTCTTCATGTGTCGCTGGTTTCCAACCCTGCCTCCATGCAATTACATATCAAGGTGACCTGTGCTTCTCACCTCCCCCAGTTCCCCATGGTTCACCCTGGAAACTTTTTGTCAGCTCTTAGATAATTAGTTTCGAATTCACTGGCTCTGGAAGGCCAGAGTCCCAACACAGAGATTTCACAAAAGGACAGTGGTGTTTAAGGAAATTTTTCTCATTCACAACCCTACTGTGGACTGGTAAAATATCCCAGTTCTCTAAATAGTTTTGCACAAGGACTCTCCTAGGCTCAACAGATGGGCACTGGAAGCTGGGGCAAAGGAGAGAACTTGATTTTGGAATGAAATGGCTGTAGTAGGACCCAGACTTTTAAATTTATAGATTCTAAGAAACAGAACTGCCTGAGAGGCAGTGTTTGTGGTAAGGTGATTTCTCAGTGAGGAAAACCTGGGTTCAAATCTTGCCACAGACATTTTGAACTAGGTATGTGACCCTGGGCAAATCACTTTTAATTTCTACCAGCTTCAGTTTCCCCATATATAAAATAGGAATAATAAAGCACCTATATTTCAGGACTGTTTTGACGATCATATGAGCTAATATATGTAAAGAGCTTCAGGAATATTAAAGTATTATATTAATGTAAGCTATCATTATTGTGAATGATTTGAATGAATAATAACAGCTTGTAGAATAAATGAGTGAGTGACTAACTGCAAGAACTGTTAGGTGTGTACTCTGTCATTACAGAAGATGGTAGAGAATGGTCCTTTATCCATCTCAATTTGTTTCCTTCAAGCCTAGGTGTGTGGCAGAGTTAGGATGAGGAATGCACGTTTTCCAGCTCTAAATACACTTCACTTTCCATTGTACCAAGCTGCAGAGGCCTAGAAAGATTCATTTCAGTTCTATATACATTTTTTTAAGCACCTACTTTTTGCTAGGCACTGACTGGAGCGCTGTAGATACATATTCATACAATAATATATTGTATTGCATTATATTATAATGTATATATGTATATACACACACATACACACACACATATATATCCTCTTAAGGAACTTGGATTCCATTAGAAAGTCATTCATAGTGTGTTGTTTTTTAATTTCTTTTTTATTTTCTACCTCAGAATCAGGCGTGCATTGTGCCTAGAAGGCTGACCTCTGAGTCAAGATTTCAATTTTGCCTCTGGCACATACCAGCTGTGTGACATTGGACAAGTGACAATCTCTCAGAGCTCTAGATACTTCTAAGATGGGGTTCTTAATCTGTTTTTAGTCATAGATCCCTTTGGAAGTCTAATGAAAGCTATAGAACCCCTTCTCAGAATCATATTTTTAATTGCATAAAATAAAATACACATAAATACAAAGGAAACCAACTATGTTGGAATACAGTTATCAGTGTATTAAAAAAAAAACCTAAGTCAACGGCTTCAAGGTTATACATTCTGCTCTAAGAATACTGTTATGGAATAATTGTTTATTAGCATTAGTGGAGGGAGTTTCCTCAAAGGAAACTCTCAGTAAAATAATGTCTGTTCCAAATGACAACAAAAATTCTTCATGACCAATAAAATATAAACAAACCCTGTTCTACCTTAACAGGGATTTGAACTCTGAACTTTAAATTAAAATAAGTTATATAGATTTCTCTTCTGGAAAGTTGACTGGGTATATGATAGGTAGGATTCAGACTATGAGGAAAGGGGGAAGATCTGATGACTTCCTCGTTTCTTTCCAACCCAGGAATTATATTATATGACAAGCTTTTTATCATCAACTTAGCATTGCTTCTGTTCAAGGTGTTCAAAAGTATCCAACTGGAGGGTCACCACTATGAAATGACCTTTTTTTTGAAAACCAGACCTGAACAAAGAGACCCAGAAGAGTTCAGACTCTGTGGATTTCTTTTTTCAATTCTTTCATGATGAGATTTCAAGAATTATCTAAGAAGGACTGGCAGCACTATTCATGATCAATGAACGCTGCACCCAGGTTTAATCTCCCATCCAGCTTGGCTTTGCAATAATGCCTAATGGAAACCCATCATCAGAATGCCTAGTCACCCTTCCATTGCACAAGAGATGAAGCTAATCATGTTTAAAAGAGCCCAAATATTATAGAGAAATAAAAAGGTTCATTATGTCTTAGTCAGGAATATTAAACATCTATGACCTGGGAGAGAGAAAGCATAGAGATTAAGTTTGACGTTTGAGTGAGAACCCAGCAATAAAAACAATTAGAACATTAATGTAAGAAGATTCCACATTTTTTAATATCGTTGACCTTTTAAAGCCCACTGTGCCTCTCTCCCTCTTTCAATTTCAAAGTCTCCTAAAGAGCCACTAGGGAAAAAGGATAATTTTGAAAATGGAAAATGAATTTTTCCTTTGGTTTAGCATGGCTGCAATTCTACCACATTACTCACAGGAGTCTATTTCTGGGGGCTCCTTCCCTCTTAAAGAGCTCTCTGTTAAGCTGAGACACCCAGACTGTATTACACTATGTGGTCAACACAGAAACCTGGCAAAAAGGCCATGTTGTAGCACTCTTCTCCCAGTTTCACCCAGCAAGATCAGCTGCATTTTGCATGGAATCATGTATTCATTTGAACTTTATTCTTGTGTACGGTAAATAGAAAGCAATGGTTCTGGCCGTTGGAAGAACTGGGTTCCAGTCTTGATTCAGCCACTTAAAAGTTATTTGAATTTTGACTTTATCTCTCTAAGCCTTGATTTCCTCATCTGTAACATGGGAGCACTAACATTTATCTACTTCAAAACATTAAAGCAACATGATATCTAGCACTCAGAATAGGCCCTGACACAGAGTTGAATTTAATAAATGTTTATTAATTGATTGATTATGTGCTTCCCATAAAAATGTGCATGTAAAAAATAAGCAATTTTTATTGCCCTGAATTGGTAGAAATGTCCCTTAACGTTATTTGAATCTTCCCAAGAAACCTTGTTATTTCGTAATGTTGTTTTCCTAATTTTCCTTGAATCATTAGGAAGGAAACCTATACAAATAATCATGACCAGTTCCTAGACTGGGCAGACTGTAAATATATAATACAAATCTAGTTTATGTATCGAGTCTGATTAACATGAAGTCACAGAGTTAATAAATCTTGATTGAACTGATTGACTTCATTGGATCAATCAATCATAAGTAGCTCATTATCTACTTTTGGTCATTTATGCTATATTTTGGTCAGTTTCTTCTTAGATAATCATAGAATCTACAGATGGAAAGGTTCATAAGTATAAGAACTGGAAGGAAATCACCTGATAACTTGGAGGTTATTAAATCTAATTTTACAAATGCATAAACTGAGGCCCCAAATGTTAAATTACTTCCTCAAGATCACACAACTGGTAAGTGTAAGGAGGGGGAGATTTGAACATATCTTCTTAACTCCAAGACCAAGACTCTATATGTCATAACCTGTTACCTCACTAGGTATTTCAGAGGTCATTTAAATCAGCCTGTACTTGAATCAAGATGATTCTCCTCTTTATAATATCCCTTACAGGATTGTCTTCCGGCATATACTTGGAGATTTCCAGTGATGTGGACGTCACTCAGCATTGAGGTAGCCCCTTTCTATTTTTCAGAAGATCTTATTATTAGGATATTTAGTATACTGAGCTCAAATTTGCCTCTCTTGTAACTTCTACCCATAGGTCCTACTTTCACCCTCTGGAGACAAGCAGAACAAGTTCCTGACAGCTCTTTACATATGTGAAGGCAGGCAATCATGTCCCTCTTAAGTCATCCTTACTTCTCTCTTCCACAGAGCTGTTGAAAGGTTGTCCTTGTCTTTCAAGGGAAAGTAAGAAAAACAAATTAAGCTACCTGGGGAAGAATTCCTGGATGGAGCTCTGTGACTTCAGACTCAGGTATATTTTTAGGTAGCAGATTCTGAGATTTGAGATAAAAACTGCATCTGCCAAGGGAAATGGTGGAAGAATCACTACTCTTCTAATGCAGCTAGACAAACCAAAGACACCCTGAAGGGAGCTGTCTTACATAGAGCTGAAGAGAGAAGCTGTAACCAAGTCAGAAAAGACAGAGCCTGGCACTGACAATCAGATGAGCTATTTTCACTTACCAACACTGCCACAGTATTATGTGAGTCATTAGCTTCTACCTCCTTTTTTTCCCCTCCTCCCAAAGATAAGTACGGTAAAAGCTTTGACACTAAGCATGTTGGCAGAGTGGGGTTTGCTGGTTAGTCAGAAAATCCAGTGAATTCCCATCATCTTTGTATCTCTATCTGCCCTCGGTCTTCCTCCAGAGACCTATGAGGGAGTGAAAAAGAGGTGATTTATAGATGTATGAAGGTTGTTCAGAAAGAAACTTTACAAGGTGTTTTAGAGAAAGTGGTTTCTTTACAAGGCAAGTAATTGTTACTTCAACACTTCAACTTCAAGGATATGTAATTTCATCAGAGTGGGGAAATGCCTTCCACCGACCCAAAACGCAATCTTTCCCTGCCTTATTAGACAGTCTTTATGATTTGAAATTGCTAACAACCTTGTACTGGAAAGAGATTTGGGGGCACACATGGCTGATCCTCTCTCCTCCTTAGCCAGCAATTCTTGGGGTGGGCAATGGATAACATCATGCTGAACTGTCTGAATTCCACTAAGGAAGTAGAAACAATCATTTCAAGAGAAAAAGAGGGAGGGAAATATTTATTGGGGATTGCTAGGCACACAAACTTTGGGGGAATTTTCTAGCTCAGCACAAACATGCAAATGCATCAAAATTGCTTCTATAAAATGCAGATAATAGTTCTTAACAATAATCTCAGAAGCATAGCCACACAGGAATTTCTGATAAAAGGATAGACTCAGATCACTTCTCCCAAGCCCAGTGAAGCCTATTTTGACATAGCTCCAAACTACTGAGAGAAAGAAGGGAGAGAAATAAAGATGCTACGTGAGAGAGAATCTGCCAGAGACAGAAGGATTGCAGGTATGAAATGAGGAGGGCTTCCTTCCCCTTCTTTACCAACCAGAGAAGTCGGAATACAGGCATTACCAACCAATTGTTTTACCCACCAGACATAGAGAACTTAGAAAAGTAAGGGCGAAGGTCTTTAATTCTATCCCACCATTTCTGTGATAGACTATATATCTAATTTCCTTCCTGTGGAGTTACCATATACTTTTCTATAACCTTTTATTAAGACCAATTCAATTTTAAATAAAAGAGGTACAGACTTGTTAACAATAGAAAGCCTCCTGCTCAACCGATCACAAGACTTATTGTTAACTCTATTTTCTTCTTTCAGACTCACTGTTCTCACTAAAGGTGAACTGGGGAGAGAGAAGTTTTTCTTCTGCATTTATATACCTCCATTTCAAGTACAGGATGTACCAGAATATCAACTGATAATAGTTATTTTGCCAAGAGTAGCTAGTCCAGTAGACTTCTAATAATGTGTCCAAATGTATTCATCACTTGGCAGTCAGTCTTTTGGTGATGAGCCTCTATTCATTTAAGTAGGCTGGTTCTCAGAGAAAAGTATCATCTGTGGTCCAGCCCACATCAGGAATCTTTCCAGATCAGTGGGACCTGACAGTGCCCATACTCTGCTGCCCCAGCCTTTGAGAATCCAGAGCAATCCCTAAACCATGATGAGGAATCAGAGGAGGATTCTAGTAGAGGAAGTAATTATTAAAGACATTTGACCAGCAGTCTACGGCTACTTTTCTACCTAATAGACAGACATTTGTTCTCGTACATGTTAAGCTTTTTGATGTTTGTCAAATGAAATGTGGGTTCCAGTTGGTGTAGGGATAGGGTAGGGGTGGGGCAACTGTTCTAGCAATCTTACATGTTTTGTCAATTGAGTTTTAAAGTAATTTCTACAGGGGAGGTTTTGTTGTTGTTGTTGTTTGCTTGTTTCATTTCAAAACTAATTTCATCATGTACTTCCTCTGAGGATTGGGGCTACTGTGTGCCTAACAGAGCAGTTCTTTAGAATTGAGGGAATACCACTTCCCATCTAGTGACAGCTGATCCATATCATTGTTTTGCCACATATGTAATCCTATACCTACAACAGAATTGTGGTACCCTGAGTAACACTCTAATAACTATCTTCGTCGCTTCTTTCTTGAATAACCCTTCTAAACCACCATTTTCAGGACAAATGCTTTGAGATAAAAGTCTAACACTTCTTTACCAAGGTTCTTTGATCCCTCAAAGAAAAGGAATAAACAGCAACTCCTGAGAAACTGTCAACAAACACATCTTCCCATTAAATTTAACTTGTATATATATACTATGCCAATATTAAAATTTATATTTGGAATATCAGAAATTCCACTTTCTAGAGCTCTTAAGATGATAAAATACAATAGATCCAGCTTCTATATCTGGTATCTACATCTAGTCATTCCATTAAAAAAAAAGGTGTTTGGGGAAAATGGTTTTCAATTTCACTAAGGCTGATTCTCCTTTCCCTCACCTTCCAAACATTCACTCTCTCCACTCACCTTCTCTAACTGTTTTATTAGATAGCATTTTGAAGTTGGAAGAAGCCTTAATCTATCCCAACTCTATCTAATACAGGAAAATTCCCTCTAGAAAAATCCCTGACAAATGATGATCCATCATCTCTTGTGTGAATGTCTCTAGTGAGCCAACCCATTTCATGTTTGGACAACCATGACTAATTCTCTAACACATTTGATCTTACACAGAGAAACTATGACAATTATTTTGGATGTGGATATGTCTCAACACCATTCTAAAAGAATTGCTTTGAAACTGAACAGGAATGGATTCAAGGCAGCCAATCATTGATACTCAGAGCTAAAAAATATGGAAAAGATCAACCAATCAGATCCTCACTTGAATGGTAATTCTATGTTACCTATCCTTGACAAGTAACCAACTAGTTTCCATTTGAAGTATCCCTAGTTCTTGAGACTACTTATTTAACTTTAAGACAACTGTAATTATCAGTAAAGTTTCCTCATATCTTTAAGTTGAATTAAAATCTGTCTCCTTATAACTTCTGTCCACTGTTCTTAATTTGAGCCCTGGGACTAAGCCAAAAAAATGCAATCCTTCTTCAGTGAGATGTCCTTCCAACACTTGAAAACAGATTTTTTTTTCTTTTATTACAGATGAAGAAATTCAGGCCCAGAGAGATGTCCAAAGTCACACATCTATTAAGTGACACAGAAAGGACTAGAAGAATTTAGATTTCTTGACTCTAGGTCCAGTGCTAACAAATAACCCTGTCATTAATTTAGTGAGCATCTAACATGTAGAAGGCAAAGGACAGGTTAACAAACTTTATACCAGAGGGTCTTGGCTCCTCAGTTTATTAGAGGGTAGTGGGCAGAGAAGACAGTCAAATGAATGATATAAGATTTCATGCGGGTGGGATAAGCAGCTAGGTGGTAGAGTGGACATAATGCCAAGTCTGGAGTCAGGAAGACTCATCTTCATGAGTTCAAACCCGATCTTAGACACTTACTAGCTGTGTGACTCAGGGCAAAACACTTAACCCTGTTTGCCTCAGTTTCTCCATTTGGAAAATGAACCAAAGAAGGAAATGCCAAACTACTCCAGTATCTTTGCCAAGAAAATCTCAAATGGGATCACAAAGAGTTGGACAAGAATGAACAACAATGGGTCCCATAGACAAATGATGGACATTGTTATAGAACACAGAAGGGGAAGGGTTCAAATTATTACCTTGTTATACACTATATTCAGAGTGTTATCAGTGGAAACAAATGTAGAATGAAGTTGAAGAGACCTGGCTCTGGCTTTGCAAGTTACAAAAGGGGAATAGCCTCAGGGCATATGGGTCCAATATCTGGGGTGGATGGATGGCAGTTAAATTTCTTTCTAGTTCTTAAATACTATGCATTTTTTCATCAATGCCCTTTCCTGGTGAGGACTTGCTAGCCACATCCTTTCCTTGCTCTGCTAGGGTGGCACTACAGTGGGCCCGTTCAGCACCCCTGACTCACTTGTTCACCCAAGCTGTTCCCTTGGGTAAAGGGTTAATCACTTGTTAAATCTTATCATCCTTGGAGTCAGATCTAGGGGCCGTATACGGTGTGAATTCCTTATCATATACTAGGCTACATTATAATATGCAGGACCTTTGCCAATTCAATTAAGTTCTGAGTAACAGCAAACTAAGTCCAAGAGTTGAATGGCTCTTGAGCTCAGTGTCCTCCATGCCAAATCATTCCAAAGTAATTACATGATGGCTTTATGGTCTGTGTGAAATATCAATTTGAGATGCTCACAGCCAAGAATTCAATTCAAGCCTCCTGTCTCTGGGGAACAAAATGCGCACACACACACACACACACACACACACACACGCACGCACACACACACCAAACAAAAAAAAACCCATAAAACTGGAAAGCATAAACACTTGAAAACAAATTCCTCCAGAGATAACAGAGATTAATTACTATGGAGTTGTGGGTGGAGTGTTGAACCCAGAATCAGGAAGACATGGTTTGATCCTGCATCTAATACTTACCAGCCATGTGACCATGCACAAGGCATTTCCTCTCTGAATGTCAGCATCCCTATCTATAAAATGGAAGCAATCCTAACATCTCTCTTACACCTTAAGTTGTTGCATAAATATCAGCTGTTAAACTATAGTGAGAACTGGCCTCCCACAGGTAGTATGTTCATTATGGGACTCATCAGTAAACAAAATAGACATTTCCAGCCTCTTCTTCCCCCACTCTTCCCCCAGGGAAACTTTTATTCCTTCTAGGAGGGGAAGCAGAGAGTTAGAGCTGGAGGTCACTCAGCTCTCCTCAGAGGGAAGGGTTAATGAGGCTAGAATGACATCTAGCTACTCCTCTAAATATTACGAGTCTAGGGGCAGTCTAACTTCTGATCTGTGTCTTGTTGGAGGGCGTTAAGCAGAATCTCTATAAACTCTATATTTGAGGCTTTACCCCTTTTCTACCTTGTACCAGTTCCTCAATGAATGTACCTAGGAAATATCAAAGAAACCCAATTATCCAAATCAGTAACAAAATCAGAGGAAGTAGACCCATGAGGATATGTACTGGACAACATAAAAGTGAAGTAAACTTAGCTCAAACAAGAGAGAGTCCTAGATCTCACCCAAGAGGAAATTTCCTGAAGTCTATAGTGTAGCAAGCTGGGAACAAGGATATGATGAGCTCCTCTTATGTCAGCTTCTTCTAAGTCTTATTTTCCTTTCAACAATCTGGAATGGGTGGGCATCATCCATCTTCTCTCTTGAAGCTGGAAGCTTAAAGCCTCTGCAGTGACTACAGTTCCTGGAGCCCAAAAGACTACTGAAGAGACACAAGGGCGTAGGAAAGAGACCTCTCTCTCACTCTTACCAAGTCCTCCCTGCCCCTTATGCAGACTCAGGGCATTCATCTCCAGCAGTGAGAAGAGAGTCTCATCCCAGTGGGCTTTGGAACTCAGGTTACAAAAGGACTACTAATATTCCATCTAAGGTGCCTTGGAGTTGACTATGCTCTTTCATAGTTATTATTCCACTTGATTCTTATAATAACCCAGTGTAACAGAGCAGGAAGTAGTTTGGACCTCTTACTACACAGTGAAATTGGACAAAGTATTTTATTTCCTTAAGCATCAGTTTCCTTGTGTGTAAATTGTGTAGATGATTGCTAAGTTCTTTCTAGCTTTAGAGTCTCTCATTCGTAATGTGGCAGAATCTGGAGAGATCTTCAAGGTTTCAGAGAAGGACTCATGAAGTAAGCATCACCAACATTCATTTTATAACTGGGACTAAAAACTAACCACAACCAATATAAACTCTGGCTTATGGATAACCCCTTGCAGTCATTATGTGGTTTGATTCTCACTGTGATAGGAATGTAACCTTCCTGTACTCCCAATCAGCCATGTATCCTTTCACTGTAAAATGAAGAAATTGAAATGAATAGTAGAAACTTATCACATATCACCCAATTTAAAGACAAACTACTTTCTTTCCTGGGTTCAGAATATTCATTCAAACACTTTAACTTGAATCAAGGAGACAAAAATCAAATTTCTTACATTATTTTCTTTGAAAAAGTTACTCACATTCATTATTCCACTGGATTATAACAAAACCCTGTAAGTTAGGTTGGACAAGTTGCTTCAACCCCATTTTGCAGATGAGGAAATGGAGATTCAGAAAAGTGAAATGCTGAGTCCAAAGTCACACTTGTGTCAAGTGCCAAGATACAAACTCAAGCCTATTGACTCCAACTTTTATATGAGTTCTGCATTGATTAGAAAGACCAATATTTGATATCTCTTTGCTTTCCATGGTCTTGTGTTCAATTCTGTTTTTATGAGGACTTTCCTTTCCCATATCCTTTCCTTTCCTTTCCTTTCCTTTCCTTTCCTTTCCTTTCCTTTCCTGTCCTTTCCCATCCTTTCCTTCCTTTCCCTCCTTTCTCTTTTCTTGTCTAACCTAAAACCTTAGACCCAGTCCATTCTGAAGCCCATGGATTGGACAAAAATGGGTCCCTGCTCAACCTTCACTCAATGACTATTTTTGGACCCTCCTGGCTTAGAGTGAATGTCAATAGTAACAGTTTGTCTTGGAAACAGCAATCCTGAAACTCCTGCCCCTCCCAGCATTATTTATCTATTTATTTATTTTTCTTTTCTATTAAAGAGGTCATCCCCTGTATACTTTTTAAAGAAGTCTATTCACTGAATGGGCATTAACTCACTTTAAGTGAGTAACTTAAAAGGCCTTAGCCTAAAAGGTCAAAGTCTCCCACTGAATCCTGGGCCATCTCCAGTCATCCTGATGAATATCTGATCACTGGATTCAGATGGCTCAGGAGGAGAAAGTGAGGCTGGTGACCTTGCACAGCCCTCCCTCACTCAAAATAAAGTCAAGTGCAAGTCATGTCATCATTTCTCTGATATCATGGTCCTCCTTGAAAATAAAGGATGAACACAACAACAACCTGTAAGGACTAAGAGAATTTGCTATATGGCCTTATACAAATCATTCAAATTTTCTTTGCCTCTGTTTCCTCATCTGAAACAAAATAGGGATATTGATACTTACCTTACTAACTCATAAGTTATTATGCCAATCTACTGATATAGAAAGTACTTTATAAATTGTAAAATCTTACATAAATGGGTTACCATTAAAATTATAATTTTTATTATTAAAGACACAAATCAAAATCCTAAGTTTCCCATTTTATAGTTATTTCTGAATGACAATGAGATATGAAGATATGAAGCCCCTCTGCCTCTCAAGAATCAGAAATGAGTATCACTCAGAGGGCAACAGAAAGACATGTGATTGGTGTGAGCAGGCTGTAACATATAACTAAAGAGGTACTCTAAAGAAGAATAGGCATCTAGATGTCATCAAAGAATCAAATGACTGGAAGATGAGGTGTGTTGGTTACTTGGCAAGATTGATGGATGACAGATGTTCAACCATAGTACAGAAATCAAGGAAGGGACTCTACAAATGAACAGAGATCGACAACTGTAGTGTTCTTTTTCTGAAAGGTATTATTAATCACTGTGATCTTGCCAGAGAAGTTAGAGTCCAGAGTTTTCCAAGAAATGACTGTGAAAGGAATTGATGCTTCTGATTACCAAACATTCTAAGTATCCTACTCCAACACAGAAGGCATAAAAATCCCAACATTCATTGTGCATAAAAAAAATTAAATTGAATGACTCTCGCCCTACTTTCTTCTATGGTTGTAGAGGATTCAATGTACATATTGCAACAGTATCTAGGCTTATTTTTGTGAGGCACATGGGTGGTGTGCTGGCAGTAGCTAATTGTAGGGGAGGAAGTGACTATGGAGAGACCTGGCACAAAGATAGTATCCTGATCAATAAGTAAAACTGTTTTGATGACTTTCAATGTACTGCTGAATATCTCATAAAGGAAGGTTACACTTCACCCAAGAGATTGACTATTCATGGGGGTTCAAATAGAAGACTATTAGTCACTGCTTGTATAAATCAACACTCTCAGGTTTTATCATTGTTCAAGTTGGAGTGATAAACATACTAAAGTTTCCTAAGTACTGTGAGAAATGAATCTCTCTTGAATGTAATGGCTAATCATTGTATTAGGACCAGGGTTTTTCCTCTTTTCTACTTCCTCATCCAGAAACAAACCAGTGTGGGAAATTGCTCTTAAAGACTTACCCAGGCCAAGATCAGTAAAAGAAATTCTAAGTTTGGGCTAATGGGTATATTCCTGCTTATTGTGTTTGCTCATATAGGTCTATGAAAATGTTTATTACACCTTTTTTAAAAATGGGTTATTTGGAAATTGATGTCTCTTTGACCAAGAGTTGGGTAACCTGTTACATACCCCAATATAGCCTAACTCTCATTCTCTTAACTAATCAGTTGATTGGCACCCCTCAGGAACACCTGCTCTTCAAAGGGTATGTATAAAGTGTGAACTCACCACCATTAGAAGTCTTCAATCTCAGAGAGAAAACCAAACGACCATCCTTTTATTAATAATGTGCTTGCCTTATTAATAAAATAATTAAATTACCCAGGAACTATGCCTCTTCAACCTTTTTAATCACCACAGTCCATTATTAACCATACCTGGACCACTGACTATGGTTGTTCTGACTGAAAAGAATATTTTGAATGGGTCTCTCTGTTTCATAATAGCATGTTACCTGAAGGGAGTGGAGTCTGGTATCCATCCATGTTCCTTCTCACTGCATATCATGATGACAAAGAGGTACCCCTTCACTCAGTGAAGTTCATTGTGATCCTATAGCATATTGTAGTCTGAAGGAGCAGGCAGACTCACCCTTTTCTCATTCATGTGGATACGAAGACAGGTCACGGAGCAGGAAAGCCACACTGTTAAAGTTATAGAAGTCTCTGAAATGTTTGCATTTATAGTGTGGTGCTTTGAATATTGATTTGGATTGAATAAAGGGAATTCTCAGCTCCTGTAGTATCCCCAAAATAAACCTCAAGGGCTTTAAACCACCATTTACACAGAGAAACTAGTGGGCTCGGTACTTATATTTGAGAACACTGTTCCTATATCTGATAACCACAATTTATTCTTCCAGTGACCCAAAATGTTTTGAGAATTAAGCTTCTCTTTTTATCATTTCCTGGAAGTAGCTTTTTCTGTCATATTCAGACATATTTTTTTAAAGTATGTTTGGACAAATAGCTAAATTATAGCAAATATTTTTGTGAATACTTAGATTTCCAGAGTTTTAAAGTGGTAGTCAAGTTTCCTATAAAACCCCTTAAATGTTTCATAACCAAGTCACCTTGGATAAACATTAGAACTGTGATAACATAAAAACAAAATTTCTTCACAGCCATAATACAGGTTATTTAAGAATGAGGGGGAAAAAGAAATCAAGCAAGGCCTCCAGAATGTTGGATGCTTCCCATGATAAACTTGTGGGAGAATATGGATGAGAATCACTCAGGTTGGCCAGGCATGGATGGATTGTGAGCTGCATCCTTGGAGGGAAATCTTGAATCAAAGACGTCATAGATCCTTCTGAGTATTTCAATAGGAACCAGATTGCATGGCTTTTGATCACAGCTCTACCACTAGCAGGTAAATTAAGACTTCTCACTGGCAATTGAGTTCAAGAAACATTAAAATGAATGCTAAAATTGTTTTTACATGCAACTGGGAAATAAGTACAGGCAATGGGATATAACAATATATCTTACCCTACAAGAAAGTAGGAGGGAAGGATATAAAACAGTGGAGGTAGGTGATAGAAGGGAGGGCAGGCTGGGGGAAGGAGTAATCAGAATGCATACCATCTTAGGGTAGGGGAGGGGAGAGATGGGGTGAAAGTTTTGAGCTCAAAATCATGTGGAAATGAATATTGAAAACTAGAAGTCAAGTAATCAAAATTAAAAAAATTGCAATGTTATTTGATGTTTCTACTATTCATTTTAATATTCCTGCTTTATTATATTACAATTATATATTACATAATATTATATATTAGTTATACATAAAACTTTATTGAAATTAAATGAATGAATGAATTCCTTTATTGGTTGGCCAGTGTCTGTTCAAATGAATTCCTTTTATCTGCATAAAGAAGGGGAAATGGAACCCCACATACAATTCTAATTAATATTATTTATTCTGTGCAGCCAACCCAGATTTCTAGAGGACTAGTGAAAAGAGTGAAGTTCCATAGTTCTCTGCATCCATTAAAAATTGGGATGTTAATATGGCCATTCCAAAGAGGGGTTTCTAATTTTGCTTTTGGAAAAGTTCCATCTCTGAAATGTGTTAATCATGTTTTCTCTTGAGGTGTTTCAAAATAGTTATTGTTGAGAAGCAATGTGTTTTCCTTGTTTATATCTATGTTTTGAAACTTTTGAGTATGGTAATTGGTTGAGGTGAATGACAGTTTTTTTAAAATATGAACGTTCCCTGATTTGCATGGGTTTGGTTAAAAAGAGGGTGTAGAGGGTTTTATCTATGATGCCAGCTGCCTATGAGTAAGGACAAAGAAGAAAACTTTATCCGTAAAGTTACTAGTGGACAAAGGGAGAGGAAAAACCTCTTGGTTAGTTTTAGCAAAAAGAAAGGTACAAGGGATATTTATGGGATACATTTCAGTATCTGGATTCAACTTGATCCCACTAAAAGTCAATTGTTAATTTTCATTGGGAGCATTTATATCTCAGACATCCATGAATGTTACAAATTGGAACTTTACTTATTTTATTGCTTTGTTGATTTTTCCAAACTTAAGATAGTGATAGAGAATGTGTTAACGATGTAAACTTAAAAGTGTGTTCACACAGATATTATTTTTGTAGAGGGGAGCTGGTTGTTAAACATTTACCAGCACATCTCTGGATACATGTCAATTGACAAATCCTGATGCACTTGGGTTGTTCCCTCAAGTGAATAATGAAAGACCTTACCAGGGTCTGGCTTTTTTCCCATCTGAGCTTCTATATATGAAATGGTAAATTGGATTCCATAGGAGAGGGAAAAAAATTCTTATACACAAAGATCCAACCAGGCGATAAAGGTCCAACTTATTAATACACATTCACTATTATATATAAATATGTATATTCGCTATAGAATGTCACAGTAATTCATTTACATTTCACAAAGTGAGGATTTATAGAATTCTAAGGAAAAAATCATATCCTTGAATAAATAATAAAAAATAATATTAACAATTGTAAGAATCATATATGATGGAAAGCAGTTAGCAGTTAAGATTTGTTAGTCCTCCTACAACTAGTCAAGAAATTTTAACAAGTTACTTCCTCTAACTGCGAAAAGGAGATTTTAGTAGATCATGAGTCTAACCTTGTTTTCTATGAATTTGTTTTTATTTTTTAATATTTATATAATTACATTTCAAAATACCTGGTTTCCCTTCTAATTCTAGGTATGTTATTTTATTTATTTGAATACATAATTCTGAGAAAGGGTCCATTTGTCTTCATCAGATTACCAAAGGTGTCCATGACACATAACAGGTTAAGAGATCTATAAAATCTTCCCATGCTAACATTCTGTCCTATATAGGGAGTTAATTTGGAGATCATGATCCACTCAATCGGTTTATAGGGAAGTGAGCTTTTGTCTGAAACTTTACTGAGCTTTTTCTGAGTATTTTCTATGGAGGATGTGGACATGTCCCCTGACATTTTGTTGAGAAAATGGAAGGGATCTCTTAGGCCTGAAAGATTTCTTGACTCAGTTTTACACTTCAACGAGGTTGAATGATTAATTCTCTGGAACTGAGGATGATTTGGTTGCTTGAGGATTTGGGGGATGAGGGGTCAGATCTACCCATTTGTTCTGTGATGTTAAAAGGTAATCTTTGTTGCAAAATTGGATTTTTGGTGGCTGAAATATCCCAAAGAAAGAACTGAGTACTGAAATTGCTAAGGGTGTCAGGAATCAGGAAACCATCAGTCATTTCCACATAGTGACCATATCACTCTGTCTGTCATCTCAAATTCCTCCCCTCCAGGATCTTCTGCCCCTAGAAATCACCTTGCTCCTGAGAGGTCAGCTCTGTTTCAGCCTTTACAGCACTTTCATGTCATGCTACCAAATGTACTCTCCTTTACAACCTCTAACTACCACCCTATTCTTTTCCAGATCCACTTAATGGATCATCTTTTCCCACTGGATTAGAATGTAAACTCTTCTAAACTAGGGAATATTTTGTTTGCTTGTTTCTGGGACAGGTCCTGGCATATAGTAATGCTTAATAAATGCTCTATCTCTCTCTCCCTTCCCTTCTTTTCCTCTCCCTCTCTCCCTTTCTCCTTCTACACATCTCTATTCCTCTTTCTTCCTCCTCTCCCTTCTCTCTCTTCCTCTGTCTGTCTCTGTCTCTTGTCTCTGTCTCTCTCCATCTCTCTATTATCTACCTCTTTCTAGAATTTATCTGTTTTCTGAAGTTCCTATAGAAAACTTTTGGTGGGGATAAAACTGAGGCAGTTATAATTTTGAAATGGCCCTAAGAATGTCCTCATAAGCCCAGATCCAGGAGTGCTAGATCATGGGACACAGATAGAAAGTCAGAAGAAGGTTTTGCTTTTGGAAGGACAGAAGGCAGGCCCTCAGCCATGCTGCCATTAATATACAGACAGAATTGTATTTTTATAAATGAAAAAAATGTCGATAAGGATTTGATATGAAGACCATGCTTTCCATTTTCCCCTTTTTGCTATTTTTTTTTTGTCAAGAGTGAAAATAACTGTGTAGCAAAGAAAAATTACACCCAGCAATGAAATATGTTCCCACTGATGTTTTCTGACCAGTGCAATGCATACCAAATACTTTTTTTGTGGGGACGGAGAGCCCATGAATCTAGGCCTATATCTTGCTGGACGTTGGAGAGTGTATTTGTGCATCTAGTGGCATTTTCTAGAACTCGATAATTATGTTAAGGTCTCTGCTCAGAGTCAACATTTTTATGGCTTATTAAATTCAGAAACAAAAAGGCCTCAGCTGGGAAAGGGAGAATCACTGTGTGAGGGTGAGTTGCCTTTTTCGGTATCAAATCATCCTGACAACCATTATACATGTGCTTTGACACACTCCTAGACAAGTCTTCATGTCAGTTCTCAAACACCTACAAGTTCCTACAGAATAAAAATCCAAACTCCTTACCCAGGCATTCAAGGTCCACCTAGATTTGCCACCAACTTCTTGCCTTAGTTTCCTCCATTCATAAAATGAGTAAATTGTACTTCATGATCTCTGGTTTTTTTATTTCCACTTGAAATGCTAGGATCTCTAAGACCTCTCCAACTTTAAAAGTTTGTTTTATGGCCTAGTGGTCTGTGTGTGGTTTCCAGCTCTGGACTTAGAATAAGAAAAGTTTACTTAGAACAATCTTAGACACTTGCTAGATTCATAACTCAGGAAAACCATTAATCATTCTAAGCCTCCATTTTCTCAACTGTAAAATAGGAAATAATGACACCCACTTCATAAGCTTGTGAGAATCAAATGAGATAATATATATAAATCTCTTTCAGACCTTAAGTGTCCATGTGTTAATTATTAATGTTACTGTATTTCATTCTTCCAGTTCTGTTCCTTAAACATTATTTGTGTAATATTATACATATTCTGCTCTTACACAAAGCCTATTCACTTATTGAAAGAAGATATTTCTAGTACCCCAAACATGCTTGGACTTTCTTGATCCTTCATCTTTGTTTATGATATTTATCTCTACCAGATATGTCTTCCACTTTCCTCTCTAGGCTTCAGAACTATCATACTCTTCCCTCCAGATCCAGCTGAAAAATTTGTTTCTCCCAGAAAGTCTTCATGGGGGACACCATGTAGTAAGTATCACCTGGATGAAAATCCAGCAAGGGAGATTACACAAGCAGTCTGGTAGGTAGAACCAAGAGAAAGTGGTATCTTGAAAACCTAGAGAGAAGAGAGAATATCAAGGAGGAGAGAGGGTGACTAAAAGTGTCTATTTGAAGAGAATGAGGGTTGAGAAAAGGCCATTAGATTGTGAATTGAGAGATCTTTTGTAACTTTGAAGAGAACAGTTTCAGGTGAATGGTCAGTTCAGAATCCAGACTATAGAGAATTAAGAAGGAAGTGGAAACTCCAATTGTAGGTGGTTTTCTCAGGGAGTTTTCTCTGTAGACAGATGGCTCAGGAGGAGAAAACAGAGGCAATTGCATTTGATTTTTCTGATGTTATGGTCCTCTTCAAAAACGAAGAATGACTAGGAGTAAACTGAGCTCCCTGAATGGGGACCCAGCTAGCTGGGTAACTAAGCTCATAATCTCTCTCAACCTTTCCCTCTCCTTTTCCTTCTCCTCTCCAAAAGAAAGTAAATTTTGAGGGCTAGAAGCTGCCAGTTAACTTGGAGCTTACTGGCTACATTTCTTTTTCTTCCTTCCTTCCTTTCTCTTTGTCTTTCTATCTTTCTCTCTCTTTTTCTTTCTTCTTTCTCTCCTCTCTCTTTCTCTCCCTCCTTTTTTATTTTTTCTTTCTTTTATTCCCTAAAACCTTAGATGCAGGGCACTCTGAAGGCCATAAATTGCCAAACAATGTGTCCCTGCTCAAGCTGTCTTAGAGAGAATATACACAGTAACTGTTTCTGGTCAAAACAACAACTCTGAGGCTGCTGCCCCTCCTAGCTTAATTTGTTTATTTATCTTTCTTTTTTATTTAAAGGAGCCATACTCTGCTTACTTTTTAAAGAGGCCTATTCGCTGAAAGGGCATTACCACATTTTAAATGAGTACCTGACAAGGCCCTTAACCTAAAAGACCAAGGTCTCCCATTGCGTCCTGGGTTAGCTCCAATTATCTGATGAATATCTGGTCACTGGATCCAAATAACTCAGGAAGAGAAAGTGAGGCTGGTGACCTTGCACAGCCCCCCCTCATTCAAAACAAAGTCAAGTGCAAGTCATATTATCATTTCTCTGATGTCATGGTTCTCTTCAAAAACAAAGGATAAACACATAGGCTACCTGGAGTTCATAAGGTATCACTCTTAGTTTCTATAGCATTTATTGTTTATCCCACTCATTTAGGTCCAGATATAGACTTTCTTGAACCATTGTGAAATATCCCGTGCCTTTCTTATCACACAATAAGACAATTATCTCTTTAAAGGAGACAATTTTTTAAAAATACTTTCTTATATCTCCTTTTCTCCCTTTCCCCAACAAATCATGTTGCTCAGCATGGCTAAGTGGCTTGCTAATAACAAGTAGTCAATGAATATTTGAGAATTGATTGATTTTGGGAGGATAATGTTTGGGTTAGAAAAATTATAAGCACTGTTGACTGATAAATTCTAGGGCATCACAATGGGGGAAGAACTAATGCTTTATAATTAAAAGCTGATGAAAAGGACAAACACGAGTTTTATACTGCTTGCCAAATGAACTTCTTCCCTGTTGTGAGTTGGATAAATGATAGAAGGCTGGAAGCAGCCAAAAGTCTTTTAGAGCAGTTGCTCAAGACATCTGGTGGTCTCTCAGGTGTTAGAAACCTTGCAAAATATACATGAATCTGGACATAAAGTCCTGGAATAGAAAGCAATCTCAGAGGTTATTAAGTCAAACCATCCCCCTTAATGACAATCACATTGCCAGTACATGAACTGTGTCCTTCATCACATCTCATCTACACTAATGAAATAATCTGAGATTTGTTCCCTCTGCATCTAGTCTCTGCCCTCTATAACTGATTATTTCACACAATTACCAGAGTAATATTACTAAAACACAGATACTACTATATTGTTTCCTTGGTTTAAAATCTTTAATAGCTCCCCATTTCCTTGAGGATAAAATAAAAATCCATCACCTGCCACTTAAAACCCTACAAAATCTAACTGCTTACACTCACTACATGTCTTACCATTAACCTGGGATTACTTGTAAATGTGATTGTTTTGAGATTTTTATGTTCTATATTGGTTCCATACAGATTAACCACGAGGATGGATTCTGCCTGTATCATGGCCTCTGGATAATGGACAGATATGTTCCTGGGGTATGAATAATGCTTAAGGCATGTAGGATAGCGAGAAAAGAACCGAAATGATACTTGAAGCATTCGATGATTCTTGTCTCTAGCTGCTCACGTCTCCATCCTCCTAGAAAAGAATGTAGGACTCTTCATTATTGTTTCTGTTACCTCTCGTGCCTAAAATGTGCTTGGCACATAGTAGGCATTTAATAAACACTTGTTTGTTCTATTTTCTTTGAATCAGAGGGCTAGAGTGACTCCCAGGACACAATTCAAAGAAAGAAGTATTTATAAATTATGTTAAGCACTGGGAATACAAAACAAGGCAACAAAAAGTCCTTGTTGTCAATGAGCACAAAGTCTAACTGTGAAACAACATGCAAAACCTACATACGAACAAGAAATGTAAAAGGTATTCTTTGTCATTCTATGTCCTTTACCTTCTAGAATATAATATTCTTAGTCCTTTGCTTCTTTATAATGATAGATGCCAAATCTTCTGTAAGCCTGGTTGTGGTTAAATGATACTTGAATTGCTTCTTTGTGGAGGCTAGAAATATTTTTTTCTTAATCTATGTGCTTTGGAATTTGGCTAAAATATCCCTGGGAGTTTCATTTTGGGATCTCTTTCAGGAGTTGATTGGTGAATTCTTTCAATTCCTACTTTGTCCTCTTGTTCTTTGGTATCTGGGCAGTTTTCCTTTATAATTTCTTGAACTATGACTTCGTTTTTTCAGGGTAATGGGTTTCAGGTATTCCAACAATTCTTAAATTATCTCTCCTTGATCTATTTTCCAAGTCATTTGTTTTTCCAATACGATGTTTCATATTTTTCTTCTTTTCTTTCTTTCATTCCTTCTTGCTTTCTTTTTTCTTTCCTCCCTTCTTCCTTCCTTTCCTTTTTTAATATTTGTATTTATTTATTTTTAGATTTCAACATTCATTTCCACAAAATTTTGAGTTCCAATTTTTCTCCCCATCTCTCTCCTCCCCCACCCTATAACACCTTGCATTCTCATTACCCCTTCCCTCAATGTACCCTCTCTTCTATCACACTTCTCCCTTCCCTTATCTCCATCTTTTTTCTTTTCTTGTAGGGCAAGATAAATTTCTATACCCATTACCTCTATTTCTCATTTCCTAGATAAATACAATAACATTCTCAACATTATTTCTAATAGTTTCAATTCCAACTTCTCTCCCTTCTCCCCCATCTCCACTGAAAAGGCAAGCAATTCAATACAGGTTATATATGTGTTGTTTTGCAAAAGACTTCCATAATAGTCATGTTGTGTAAGACTAACTATATTGTCCTCCATCCTACCCTCTCCCCGCTTTTTACTATTCTCTCATTTGATCTTGTCCTTTCCCCAAAGTGTTTACTTCTAGTTACACTCTTATTCCATTTGCCCTCCTTTCTATCATTCCCCTCACCTCACTTGTCCCTTCATCCCCTACTTTCTTGTAGTGTAAGACAGATTTTCATACCATATTTAGTGAGCATGTTATTCCCATCTTAAGCCATATATGAAGAGAGTAAGCTTCACTTTTCCCCTCTCACCACCTTCCTTTTCTCCTCCATTGAAAAAGATTTTTCTTATCTCTTTTATGAATGATAGTCTGCCACATTCCATTTCTCCCTTTTTACTCCCAATATTTTCCTCTCTTACCCCTTAATTTTATTTATTTTTTTGTGGCTACCATCTCTTCTGATGCAACTCAACCTGTACTTTCTGTCTATATGTGTATGTGTGTGTGTGTGTGTGTGTGCATAATGCCTCTACCTACCCAAATACAGAGAAAAGTCTCAAGGGTTATAAATATTATCTTTCCATGTAGGAATGTAAACAATTCAGCTTTAGAACGTCCTTTCCGATTTTTCTTTCCTGTTTACCTTTTCATACTGTTCTTGGTTCTTGTGTTTGAAAGTCAAATTTTCTATTCAGTTCTGGTCTTTTCATCATGAATTCTTGAAAGTTCTCTATATCATTAAATTACCATTTTTTCCCTTGAAGTGTTATACTCAATTTTGCTGGGTAGGTGATTCTTGGTTTTAATCCCAGTTCCTTTGACTTATGGAATATCCTATTCCAATTCCTTTGATCCCTTAATGTAGAAGCTGCCAGATCCTGTGTTATCCTGATTGTATTTCAACAATACTCAAATTGTTTCTTTCTAGCTGCTTGTAAAATTTTCTCCTTGCCCTGGGAACTCTGAAATTTGGCCACAATATTCCTAAGGGTTTCTCTCCTTGGGTCTCTTTCAGGAGGTGAACAGTGGATTCTTTCAATATTTATTTTGCCCTCTGTTCTAGAATATCAGGGCAGTTTTCTTTGATAATTTCAGGAAAGATAATGTCTCGGCTCTTTTTTGGATCATGGCTTTCAGGTAGTCCCATAATTTTTAAATTGTCTCTCCTGGATCTATTTTCCAGGTCAGTTGTTTTTTCCAATGAGATATTTCACATTATCTTCTATTTTTTCAATCTTTTGGTTTTGTTTTGTAACTTCTTGGTTTATCACATAGTCATTAGCTTCCCTGAACTTCACTCTTATTTTTAAAGAACTATTTTCTTCAGTGAGCTTTTGAACCTGCTTTTCCATTTGGCTAATTCTGATTTTTAAAGCTTTCTTCTCCTTATTGGCTTTTTGGACCTCTTTTTCCAATTGTTATCCTATTTTTAAAGGTTTTATTTTCCTCAGCATTTTTTTGATTCTCCTTTAGAAAGCTGCTGACTCACTTTTCAAGCTCTTCTATGCCCTGAGTCCATTTCATACTCATTTTGGAGGTACTGGATGCAGAAACTTCTGACAGTATGCATTGTTCTTCCTCACCTGAAAGGATAGAAGGAGATACCTGTTCACCAAGAAAGTAACCTTCTATTGTCTTATTTATTTCCCTTTTCTGGACATTTTCCCTGCTGCTTAATTGACTTTTGAATCCTTTGTCAGGAGGAGGTTCCTAGTGTTTCCCCTCTCCCCAGAACCTGGGTCAAGGCTGAGATTCAGATCAGCTGCTCAATGTCCCCTGAAGCTTTCAGCTGAGCTGCTTGAACAATGGATCCAGGCTGCTTCTGAGGCCAGTGTAGCCACCTGTGGCCTGCTACTGTTACTGCTGCTGCCACCTCTGCCACCACCTGGGGTTAGTACTGAGGAGACCCCACACTCTTGCCCAGCTGGGAAAGCTCTTGCACACTGACCTTTGAAGCTTTCTTTGTCCCTTGTGGGTTGAGGGATCTGGAACCTTCCCTGGTGGGAATTCTGCTCCAGAGGCCTGTTCTGGTCCTGTTCCTCCCTGTGCTGTGTGGCCAGGGCTGGGCTCTGCTCTGCTCAGTGTCCTGTGGGGTAAACATTTCCTGTTGGCCTTCCAGATTGACTTTGGCTGGAAATCTCTTTCACTCTGTCGTTATGTGGCTTCTGCTCCTCTAGAATTTTTCAGACATTTTTTATAGGTTTTTGTGGGCTGTAGGGGAAGCACTAGAGTATATGCATCTTTCTACTCCACCATCTTAGCTCTGTCCCCTTCCTTTTTTTCTTTCTTTCTTTCTTCCTTCCTTCCTTCCTTTCTTTTTCTTTCTTTCTTTCCTTTCTTTCTTTTTTCTTTCTCTCTCTCTCTTTCTTTCTCTCTTTCCTTCCTTCCTTTTTTCTTTCTTTCCATCCCTTTTGACCTTGTGTCTTGATGTCACTCAACCAATTCTAATTTTTAAGGAGTTATTTCTTCAGTAAGGTTTTGTATTACCAAGCTATTCTCTTCTTATAGTTTTCTTTCATCTCTCTAATTTTTTTCCAATTTTTTTCTCTAGCATTCTTATTTGAATTTAAAAATAATTTTTTACTCCTTTAAAAAATGTCTTTGTTCAGACGTTCCAGGAATTCTTTTTGAGCTTGTGTCTAATATGCATTTTCATTTGAGGTGTTGCTTGTAGAGGTTTTCAAGTTATTGTTTTCTTCTGAATCTGTCTTCCTTGTCTACATAGCAGGTTTTAATGGTCAGATTCTACTCTCCTCCCTCACCCCTCCATTTTTTGAGCTTGTTTCTTGACTTTGGATTTGATGTTACCATTTAGTTCTGTTCATTTTGGGATTTTGCTATCTTTTGACTTGGTTTTTTAAATTTGTATTAGAGAATCATTTTGTTGTATTTGGTTTATGTGCCCTCTATTTTCTTTTTTTACTCTATTCATTAATTTTTATCATCTGCTCTAAGTTATTACTTTCTCCTTTTGAAGTTTATTTAGAATTTAAATTTTTTACCTTATTTCTCCCTTTGATTAGAATTTTTAAAAATTCATTCTGGGAGATAGTTGTGGTCATAATCTGTCTTAGTTTTAGTTATTGTAGAACCATTGTTTCCTGGAGATTCCTTACTTCTATATAACATAAAAAAAACTTTTTAAATTTCTTCCTTGTATTGGTGTTTTTTACACCCCACCTCCTTTTATCCATTCCTTCAGTTTCTATGCTTTTTTTTTCCTGTAGTAGTTTCTTTCTGAGGATTTCTTTCCTATTACATAGTTTAGTTGTTGTTTTAATATTATTTGACACATTTTTTTCTGTGTTAATATAATGAGGTTGAACAGGACTTAGATATACCCTCTCATTCTCTCATCTTGCCAGAAGTCTGTCACCAGTTACATTAATACAGATGCTTTCATTTTTCTCTATTATCTCACCTGGAGACAGAGAATTGTTGTTTTATAATAACTAACAGCTTTTAAAGAAATTATGATAAAATATAACAAGCTTGCAAATTTCAAATTTGTTAGGTTGCTAAGGTCCATAGACTTATGTTAAAACATTACTTTTTGAGCCATTGAAGCAGTGATGCACTGGTAAATATTTAACAAATGACTATCTTAAAAACTTGAACACATGACACACTTTTTAAGTTTAATCTGCATACTTAACATTTTGTTTATCACTTTCTTAATTCTAGACAAACACCAGAACAATAAATCAAGCTCTGATTTGTAACATTTTCTGATTTCTGAGTTGTAAATGCTAACATTCAAAATTTAACAATCATTTCTACCAAACCTATTTGAACTAGCTCTAGCACACCATGCATTTGAAATAGCACATACATCTAGACCTGATTATTCTTTGTTCTAATTACCATGTCTATGAATACACCTCTTCTGACTTAGGCTCTCTTACTTTGGTAACAAGATTGTGTTCTTCTTTTCCATAGCTTTGTCTCAATTCTACTTTCTTGACTATTTTTCTGTGGAAAGCAGGCACCTTTCTAAGGTTCTCACTAAACTTCAGGGGTTGGTGTTCCCACCTGCAACAGCAGTATGATTATATCAGTTCTGATGATTCAAAGCTTTAACCCTTCTACCCTAATCAAGCAAATTGAGCATAGATTCACTGTATTGTACACATGACAATAGTGTCCTAGGATTCAGGGCTAGAAGGGCCAATAAAGTATAGCAAATCTACCATCTTTATCACTATTTCCATTCAGATCCACTTAGAGAAAGCCCAGGACACTGAATCCAAGAGTCCTGGGAATAGATAACAGTGTCCCCTAAACCACCACATCTGCTTCTACACAGTTCCCATAGCCATCAATGAAGGGAGAATTTATCATAGAGAAGGGATTCACTTTCCTTATTTTCAGAAGCAACTGCTGCTTACCAGTTGTAATCAACAGGCAGATAGATTTAAAAGTCTTGAGAATTATGGCATCTCTCAAATCACCCATCCTGCTTCTAGCCCAGTCCTTGTAGCCATCATACAGACAAACAGTTCCTGCAGAGACAAGGCCAACCATCCACTACAACTTCCAGCCAGCGGCCACTCACAGGGCAGAAAGGATAACCTAGATGAAGCAGCAGGGGTTCCTGAGGGTGAGGCAGAAAGAGGCATATGTCAGGAAGAACAACTACCACCACCACCACCACCATCTCACTGACCATTTCCCCTTAGTTTCTGATGAAGATATCCCAGGACCCTGAGATCAAGGCATTTGGGAATAATAGCGCTTCCAGCAAAGTTCCTCAAGCTAGTCTTGGGAAGCAATCTTTGTGGTCAGGAAGTTTGGTACTATGTGGGTGCTACTGAAGACTCTGAAAAGAAAATTCTTGTCACTAAAGTCCTTGGCACTGTCAAAAGTAGTTCATCATAAAAATTATAATTTTGCCAGTAGAAATGATATTAATGAAGAGTTATTAACATTTTCTTTTCCACTGTTCCCTCAGGACCATGAGACCTTTCCACTTCTAGCTGAAACTTCTGGTAAATATTGTCTCCCTCATTAAAATGTGAACTTCTTCAGAGTACACATGTTCTTTCTTTTCTCTTTGTATCCCTGTGTCTTTGGACAATGCTTTGGAAATGGTAGGCACTTAATACTTCATTCACTCATTCCAAGCCTCACATTTTACAAATGAATGTTTTGTGGCTTAGAGAAGAAAAATGTCTTGCGTGAGGTCACCCAGGTGCCTGTGCAGACCTTGTATTTAAAGCTAGGTCTTCTGGTTGCTCAGAATGCTTATCTACATATAATTCTGATCACTAGATTAGGGAAGGCTATTATTTTATATTTGGAATGAGATAAAGTTATAGAATGTCACCTATTCATGGGCTTGCAAGAGTAGAAATCATCTCAGAGGTTAATCTGTATCTGACTAAGAATCTCCAGCCTTTCCTTGGAAACTTTGAGTATTAGGGATGTCACCTCCTAAGGCATCTATTCTACATTTTAATTATGCTAAGACACAGGAAGCCATTTCTTACAGTAAACTTTAATCTGCTTTGCAGCTACCTAGTTCTCCTAATTGTGGGGTTTTTTTGGTGGGGGGAGTGGCAAATAGAGAAATCTAATGCTTCTTTCACATGATAACTCTTCAAATATTTGATAAGAATCATCGTCTTCCATGTTCCCGCTCTTCCTTTCCTTCTCCTCTCTGTAGCTCCCAATCTTCTGTTTTCCACGTAGAATAACCCCAGTTCCTTCAGAAGATGCCTCTATGCCATGGTCTCTAATCTTCTAAGATGACCCTAATAGGAGTACACAGATTACACTTTCTGTGCTACCATTTGCTCCGGTGCAATATGCTCACATGTCTTCATGTAGAGCCATGAAACTACTTTGGTTCATTGGTTGTCGTGGACTTATCAGCAAATCATCAACCCTTTTAGAATTTTAATTTACTTAGTTAAATAACCAGACCACACTTTGAAACATAAAGATGGAGTGATGATGACTGTTAGTAAACTGTCCAAACAGCAAGAGAATGTTACTAGTGCCCAGAGATTTGGGAAATAGTATTATAGACAGTCACAGAACAGGCATTTATTTCAGGATGCAATACTTCACTAATGAACAGTGAGCATTATACTCCATGCCCCAAATGTGGTTATGAAGAGTCTGTAATGACTGAGCAACATTAATATGGGAAGGGAAAGAACAAGAGAGAATACATATCTAAGACGTGGGCCAAAGGTTAGAGTTAACACTGAAATACACAGAAGGACAATTAAGGTTATCAGTTAATGGTGATTTGTGGACTCATGGATATTAGGAGCTTGGGAGTTTTGTTCTAGCTCCTGGTTTAGGTCTGGAAATCCTCACCTTACTGTCCATATCTCTATCCACAAGGTTGTGAAGTTCTTCCCTTCAGGGACTAGAGTCAAGACATATATCAAATAGGAAATAGAGATTACCTTGGTTAATAGAAACGCTCACAGAAGACTAGATGTCACTACGTTCTCTTCCATCTCTATGATCTTGTGATTCTTTGGTATTTGGGAAGAGATGAGAATGTAAAATAGGAAAAGAGAAAGAGACAGAGGGGAAGACTGAGAAAAATGGCATTTGAGCTGGTATTTTTTTCTTTTAGTTGGGCTGCATTTCACTTCTGGGGAGCTAGTACTTGGCTTCCTTTCATGTCTGCGTTGCTAGCACTTTAAGATATTGAAAAGGCAGCATCTTTTGGAAACATTTTATGAGGTAAAGACTTGGCCTAGAACCAAAGACTTCTTCGGTGTTGTGCAGAGAGACAGCACACTCTAATGAATTTTTCTCATTAATTCCTTTTCCTGTTTGGTAGCTGGCAGCACCATTTTGAGAAGGCATAACAAGTCAATGTTCTCACAGTCCCCTGGGGATGAGGGTAAAAGAAGAGGTAGTTTTAGAAAACAGATTACAAGTGACTGCTACTGATTCTAATTTCTTACATTATTTACCTTGAGTTCTCTGTTAATTGTCTCTTTTATTTTGATGACTTTTATTTCTGATGGGAGAGGCCAAAGAACTTGTGGAAAATGGGGGGTGGGGATGCTCAAGAATACTGGTTTTGAAGGCAAGACATAGAAAGTTTGTTCTGTCACACTACATCATCCAGGTTCATGAGCCTGAATAGATTCCAAGGACTTCAATATGGTAGTACTTTTCCTCTCTCGGTCTCTGAATCTGGATCTCTGCTTTGATTTGAAAGGATAGACCTAAGAGAACAGTTCAGGGGTGTGAACCGGCTGTGAATCAATAAATCATTGTCATTGTGGGATAAATGGAGGCAGCTGAAGGGAAGTCAAGAATTCACACTGTAACAAGGAGTTTGCATTTTGGAAGGAGTGGTGGCAATTAGAACTTTCTTCCTCTTAGAATCAAAGAGCCCCAAGGGGTCATATAGTCAACCTCTTCACTTTATAGATGAGGAAAAAAAGATACAAAAAAGTTAAGTGACTTGCTTTAGATCACTCAGAGAACAAGTGTCAGGGCTAGGATTTAAGACTTACTCCTCTGACTCCAGATCCATTAATATTCCCACTAGTCCACATGGCAGAATTAATGCCACAGTAGAATTCTCATCAATGGGGTCAATGAGGACCCAGAATGATGCCTGGGTACACACCCTATAGGTAGTCTTTAAACGTTGCCTGACTTGTGCTTTTGTGCCTCAACCCTGATCCAATAAATCACTGAAGGTAATGGATCCTGCCAAGTTTGACACCATTTAATGAGAGTCAAGAGAGACTGGTGATAAACCACAGACAACCATTAATGTGTTTTAAGAGCTCTTGAGCTATCATCACACCGTCCTCGGCCAAATGGCCATGTAAAACAAATCCAGCTCCTGTAAACACTCTCCACTCAAAACTCCTATTCCAGGGGAAGAGATAAGCAGCCTTGGTCCCTGGAAGGCTCCTTGGCATGTCCTGGAATGTCTGGACCATATTTCCTTTCATCCCTCCTGCTTCCCCTTTTCACTATGACACATCACCATCTGGTTGCCTAGCAACCACCCCAGCACTGCTGTGCATATTGGCATAATTTGCTGTTCCAGGCTGTGAGGGCTTTTTCCTTTTTCTCCCTCCCCCATTCCTCCCTCCCTCTCTCTCTCTCTCTCTCTCTCTCTCTCTCTCTCTCTCTCTCTCTCTCTCTTTCTCTCCTGGTTGAAAAGCAATCTAAAATAGGCCATTTTTTCTTTTTTGACAGACAACTTCAGTGTAAATGTTGAAATCTGTGTTGTCTGTCAAAAGTCGTCAATCTGAAAACTTTGCAGAAGCCCATGTATATTTAGTAACAGAGAACAAATAGAGGAAGACATTTAGATGTCAATTACTCCAGCAAGTTAATGCAGAAACTGAGTATTTAAATCAAGTCATTTGGATAAGATAAAAGAGAGGTGACTTTAGGATACTTGATTGTATTTTAAAAATCTAGGTCTGTTTTTTTTTTCCTCCTTCCACACTAAGTCTATGACATGGCATTAACTCTTTCAGCATCTGTGGCACTGATGTCTTGAGGGAGAGGGACCAGAGGCAAATAAGTACACAAAATGTTAGAGCTGGAAAGATTTTTTTAAGATAACAGAATCTCATTTAAATAACACTATGAAGTTAACAAAGTTCATTCCTTTGATGAGTTGCTGAGATAGAGAGTACAGGTATTATATCCACTTATAGATGAGGAAACTGAGGCTGAGAAGCTAAATGCTTTGACCATATATCCAGTGTCTCAGGAACACTTCACATCCAGCTCTTCTGACTCTAAGGTCCACACAATTTATTCTCTCCTCCGGGAATCAGTATAGGCAAAACAAAACAACATGTAATTATGAGGTGCTTGCCATGTGCAAGACATGTGAAGCACTTTAAAATTATTATTTCATTTTATCCTTATAAAAACCCAAAGAAGTAGGTGCTATTTTATTCTTATTCTATGGATGAGGATACTGAGGCAGACTGAGATGAAGCGACTTGCCCAGGGTCACACAGCTAGAAAAAGTTTGAGGCTAAATTTGAATGGAGATCTTCCTGACTTCAGGTTTGGTGCTTTATCCACTCTACCACCTAGTGCTCAGTATACAAAAAATAAGCAAGAAAAAAGTTAGTTCCTGCTGTTAAGGACTTTACATTCTAAGGGGAAGAAAAAATATTAAGGGAACAGAAAAATGTGCATGTGTGTGTGTGTCTGTGTGAGTGTTTGTATGTGTGTCTGTGTGTATGCATGTGTATGTGTTTAGTAGTGTTAGAAAGAAGATACCCACTGTGGAGCATGTTGTCAACCTCTGTCAAATCAGAGTCAGGATGGGAATGTAGGTTGGCCAGCCTCAGCTCTTTCCTGAAATGGAGGACCAGAAAGTGATCCATCCGTGGGAGAAGAGGATTGGCATGGAGGACGATTGTACAGAGGAAGCCCCAGGCGCAGTGCTAAGGACTTAGAAGACACATATACGTTAAAGAGTCCCTGACCTTAAGGAGTCTCTTTTGTTGTTGTTTAGTCATTTCAGTCATGTGTGACTCTTCATGATGGGGTTTTCTTGGCAAACATAATGGAGTGGCTTGTTATTCTCTTCTCCAGCTCATCTTACAGATGAGGGAAATGAGACAAACAAGGTTAAGTGACTTGCCCAGGATCACACTGGTAATTGTCTAAGGCAAGATTTGAACTCGTGAAGATAAGTCTTCCTGATTCTAAGACCAGTGTTCTAACCATTGTGCCACCAAGCTGCTCTAAGGAGCTTCTGGGTAGATACAATATGCTCACATATAAGGAAATATAGGATACATGCAAACTAAATACACTGTGTTATAGGGAACTAGCAACTGGGAGAATTATCCCCCCCTCATGATCCCAGAATTTTATTCCCAAATACAAAGTAGCATAGTGTACCTATAGTGGGATTTTAGCCATTAACAAGGCAGTCAGAGACAGCATAGTGAAGTGAATAGATTGCTAACTTTGGAATTCTAACTGTGAGTCCATGGGCAAAGAACTGAACCTTTCAGTGCCCAAGACAATGCTCTAGATTATATGTTACAAATGAAGGGCTGATCTGTACCAGTGGATGGAATTTTTGCACTTGAGACACCCTGTACTGGTAAAATTATAAGACTGGAACCCTCACTCCCACAGGAGAACAGGAAAAGTCTTTAAGGTTAATACAAGTAGAACTCAAAAAAAAAAAAAACCCAAACAAAAAACATGAGTCCACAGTTTCAATCAGTTTGCAAAACCAGCTGTCTGTTAACCCATGGGAAGTCATTAAGCTAATAAAGGGCTACTATTGTATTAAGTGTGCCATATGTCATATCTAATTGTGATCACATAGAAAGAGTAAGGCATAAACAATGGATAGTCTACATACCTTGTTGCTATCCATACCCTGACAAGATGTCACAAGGGATGACCCCATCATATTAGGTATTTATGGGAGGACAAAGATGGGATGGGCAATCCTGAATGGGTCATGCTTCTATATTGTTTTAGAAAGTGGTCGCATCAATGACACCATGTATTCTTTGGAGGAGAAGACTATCCCATCATTTCAGGTTTTTTTTTTTTACTGGTATCACCTTGCGTGGACTGGATTTCTTTAAGCTTCCATATGTGTAGTCACTAAAATAACTAAGATCAGGGATAAGGTATTATACTTATTTTATAGGGAACACAAAATTCAGCAAAGTAAGTGCTCTATGAACATTATTTAATGTTTAATCATCCTGAATTGGTTTGTCATTTTTTTTTCTTAATGTAACAAGAGTAGAGGAGACACATCTTTCTCTAGTGAAACTGTGACACTTGTCCAGGTCAGTAATTCCCAATCTTTTCAGCGTGCTGATGAGCTATTATGGTATATTTGATTTCATGACATTCCTCCCTTTACCTCCTGCGAGTTTTGTATGTCAAACACAATAGAACTGTCCTGTAGCCCTCTTTGATACTAAAATACTTCTAGGATCTGTAATCTCATCAGTGTGGATACTTCTCTGACCAAAACAGATCACATCGTTGCTATAATTTAACAGATGGCATTTGAAAATTGCCAAGGTGGTCAAAAAAATTCATTATCCTATGGCCAATCTGCTGATAGGACTCTCTGAACTTAGCAAAGCTAGTCTTTACATGGTAGAAATATAGTTTCCTTCCAGGCCTTTCCTTGAAGTGTTAGCAGCTTGATAAGGTCTGCCAGTACTTATTCTATGTTAGCATTCCCTCCAAGAGCCCAGAGAGACCTATATGCCACCATGAAGATTTGGAAAAAAAGACTTCTATGGAGAACAGAGCTCCCAGGGTATAAAAATTCAGAGGGTGACTTCAGCACTTGTAGTCTTTCATCAACATAGAGAGTTATCTCTATCACTTAGTAGGCAAAAATAACTAGTTAAAATAGGAAACTCCAGTAGTCTCATCTTCCTGGCTAGGCGCATCTTTGGTGAGCTTTTTTCTAGCCTATTCCCATCATTAGCTATGCCCCAGAATGTGCTTCCTCCTTTGGTGACTCTATTTCAGGTAAAATCATTTATATCTTCCCTGCGCCTGGGCATGTATGTGTATACACACACACATGTGGGCATGAGTAATTTGCCTCAGGTGCGAAAATTACACTAGTTATTGAATCTAGTGGATAACAAGATTATTTTCCATGAGAAAGAAAACAATAAGCAATTAGAATCTTGGATCAGATTCTTGCTAGCCATATCAATCTAGATTGGTAGTTCCCAAATTTTTCAAAGTATTGATATTATTTTTGTGTGCTTGACTTTGTGTGCTTGCTTTGCCTAGTCATTAACCATTGAATTGGTGTTGTCTCAGACAAACAGACACATGGTAAAAGACTTACCTTAAAAGGATCAAGGTTTCCCACTGCACCCAGTGCCATCATCAAGAGTCCTCATCTATGTCTTTCTACTGGATTCTGATGATTCCAAAGGAGAGAATGAGGCTGATGACTTTGCATAGCCCTGCCTCACTTAAATCCAATTCACTTACAAGTCAAGGCATCACCCTCCTGATGTTATTCTTCCTCTTTGAGAATGAAGGACAAATAACAACTGTAATCTAGTATCTGGGCCTCAGTTTTCTAATCTGTAGCATTGCAAAAAATGTTGTTTGACCTAACTACCTCACAGAGTTGTTGTGAGGAAAGTACTTCGTAAACCACTAAATGTTATAGAAATAGGAGTTATTTGAAGCAGGCAAACAGTCAGCAAGACAGGCAATTTGCCTTTTCCAGAGAACCCTGAAAACACATTAGAGACCTTCAAGTGCCACGGGCAAAGAAACTCATTGCTCAGTCACTCAGGTTCAAAGGTCCATTTATATCAATAAAAAAGCTCTGTAAACAAAACACAACTCTCATTATTGGTATGCTCAGCTGGCCGTGATGACTGAATGAACACTTAAGATGAATGCTCTTATCATGCCCAATTTGTGATTTTATAGTTGTAGAAAGATGGGGAGAAGGAAGTGAAATTGGTTTCCTCAACATTAGCTTGATGGGAAAAACACACACACACACACAAACACATCATCATCTTGTGTTGTTATTTTTTTAAACTGCAGAATATGATGTGTAAAACAATAAAGTTTCCATCTGCAGGCAACAAGAAATGCACGAAAATAAATCGTGCCCCTGGGTTTTTCATTTCCATCCATGTTTAACACACTCAGTATACTTGGGTATAGTACTCAGTGAATGGCTAATGAGAGAAAAAACAGCAACCAGAAAACAGACTGCTGCTCCAAACAAGTTCCTCTCACTATTTTCTAAAAAGCATTTTTTAAAGCTCACTTTATGCCTTTGACCTGGTCACTTGCTCTCCTTAGGCCTCAATTTCTTTGTCTAAAAATGATGCAGTTGGTTTCGGTGATCTAATCTCTATGGTCTCTTCCAGTTCCAAACCTAGGATTATAGCTATAGTCTTTCAGAATACCATGTTGCAAAGTGTTTTCTAGTTCTGATATTCCATGTTGCAAAATCCTTTCTAGCTCTATTGCTGATGCTTTGACATTCTAGCTTCAGGACAACAGGGTCACAGAATCTCTACCTTGGAAGATACGTGAGGAATTTTTTTCTGAGAATAATCGTCCTCTATACCATCCTTGATGAATAATGGCCAAGGTTCCATTGAAAGGTCTATTGTAATGGGGAATTCTGCTTCCTGAGACAGTCCAGGATATTTTTATTTTGTTATTGTTTTTGAAGGACACTGGGGCTAAGTGACTTGTCCATGGTCATGCAGCTCAGTATATTTTTAAGAGCCATAATCAGGAGGGAAACTTTCACAGTCTTGAAGTCACAAAGGAAGAGGCTATTCAGTCCAACCCATACCTGAAAAACAATAACAACATAAAACAAAGTATTCCTTTTCCAACAAACAAGTGGTCATCTAGCCTCCATTTAAAGTCCTTTGTGAGAGGAACCCATTTCAGGACAGCTCTCATTGTTGAAAGGTGTTTCCTAAAGTCAAGTCTAAACTGGTCTTTCTTCCAGTCATCACTAATTACTTCTAGAGCTCTGACTCCTGTGGATAAGCAGGACCATTCTAATTCCTTTTTTATATCCCAGCAGTTCCAATACTGAAAGGCATCTATCAAACCCCATCTAAGTCTTCTCTTTTAAATCAATCAGTAAACATTTATTAAGCACCTACTATGTGCCAGGCTTAGTGCTATGAGCTGGAAATACAAAGATAAAAATGAAAAAATGCTGGCCCTCAAGGAGCTGACATGTATAGATGGAAAAAAAAATGAACACTTCCTCTCTCTCTCTCTCTCTTTCTCTCTATCCACACACACACACACACACACACACACACACATACACATACATATATGCACACATACATGTTGTTTTTATTGAGTCTTTTCAGTTGTGGCCAACTCTTTGTGACTCCATTTAGGGTTTTCTTTGCAAATATACTGGAGTGGTTTGCCATTTCATTCTCCAGATCATTTTACAGACAAGGAAACTGAGGCAAATAGGGTGAAGTAACTTGCTCAAGATCATATAGCCAGTAAGTGTCTGAGGCTGGATTTGAACTCAGGTCCTCCTCACTCTAGGCTTGATTAAATAGGAACTTCCTTGTCAGCATACTTCTTACTCTTTATAAATTGCTGTATGTTAAGGTACAGGAATTAACTCCTTAGTACCACAGACTGGGAAATAATTCACTAAGGCCACAGAGGATAGTTCTGATGTTTGCAAACTACCAGATGTCAAAGAGTTAAGGGTGATACGAACTCGCACTTTATTACTGTTGTCTGCTATGTTCAATATCATAAGGTATGAAATATGAAGCATCTCATTAAGCCTATTTCATAGTAATGAAATATTCATGAAGTATAAATTTCCTGTCCAACATAACTTTAATTTTTCTTTATTCATCTATGAAAAGGGCTAGTAAAAAAATCTCTCAGAATCTTGCCAACCCAACTGGCAGGTCTAACTCTTTGGGGGTTTTGTTTCTATTTCTTTCAGTACTTCACATGGGTGTAACCATTCCTCTACAATGATCATTTTCAAATTTTGCCAGCTCATAGAAATTTAATTGTACCCTTCTTCCTCCATCCCTATACATAGAGATAGCACCAGTGATTGAAAGATTGATAAATAACTGTTCATTTTACTGATTAATTTTAGCTTCTGGTATTATTAAATGAGGACTTGTTAAAAAGGAGATCTGGACTTGGGGTTTGGATCTACGCTTGACTAGTTGTGTAACATGTGGAAAATTATTTCTTGTCTATTTGCCTTAGTTTCCCTATATGTCAAATGGGAGATGGGGACAGACTTGATGACCCAATTTAGCTTTAGAAACTATAATCCTTGCCACAGTGAGGGCCCATTTGAGATTATGCTACATACATTTGTAGTGGACTCAATAAGCGTGATTTCATGATTTTTTTTTGAGAAAGCAAAGACAATTTTGGACTGTGGGGAATTGGGAAGAGTTCATGAAAGAGGTCAATTTTGGTCCAGCCATGAAAGGGGGAATATTATGTGCCTGAGAGACAAAAATAAAGAAGAGATAAAGACCTGTGTATTGAGGGTTAGTTTAAATGTCAAACTGAGGGCAACAAAGGATGAACACAATCCTGTGAGCAGACGTAAGTGGCTGAATGGAGACCCAGCTAGTTGAGTAACTCAGCTCCTCCTCTCCTGTTTGCCTCCCTCTCCCCATCCTTCTCTTCTCCAAAGGAAGGGCCCTTCCCTTCACTTTCCTCCCCTTCCCCCTCCCTCTCCCCTCCCCTCCCCTCCCCTTCCCTTCCCCAAAACCTTAAGCCTACTGCACTCTCAACATGGGAGGCCAATGGGCCCCTGCCTAAGACCTCCTGTGCACCCTCCTACCTTCACAGTGATTATCAATAGTAACTGTTGCTGTTGCCCTCTCTGCCTGATATCATTCTTTTTCCGGCCGTCATTAAAGGGACCATGCCCTGTTTACTTCTTAAACAGGCCTATTCAATGAATGGGAGTTGCCTCATCCTAAGTGAGTGCCTGCAAAGACCTTGGCCTAAAGTGCTCAAGGTCTCCCAGTGTGTCCTGGGTCATCTCCACTCATCTTCATGAATATCTGGTCACTGGATTCACATGGCTCTAGAGGAGAGCTGAGGCTGGTGACCTGCACAGCCCTCCCTCACTCAAAATAAAGTTAAGTGAAAGTCATGTCATCATTTCTCTGATGGCAGGGTCTTCTTCAGCCACAAAGGACAAACACAAAAGAGACTACAATCACTAAAATGTGACTCCTAGAAGGAAGCGGTTTGGATCTGTATAGAGTAGAATATACAGGAACCATTGCTGTGCTAGTTTTGACTGTTATGCTTCTATGAATGCAGCCTGGGGCTGCATTAGCTTTTGTGGCTTTCACATTACGCTGCTCACTCACTTTAAGCTTGTGGTCTACTGAGAATACCCCAGATCGTGATCAAATGAACTGCTATCTAGCCATATCTCTCCTCTAAGTGTACATGTATAGTATAGCTTTGATAAATTGTAGACATTATGCAGTTTCATAAAAATGCAATTTTTTTTTCAGTTCAGACATGGTACATTATACACATTTATTCCTCTTAAATTTCATTTTGTTTTTCTCATTTCATTATTTTGTCCCATAAAGACTGGTTTGGATGCCACTTCTGTTGTTATCCAATATGCTAGCTATATATTCAAGCTTTTGGGTCAACCATACACTTGACAAGTATCCCATTGCATCCCATGAATGCCTTCATCCAACCCATTGCTAAAAATATTGAACAGCAGAGGACCAAAGAACCAAACCGAGGGTGCTTTGTTAAGAGTCCTCCCTCTATCACCACTCACTAGTTCTTGTTCAACCTCTTTCAAAGTCCTTCATGAAATCTACATGGACTATATCTGTGACACTGTGCTCATTTATCTAGCTACCCTTTGCCAGAATTATCATTATTTTTAAAGTCTGATAGCATTCTGTGCCTAAATTTGTTTGGTAATATTCATTGAAGGTATTTTCATGCCTAACATTCTACCTCCTTTGCTCCAATAAGTTGTCCTTTCCAGTTTTCATAGTTCATGTTTTGATTTCCCTTCCACAGTAGGTAAGGTGACATGACTGGAACTTTGTTCCAGGATACTGAAATTTAGATTGGAGAGATTTCTTCCCAAGTTGTCATTGAGTCCTTTCCATTTGTCCCTTGGAGTCCTCCCCAGTACCACAGACCACCCATTAATTCCAGTCATGTCTCTTGCTTGTTACAATTCCTTGCCTGCTTCTCAGAGAATTGAGGGTCAGAGGGTGATCAGTCATCCTGCAAGGTTTCAGCATGAACCACCTTTTAGAGAACTTAACCAAGAATGGCTTACAGAGAAACCATCCATGATTCAACGAGGGGCAAAGGCCTGACCTGAGAGCATCACTACAAGTGAAACACTGAGGCTTTCCTGTGCTCCAGGTGTACTCTGTTGAATCTTTAGAAGTTACCTTGTCCCTAAAGTCTCACCTTCTTGCATCTTTAAATTTCTTCACCAGTAGCCTCTGAAACTCTGATGGGAGGGTAGAGTCATAAACTCTTAGTTTTAAGGAGGGAAACAGAACTGACATCTCAGACACCTCATTTCCTTACCACTTGTACTTATTTTGAACCTCTTTTTTTTTTTTATTTCTCTACCATGCCATGGCACAGGTACATTCCTTCCCCTACATTCCTCTTTTCAACTTTCTTTTGTGTGTGTGTTGTCTTCTTCCATTAAATTATGAGTTCCTTGAGGGCAGACTTTTTTATATTTGTATCTCTAGGGCTTAGCATAGCACCTGGCATATAGGTACATAATGAGTGTTTATTAATATTTATTGACAATGCTAACGTGTTATGTTCTAAGGTTCTTCATAGCTCAAAAATAAGTTTCTGGTTTTGTTTTGAATTCTAGGATTCCCATTCTCTTTTCCTTTGGGGAGGATGTAACACAATAAGACATGATCTTGAATTTACAGAACTGGAAATTCTGGTTCTATTTTTCCTGATTTTTGTTCTGGAATGAAGAATTATACAAAGGCAATGTTGTGAATTATAAGAAGTGATTTCAGGGATGAGGAAGACTTCATTAAACTCCTTCCTTTGATTTTTAAAAGGAAATTATATTGATCATTCAGCATCCAGGATTCTTTTTCTTAAGCATTTTTATACTTTTGAGTCTCTTAATATACAGCAAAACTCAGTCGAAAACATAATGTATCTAGAGGCATTGAACGTGGGCCAGAACCAGACCTCTTCCAACTATTATCCCTGTGTCCTTGGGAGAATCACCTCCCTGCCCAGCCTCTTATGTTCCTAATGAGTCTATCACAAGGCTGGACTAATCGATCTCTAAGATTTCATCTTCTGTCTTTAAACTCTGATCCAAAGATCAGTCATCATGTCCTTTTGGTCAAAGTTTTCCACAGAAGACTGGTTTGACTGTTTTGTAAGGCTACAGAGTTAAAAAAAAAACAACAAAACCCAAAACAACCCAAACAAAAGAGTATCACAATTCACAAATTTGAGGTAAAGGTCAGGAAAAGAAACATTGTATTATTACAAACCCCAGCAAGGAGAGGTTGGTTAGCTCTCAGGAAAATCTCTGTAAACCTGATGAGCTCTCTCTACAAGCCATTTTCTAACAAGTGTGTGTATGTGTGTATGTATGTATACATACACACGTTTATGTACATACAAGCCATTTTTCAACACATATGTATGTAAATGTTTATTGACTGGCTGACCATAATGCAGAATATTGAAGATTACTTAAAGAACCGCAAAGATCTGGGTTCAGAATTCTGTTTGTATGTGAATTCAGGCAAATAATTTAACCCCGGGTATTTCAGGACAATCCCTCATACTTATTTACTGTCAGAATAGTTGTAGATATGGCAGAAGATGTAATTCACATAACTGGAAGGAGATTCTCCTATGGAAGAAATCACAGAGTCACCTAGAACTAGGATTCTTTCAAGAGTCATTGCAAAACTACTAGTACCTTCTCATCTGAACTTACCTTGCGTCTTGTGATATATGCAGGTACCTGTATATGCACATACCTTGTATGTGTCTTGCATATATCTATATATGCATGTATTGTCTACCTTATTAAAGCATAAGCTCCTTGAGAGTTGGGCACTCTTCATTGTGTCTAATGTCTAGCATAGAGCCTGTCACATAGCACATGCCGAATAATTGCTTGCTGGGTGGGTAATTTTGTGATTGTGTTTGTAAGAGGAGGAAAAAAGAGAAGGGGGAGAGAGAGGGGCAGGGAGATAGATAGATAGAGAGAGAGAGAGAGAGAGAGAGAGAGGGAGGGAAGGAGAGAGAGGGAGGGAGGAAAGGAGGGAAAAGAGGTGAAAGAAAGATGTATAGAAGAAGAGTGAAAAAGAGAGAGGGAAATTGAAAAGGGGAGAGAGAAGGAGAGGGAGAAAGAGAAATGATTGAGAACTGAGATGCAGTTATCTTTGAGTCAAGAGAGTTGCTTACAAAATTGGAGGAAAGGGGTTTAATAAATCGTTACCAGTGAAATATAGGTTAGTTCCAGAAGGACTCCCTGTCACTGAAGGTTATTGAACACTGGAAAAAGTTACTGAGTAGGTTATGTCATTCCTCCCCAAGAGAGCTTTGAGAATAAGGAAGAAATCACCAATTTGGGACAAAGTGTAGCTTAGAGGTAGAGCCTAGGCCTAGTGATACATGTGAATTTACTTCCAGTTCCAGGAGGACATAGAATCCTAATGAGAACAACTTACATTTGCGCAATGCTTTATGGTTGTTACAGAGATCCTGCTAAAAGTTTTCTCATTGGAGCTTCATAACTACCTTGCAACGTGCAAATATTGTTATCATTTTGCATACAAGGAAACTAAGGTTAAGGGAAATGATTTGCCCAAGGTCCCACAATTATTTAGCAATGAACCTTGGTCTTTCGGTTCCAAAAGAGTAAACTGCAAATTGCCCTTTCCTCTGTGTGCTATTCATCGAGTCCTCTCTTAAAACCATAGTGAATCTACTACCCAGGTCTTTTCACATTGGGTAGGTGCTTGCGCAGCAGGAAGGCTGCCCTCTGGTATCCCTCACATTTTTTTTAAACATCACAAATCTCCTTATTTCCAATGGCATATTTCTAGACTGTGACCTTCTATGCCATTTCTTACGTACCAACTGAGTTATTATTTCCTAATCCTCTGCAGTCTGATTAAGTTCCCTGTTGTTCAATCCATTATCTTTTGAGTTTTCTAAAGGATTTGTTCTTTGAAGATTGTGGTTCTTGAGAGGTAGGTACCTGCTGCAATGGCTGGGCTGAAGATCCAAGTTTGAGTCCTGTTTCACTCACGTTGATGTGTGACCCTTTTCAATTTACTTAAACTCTCTCAAGTTCAATTCTCTCATCTATAAAATAGTGATAATAGAACCTCTCATCTTATACAGTTGTCATAAGGATCAAATGAAATATGATATACATCTATCTATCCATATATCTATTATCCATCCATCCATCTATCTATCATTTATCTATCTGTCTGTCTGTGTCTATTTATCTACCTACCTATCTAATCTACCTATCATCTATTTATCTGTATTGTATGTGCCATATAATGTTAGCTATTATTATTCCATTAGAATTTTGGTTTGGCAAAAATGTGTGAGTGCATATGTGGATGTATGTGTGTTTGTGTGTGTGTATGAGAGAGAGAAAACCTAATAACTGAAAGTTTTAGATAATTTCTCTAATATCACCTAATCAGTTCTCTTCTTTCTAATCATTTCTAGTCCTGATTCATTGTCCTTCTGAAATGCCTTTCCAAGATAAAGGTAGTGATGGACTAGCAAAATGGATTACCCAAATAATTGTATGCCATTGCCCAGACAATAGACATCTTTTTTTTGTTTGTTTTCCTCTATGAATTGTGAATTTTCCTTAATTGTAATATTTCCTTTGTGAATTGTTAGGCTGATCTCCTGTGAGCACTTGTGGATTTCACTGAGGTTATAATATAGTCTAGGGCCCTTTACAACCAGGATAGTATTAGCCAAAACACAAATATCTCTATTTCTCCTCATCCAAAAGGGAATTATGATTTAGATTCTGCACAGGATGTGACAGTAGTGAACACCTTTGACAAATACATTTCTCTGTTTATGCCACGTATCACCCTGATAATCAGAGAACCTTTGAATAAAGTTATCCTTGTGTTTGCAACGATCAAGAAATGTTGTATGATTCTGACAAGATCATTTTTAAAGGAATATTTTGCTGTGCAGAGTCAAATGATTCTTAAAAACTAATCAACAAATAATAAATCAAGTGGCATTTTTCATTTTCCACAAAGTAGTAGTAAAACTAAAAATAACTACTATTACGGAAAATACGTCTGTAATACATCTGTCCCGATTGATGATCTTGCACATGGATAGCTGATTCAGAAATGACCCCACATTAATAGGTCTGGTAATCACATTGGGGTGTGTGCGTGTGTGTGTGTGTGTGTGTGTGTGTGTGTGTGTGTGTGTGTATGTGCGTGTGATGTTTGGTGATCATCTTAGTGTCTTCTTTCTTCTTGAAGACATATTCATGATTTACTGTGGTTGCATTTTCTGGATAGTCTTTAAGCTTTTGATCTATTTCCTTTTAAAATTCTTGAAGCATGTTTTTTTTGTCATCATCATCGCTATTAATATTACCCTCTTATATTTGTATTGGAGTCTCTGAATAACAAGATATTCTTTGACTAGGTGTGAAGGATCTAGCCTCATTCTCCGCATGACTTTCCTCCATCTTTATGCTTTATAATCAATGTTGATCCACAATTTGCAGCTACCTTCAAGCTAATCTTCTTGCTCTATTTATCATGATTCCTGTAAGAAATAATGCGTAAGCATTCCATGACATCATTTCTTGTTGATTTGGGGCACATGATGAAACCAATCTGACCAACTCCTCTAGTTACCTTTTCAAAGAGATCCTTTTACTCCACCTACCATCTAATGCCAATTTCCTTATGCCTTCTATTATCATTAAATGGAGAATGCTAATATCAGTAAGGGTGAGCTTTCTCCCAAATGACTGCAAATTGCACAAGGATCTCCCATTGAGGAGACTAACAAGTTTAATTAAGGTTTTTGGCCAGTTTGAAATCTATGTGAGTCTTCCTATCTTTGCCTTTTCTACCATAGATTTAGCTCCTAGTGGTGCATGGTAATCATTTAGTCTGAATATTCCATTTTACAAATGAGGAAACAGACCTGGAGAAGTGAACTGACTCTCCCAAGGTTACCCTCAAATTAAACAGCAAAGTGAGAGTTTTAGTGAAAGTTCATTCTCTGAATCTAGATCTAGGACTCTTTCTACCACCCCACATTTCAAGTTCACCACCAACACTTAATATGATAGGGGTACAGGGATGAAGGCCATAATATATCAGTGGATGAATAGCAACAATACTCAATGCAATAGAAAGTCAACATTGGGTGGCCAACGGTGCACTTGGTAAGGATCATAGACTTCTGGATTTAGGTTTAGAATTGTAAGGGACCTCAACGTCTACCTAGCCCAATTTTATGCATAAGAAAGTGAGACAGATAGGTTAAGTGATTTTCCCAAGGTTACACAGGTAGGAAATATTAGAAATGCAATTTGAATAAGAGCTAGTAGATTTTTCTTTTCCAGATACATTGTCTTGGGGGGGCAGTGTAAATTTTCTCTTCCCCTCTCATCTTTCAAATATATTCAAATATATCTATACCTATCTATCATCTTTCTTCTGGCACAAAATATTAGAAGGACAAGAGTTCAACCTCTAACGCATAGGTATAGAGGTAAATCCTCTCTAGAGGATTTTGGAAGGATATGTACATGAGTCACATAATGTGAAAAGGCATGAATAGGCTGAGGTAGAGGTTGTTTATATCAAGAGAATTAACAGAGGGAAAATATTTTATTTCTGGTCATTGTCCCTCCACTCCTCCCTCTCCCCACCCTAGGAGAAATCACAGGAAAGATTATCTATTTCTTGTGTAGTTCTGACATTTTTTCATGTTTTGTGCCTAGCTCAAGGCCTAAGACCATTCTCATCTTTTCTGGAAAGGATGGGATTTTAGCCTCAAAAAGGGCAGTAGCTTATTTTTTATCTTGCAAAGACATCTGCCTCATGCCTTGGGGAGTTTGTGGTTAGACCATGACCTCATTTGTGACTGATCAACCTGACAAATCTAAATGAAGAATCTCTAGACTTTCAGAAGGGCTCTTCCATTCCAGCTAAGGTGGGGTAGGATTTTTCTCGATCTGATCCCTATATCCTGAATGACATTTTTCTGTCTTTGTCCAGTGGAATCTTTCCTACCCTTTAAAGCCCAAGTCAGATACACAGTAGCCACGTGGAATGGTGGAGAACATGGTAGACCTGAAATAAAGAACATTTGACTTCACATCCCACCTCACATACTTATATACATACATGCTTTACCTGATCTCTCTTGCTCTTAGTTTCATCTGTAAAATGAAGCAGTTGAACTTCACATTCTCTCAGGTCCTTTCCAATTTTAAGTCTCTGATCCTATACATAATGGAATTACTGAATTTCCCTGTTGGGCATCAGTGACCAATTAGAAGATCTCCTACCTAGACATTAGTTTGCTATATAAAATGAATTCCTTGGGAGCAGAGCCTATTTTCCCTTTTGTCTTTGTGTTCTTAGCACTAAGCACAATGCCTTTCACATAACTTGTGTTAATAATGTCTGCCAAAGAACTGAACTGAAGAGATAATCCAGTGGTTGCATGAAGGCTTCAAGTATGAGGGAGTTCACTCGTCACCTTCTGAAGTGGGGCATTGACCTTTTGTATACCCCTCGCTGTGAGGAGGCGCTTCCCTTACTCTCAGAAACTTTTCCTTGTGATCTTAATTCTTCCCTCTCAGGCCAAGGAGAACAAGGCTGGTTGATCTCTTCAAATACTTATAGACAGTTATCATGTCCTTGCTAAATATATTTTTTTTAGGGTAATGGCTCTTTTTAGGTTTCTCTATAGCATGATGTCAAAGTCCTAGTTACTCTCTTCTGTATACTCTCTAGCCCATCAAAGTCCTTCTCAAATTGTGACAAATAGAACTGGGGATAATGTGGTCTAACCAGTGTATAGGATAGCAGGACAGTAATTCCCTCTTTCAGGACTCTATGCTTCTCTTAAAATAGCTAAGATCTCTTTAAATTCTGGCTGACAAGTTGCATTGTTGACTCATATTCAGCTTTTGGGTCACTAAAACCCCTAGATCTTTTCTAGATAGACTGCTATATATCCCTTCCCCACCAGCATATTTATGAAGTTGATTTTTGAACATAAATATGAGACATTTGTCATTTAATTACATCTTACTAGATTTGGTTCAAAGTTTAAGCCTTTTAATATTTTCACCCTGTCATCCAATATTTCAGTGACCTAGCTTTGTATCATCATCTACAAGTTTGATAACTATGTTGTCTTTATTTTTGTTCAATTCAATGATAAAAATGCTATGGAGTACCTGAACCAGAGCTCATCTCTGGGGCTCTGTCCATCCACAGTTAATGTACTTGTACATTAACATATGAGCATTAATGAATACTTTTTGGGGGGGAGAAGGGGAGTGTTGACCATTCAACAAGTTAGAGATCCATTTAACTATACTATCACCTACCTTGTGTCTCTCCATCTTATTCACAAGAATTGAATGAGTGTCTACATCAAATGCTTTACTAAAATATATGTCACTCTATCCCTGGCATTCCCTTGAACTAGCATTCTACTAAACCTGTCAGAAAAGAAAATGAGATTACTCTGGCATGGTCTATTGCTAATGAATCCAGAGAGACTCTTGGTGATCACAGATTCCTTTTCTTGATATTTTTTAACCATCTTACTTAAAAACACAGAAGTCACACTCACTGTCTAAAGTTTTCTATTTCTACATTCCTTCTTTTTTTGAACATTCAGTTGCTTTCTCTTTTCCATTCCTTCAGCACCTTTTATCTGTGATATCATCCTTCATAGATGACTGACAATGGTTCAGCATTCAAAATCTCTAGTTGTTTTTGTTGCTTGTTTGTTTCCTGTGATATAGTTTTTCTGGACTTGTTGATTTTAATTCATCTAGAACAGCCAAGGGTTCATTTACTATTACCTGAGTTTACTTGAGTATCCACTGTCTATTGATCATTTTTCCCCATTCTTTTTGGACTGAAGATTGATCTCTCTGATAGAGAAAACCAAAGAAAATTAAGAGATGAATTGTTTTGCATCCTGTTCTTCATGTGGAATCATTGTCCTATTCTATCCCCATTTGTTTCTCTTATTTTCCATTATGTAGCTTTAAAAAAAACCCTTCTTATTGTATTTAGTATTCTTTACCAATCTTGGCTCATTCTGAGAGTTAATTATCCCGACCCTGTTTTTACAGGACCATGCCACACTTTCAAATTTTCCTTCAGTTATATGCCCTTCCTTAAAGATTGGTAAATTCCCTGTGAATCTCACGGGCCTTTCATGCAGCTCCCCGATTTCTTCTTCATAGGAATGATTTCCTTTGCATCTTCAAAATTTAATTCTTTTGGACTTTCCATCTCTCCTAGTCTAACTTTCTCTGTATAATATTGGCCCATGGAGTCCTACTAATCTTTTTTTCTGTCTTCCTATATTTTTCTATTACAAGCTTAAAGATGTATTTATAATTTTACTCCATTTTTTCCATCATTTCAACTCTAGAAAACATGGAATCTCCATGTTGGTGAAAATCAACCAGATTCAGAATAGAATTTTTTCTTCTTTGGTTTCTCCATCCTTTGAAGATTATAGCTTTATTGTTAAGTGAAATCAACAAAGCATTAGCTACTCTGGTTTGATCATGGAGAGCAAGAGTTCCAGCAGATATTTGATTAATTGAAGTCTCCCATCATCACTATATATAGTACTTCCATGCTAGCCTTGTGATCTGCTTAATGAAACCTTTATTTTCTCTTTTTGTCTTGATTGCCTTTTTTGCCTCCATTGAGCTTTACTCAAATATTACACATCATACTCTCTTCATCTGGTTCCTAGACTTTCTTGAGTTTATGTTTTTGACACACTTTATGCCCACCCACCACTCTAACTTGACCTCCTTTGATCCTTATTAAAAATATCTTTCCAGGACCAAATTTCAAACATGGTGGTTATTTCATCAAGTCTCAGTAAAATTTATGAATTCCTATTATCTCTTATTCATGATTCAAATATTTCTATATAGTTATCTGAAGTAATGGGGTTTATTTGTTGAACTCATTTTTTGGTGTGTTTCTTATACCTTACTTTCACAGCTTTTCTCTACTATTTTTCTTTTTGCTTTGTAATTGTTGTTCAGTTATCTCCAACTCTTCATGACCCCTATTTAGGGTTTTCTTGGCAAAGATACTGGAGTCGTTTGTAATTTCCTTCTCCATCTCATTTTTCAGATGAGGAAACTGAAGCAAACGAGGTTAGGTGACTTGTCCAAGGTCACACAGCTGGTAAGTGTCTGAGGCCAGATTTGAACTGAAGAAAATGAGCATTTCTGATTACAGGCCTGACACTCTATCCATTGCACCACCTAGTTGTTTTCTTCTTTCCCATGCTGTAGTTATTTTCCATATTATCTAATTTGTTAAACATAAATAGGTAGCTTTTCCTTCCCACTTCTTTTTCATTTGAAATATCTTTTTATTATATTGGAAGACTCCAACAATTACATTTTTTGTGAGACCTTGTTAGATGTGAATCCCATAGATCCTTCATTTGAAACCATGACCCAGAAAGCCAGTTCTACTCAAATACTACCTTCTTAACCAACTGTTCATTTTCCAAAAGTTTTGGGATATTTTCCATTATAAGTAGACCTCTACATTATTCTTGCCAAAAGCAACCTCCTTCAGAAATGATTATCTTGCTTAGGAGATTTTTGATGACCTCTGAAGAATATATTGTTTTAAGCATTTCTACTGGAGTTATCATGTGCTATTGAACATAATTATTTGAGTTTATATCTTCTCCTACTAGCCTATATACTTCATGAAGGCAAGGGCAGTTCTTACCTAAACTTTGTATCTCTCCCTAGAGCTTGGCATGATATTCTTCACATGATAGATGATTTATAAGTATTTGATGTGATTTATGAAAATCACAAAACTCAGATTTAGAAAGGATTCCAAAGATCATCTTGTCTAATTTCTATCTGAACAAGAATATAGCGTTTCTGACATCATCCAGTTACTGTTTGAAAATCTCCATTGTGAAGAAATTCCTTATGTACTGGAAGTAGCCTATTCCATGATCAGAGAGCTCTGATTGGTAGGAATTTTTTCTTTCTTTTCTCTAACATTAGTTTCAATAGCCTTTCCCAAAGAGACTATGGATATTGTTGCTATATCTGCAAGAGGGACTGGAATCTTGGGAAGTTAGTTAACTGTCATATGTGAGGAATCTGAAAAGAATACCTGTTTAACTGTCACTCTGGAGTCTGTTTTAATGTAATGGCTGGATAGAGACTGATTAAGGATACAGAGAAAGTACTAAGAGAACTTCTTTCCTGTGAGACTGTGATTTATCTGTCATGTAGAAAGAGTCTGACGAAAAGTTTTCTCTGAGAACTGAGTTTAACTCTTAACTTATGAAGAAACATCAGGAAGAGAATTCCTGAGAAGAGACTTCAGCAACCTGAAAGAGTTGGATGATTGGGAAGAGTTTGCTTGGAGATGATGATGGAATTGCTCATTCTCATGACTGATATATTTAAAATAATTATTTACATTTACTTAATTATTTGTTACACTGATAATAAATTGTGTAGTCAATAACAATGATGTTTATGTAAAACTAAGAGATTAGGGAATTGATCATGAGATGAGCAAGGTTAACTTAAGAAAAAATATTAAATAAGCTGGGTAGGCATTTAATGAGAGATATTTCCTTTTTAATAATTTATAAGAAAATATCAAAATATGCCTTAGAACCCCATTTTCCTTAGGATTAATCTACTGGGGGCAGTTAGGTGCAGCAAATGGAGCATCAGACCTGAAGTCAGGAAGATCTGAGTCCAAATATGACCTCAGACACTGAGTAATTTTGTGATACTGGGCGAGTCACTCAACCTCTATTTGCCTGCATTCCTCATGTGTCAAATGGGGACACACTAGAGAAGGAAATGATAAACCACTCTAGTATATTTGCCAAGAAAACCCCAAGGATATAGAGTTGCACATGACTGAATGACAAAACATCTATAGGTTTTATAACCTGTTTTTTTTTAACAGACTGAGGTGGAGTGATTTGGTATGGTTGTTGAAAACTGTAGAGTCAGTTAATTAGCATCTATTAGAGGAAGACATCACACAAAAGGAAACTGAAAGGGGGGGTGGGGAACACCAAGACGATACCTAACTCATGGGCATGGTTTTCTATGGAGTCAGAACTACACAGTGGCTGATGGAAAATGAAGAGTTACCTGGAAAGTTCTGGAAGTTCTGAGCCCCTCTAAAAAGGAAAGTTTTGGGAGGAGTTTATCGCTCCATCCTCCAGTCCTCCAGTGAATTGGAAGAGGCAACTGTGGAAGTTGAGAAGGTATTGAGTATCAAAACTGAGTCAATTAGCAAGGTGATGAAGTTTCAGGTTATCAATTTATCGTTGGGGAAGGCATGGTGTTCTGTGGAGTCAAAATGAAGCAGAGCTTGGAAAATGGGGAATTGCCATTGCAAAGTTACTTAAAGAAATTTGTAGTCAATCAACCAGAAAAGAAGAGCCAGAATTTTAAGGAAGAAAACAATTCCTTGAAAATCAGAATTTGTCAATGAGAAGCCAGTGAGTTATAAATGACCAAGAAATAAAAAAAACAAAATATAAAGAACGAAAAAAATAGAAGGAAAAGTGAAACATAAGAAAAACAACTGACTTGTAGGAGAGATCAAGAAGAGAAAATATAAGAATAATCACATTACCTGAAAGCTACGATCAGTAAAAGAATCTTGATTCAATAATACAAGAAATAATTAAAGAAAATTGTCCTGAAATGTTAAAACAAGAGGTAAATGTGGAAATAGAAAAAGTACACCTATCACCACCTGAAAGAGTTCCTATGAGGAAAATCTACAGAAATATTATAACTAGTTTCCAAAATCCGCCAGTTCAAGAAGAAAATATTATGAGCAACAAGAAAAACAATTCGAATATGGCAGAGCCACAGTTAGAATCATATAAAATACCTAGTAGAGGCTACACTGAAAGATTATAGGTCTTGGAACACTGTATATTGGAGAGCAAAATAATGGGAGGTGGTGCCAAAGATATCATACCCAGCAATGTTAAGCATAATCCTGAAAGAAAAAATGGATATTTGATGAATTTACAGACTTTTAAGATTTTGTTGCAAAAGTAACTGAAATGACTAGAAAATTTAACATGCAAGATCCAAGAGAAATATAAGGCAAACATCAAAGATTAATTACAAGGGACTCAATATGGACAGATTATACTTTTTATATGAGGAAATTTTAAATACTATGCCTAAGATTGTTATTAGTAATTGAGTAGTTCAAAGAAAGATTGGAGTAGAGTTGAGTATGATGTTAAACTGAAAAGTAAACTTAGAAAAAGGTAAAACAATTATCTTATATACAAATGAGGAGTGAAAGGAAGAACTGACACAAAGTTATTAGATGGTGGAAGACGACAGGTAGTTCTGGAACCCTACTATCATCAGGAATAGGTTAAAGAGGGAACAATATATGTATATCTAGAAGGGCATGAAAGTGTTCTAAATTCTTAAAGAAATAAAAGATAGGGAGGGGAGAGATGTTAAGGGAGGAATTTTAGGGTGGTATAGAGGATATAGGAGGAAACTTTGGTGATGATGGTGGGAGTTTGGTGATTAATAGGAGGACACGATAACAGGTAGAAGTAATGTAGAGGAGTTAGAAGGGATAGGAAATAGGAGATATACGAAAATAAAAAGATCAGGCATAGAATTTATTAGGGAAAAAATGCAGGGTTAATCATGCCCTCAGACAAAGTTAAAGGTAAAGTAGATTTAATAAAAAGAAAAGAAAATACGGAAGCTACACTGTATGTCCAAAATATTAATCAATATTGTTTTAGACTATTTAAAATAACCAAACAGTTAGAACGTTGTTATGGTACAGGAAACAATGAGTTAGTGGACTTAGAAAAATATGGAAAGACTTGAACCTATGAAGGAAGATGTTATCTAATATCAGAGAAACAAAGGACAAACAAGTGTAGTAGGGTCTTACATAGATGCGTATGAATGTATGTGTCTATATATGAGTATGATTATCAATATCTAAGTATACATATGTGGATGTAAGTGTATACATGTATGTATAGATGTATATATGTTTGTGTGCACATGTGCATATTTGCACATGCATGAATACATATGTGTGTGTAAATACATCTGTGCATAATTGAAGCCTTCTTGGGGGAAGATGGGGAAAAGAGAACAAAGGAAAAAGGGCACAGCAGAGAACAAAAGAAAACTTGCAAGGAAGCAAAGAAAAAATGGATAGCTTGGAACACAATTTGTAATATTTATTATACAGGCTTTCTTGAAATGGAAATTTATTGCTGCGTATTTTGAATCTTCTCTTATGTTCTGCTATGAACATGACAATGCTTTTTTACTTTTGCTCATATTTAAGCTTAAAATATATTTCTTTTTCTTTTCTTCCTGTGTATTTAAGTTTAAAATAAATTAATTAAAAAGAAGAAATTTATATTTCCTACTTCTACCCTCTTCTCAAGACTTCACATCTCCTCCTTAAATATGCCCAATGAAAATCAAACCTCATGTCCTATCCCATGACCATCCTCAACTCTCTGCCCTTCCTTCCATTTCCTGTTCATGCCTTTCTTATTTTCTCCAGCTTTTCTATACATAAATACAGAATTTCTATATACTTGTATATAAATTTGTATAAATACAAATTTCTATCTATGAATATAGAATTTAAGTGTTGGAAGGGACCTCAGTAGCTATCCAGTACAATCCCTATGCAAAAAGAATCCCTGCTGTAACCACTGAGAAGTGACCATGTGTCACCTTTGCTTGAAGACCTCAAAGGATGAGGAATGCATCATTGTTCTAGTTAGCCTCTTCTGCTTTTGGTCTGCTTGGATTGTTAGGAAGGTTTTCCTGAGAGGGAGTCTAAATTTATCTCTTTGCAACTTCGACCCATTGTCCATGAAATATGCCTAGAAATGATCACAATGCTCCAGATGTGGTCTGAGCAGGGCAGAGTTCTATGTGACTGTCAATCCATTAGCCTCCCCTCCCCCTACAACTTTTTCACAGAAATTATTAACACATTTACTTGTGCAGTTGATTCTTGGAACTCAAATATGGAACTGTACCTATTAAATTTCATTTTATTAACTTGATCTCATCATTCCAGTCTGTCAAGAACTTTTTGGATCCTGACTGTCAGGAAATGTGTTAGCACTTTTACATCATCTGCAGATTATATTTATTAGAACTCAATAGAGATGAAGGATTCAGTACAGCATGTTTAAATAACATTTAAACATCTCTTGTGAAGATCTTTATGTCCTTCAGATAAATAAACTTCTTCAGTAAAGGAATTGTCATTGTATCTACAAAGAGTTCATGACTCAAACATTTTGGAGAAAGAATTTTTAGTTTTTATTTTTGCCACTGATCAATACAGCTACAAGAAAATGAGCTAGAGAAGTCAATAGTAAACTACTTCAGTATCACTGACAAGAAAACAAAAAATAGGGTCACAAAAAGTTGGGCACAACTGAAAAATGACTGAAAGTTAAAAATAAGTGAATTTTACTGTGGAATATGTTGATGACACCAGGAAAATATCAAGAAATTTCCCAAATATCTTTTTTCCTTATCACTTTACATAGTACTTTGTACCTTTCTAATCCTCTATTGGAACACTCAATTATGTATTATGCTAGCTATATTGTCACTAACTTATTGAGTGTTTGTTTTATATAAGTGTATATGTCATGCCTGCTAGCTTGGGACCTCCATGAGGGCAGGTTTTATCTTCAGATCTCCTCAGTATTTTGTACATGGTGTTGAAAACAGATTGCTAAATTATTTTAGTTTTCACAGGTGTGGGCTCCATTAAAATGCACTGTGGGGACATATTTTCCCAGATGATACTGGATGTTCTATAAGCCTCTTCTGCATTTGGCTTACTCTTTACTAACCATGGTTTTTCCTCTGATGGGAACAGAAAGCTTGTCAGCACTGGGAATCAATGAAGTGAGTTAGGAGGTGATTATTTTGAAAGATAGTATATGCTCATATAGCTGGAATAAACCATTTTGAAGCCATACTTAAGTCACTTTAGTAATGGACTGAGCCTTAAATTAAAGATGTCAGCTATTGCCCTAAGGCTATGTCAGGTTACCAGGACTGTTTAGACAATTCCCCTTCAAAGAAGACAAAAAGCAGAGTAGAATCTAGAATTATAGAAATTCAGAGTGGAAGAACCTCAGGGTCATCTAAGCCAATGGCTACCTGAACTGGAATCCCGTTGATAACATCTTTATGAAGGCTCTTCCAGTCTCTATTTTAGAACATTTAAAAGCAATGTATTCACTGTTCCTCAAAACAGCTTGTTTCATTTTAGAGGTAGCTCTAACACCTAGAAAAATCTTACCTTTATTGGGGCAAAATCTGTCTTATGTTGATGATTGCCTGACTTGATAATTATAGATTTGATGCCAAGAGGAACTTTTCTTTTTGGTGAGAGGAGGCAATCAGAGTTAAGTGACTTGTCCATGGTCACACAGTTAATAAGCGTCAGGTGTCTGAGGCTAGATTTAACTCTGATGATCCTGACCCCAGGAACAGTGCACTCTCTACTGACCCACCTAGTTGCCCCCCAAAAATAATTTTCAAGGCCATCTTATCCAGTTCTCTCATTTCATACTTGAGAAAACTGATGCTTTCTCAGAGCAGAGAACTGGAATGTTTTTTCCAAGGTAATTAGAAATAAGTGGGATTTGAACTTTAGTTCTCTCGTTCCAAACCCAGTGACCCTTCTGAAGGGTCCAGTGAATGAATCTATTCAATGTTCCACATGATGGTTCTTAAAATCCTTGGACAATTTCTGTACTCTGATCTATTAGGCTAGGATTGGGTGCAAGCAATTATGGAACTGTTTGTTCTTGAGTCATGGCCAATCAATCAAACAATGATTGATTATTTTATATTCTGTGTGCCAGTCACTATGCCAAGCACTGAGGATTCAGCGAAGACAAAAAACATAATGCCTGACTTCAATGAGAGAGACAATGTGAGAACAACTATATACATACAAGATATATACAGAGTATATCCTAGAGGTAAGGTGGTACTATTAGGGATGAAAGGCGTATGGGATTGGGAAAGGCCTCATGTAGAAGGAAGAATTTAAGCTGACTCAAGTCAATAAGTCTGTAGTCATTTGTGAAGAATTTACTAATGTCAGATAGTGTGCTGACTGGAAATACAATTTGTTGTTGTTTGTCCTTCATTCTAGAAGAATACCATGACATCAGGGAGGTGATGCCATGACATACAAGGGAATTGGATTTAATTGAGGCAGGGCTATGCAAAGTCACCAGCCTCATGTTCTTCTCTGGGGCCATCTGGGTCCAGTGGCCAGATATAGATCAGGACAACTGGATATGTCCCAGGATGCAGTAGGGGATCTTGGTCTTTTCAAGCTAACGTCTTAAACAGGTCCCAGTTCGACTGAGGCAATACCCATTCAGTGATTAAGGCTTGATAAGAAGTAAAAAGAAGAAAGCCACCTCCTGAACCTTCCCTAGTAAAGGAAGAGAACACATAAAAAAAAAGCTTAAAAGCACATAGAGTGGGGGGAGAAGGCCCTTAAGTAGGGGTGTGGGAGAAAAAACTCCAGAGAAGTCCAGTGAGACCTAGAGGAGCATAAAGGAATAAACATGGCTGGCTGGTCTACTTCATAAAATGGAAGTTCTGTGAGGAACTGATACACAGAAGAAGGGATATAAGAATTAGAGGGATCATCCAGGGAAAGAAGGTTGTTCATGGTGGAGAACAGAGGCCCAAGATTCAGGAGTGGAGCTCAGAGAAGAAAGAAGGAGGGAATCTAGAAGGAAGGGAAGTCAGGAAGTGGAGGTGAGGGGGGAAATTTCCAGATGTCAGGAAAATCAGTCAGGAGACAGAGTGTCATATGCAATGAAGAGCAAGAAAGTCACTTTCACTGGGTGGTTGGGTGTGTGGGAATGAGTAAAATATGAGAATATTAGAAAGGTATTAAGGGTCTTGGTCATGAAGGGCTTTGAAAGTCAGATGGAGGCCTTTATAATTAATCCTATCATTGTTAGGGAACCACTGGAGTTTATAGTGGGATGATGTGGTTGAACTTTTTAGAAAGGCCAATTGGGGAGCTGTGTGGAAGATAGACTGAAGTGGGGAGAGACAAAACAAGAGGACTAACCAGGAGGCAGGATTTGAACCGATATGTCTTTTTGCTTTGAGCTTTAGTGCCCCATTCACTATAACATGCTGCCTCACTTTGATAGTTTCAGACTCTGATGGGCTTTGAATTTCAAGTATATTGCGATTGATCCGGGTAATGATTGATCATTTTGAAGAGTCCAGTGATGAGTTTAATGAGATTACGGCATGGACTTTTGTCAGAAGGGTCTATCTCCTACCTAGGCACAAGTCCTAGCCACTTGTTGCAAGAACATAGGAAACTCTTTTGGTGGAGGCTGCATTCAAGACAATTGATGATCGAGAGGAATTTATATCTCCATCGTCTTATAAAAATGAGCTGAGAAATGGCCCACCCTTTTGACCCTTTGCTTTATTAGAGAAGAGACCAGAAAATGACAATTTGGAGCGTATGGCACACAGCCTGTGTTTGCCTAGACAAGTCTAATATTGTAGTTTAGGAGAAAGATAGGGCTTAGATGAGCAGATTTGAATGTCATCCACATAGACTAGATAATTGAACCTATGGGAGCTGATGAAATTACCAAGACAATGAGGAAAAAGAAGAGAAAAGGTCCCAGGAGAGAGCACTGAGATGTTCTTTTGCATACAGTGACAGCAAAGGAGTCTCAGCAAGAGTGGTTTAATGAGTAGGAGAAGAACCAGAGTAACAGTGCCACAAACCCCAACCATCCTCTCCCCATCTTTCCTACTGACATGGAAGAACTTACCAGAAGGAGGAGACAACATAAACTGTAGGGTTGAGCAATTGAATGAGAGAGAGAGAGAGAGAGAGATAGATAGAGAGAGAGAGAGAGAGAGAGAGAGAGAGAGAGAGAGAGAGAGAGAAAAGAAGGAAAAGGGAGGAAAAGGGAGAGGGAAAGAGAGGGAAGGGAAAGGAAGAAGAGAGGAAGCAGTTTAACTGTTTCAAGGAGTTAAATGTTTAGCAATAAAGAAGAGAATCAACCAAGGTTTGAATTGAAAATAAACTCTGCTTTGAGTTGGTCACTTACATATGGCAACGTCATAATAAGGAAAAAGACATCAAGGTCTTGCAAGTCCAGAGAGGTACATTTTCTTGGCCTCTGTGTTTCCAACATATCTCATCTCCCTCACTAAAACTCAATTCACTTGCATGTCATGACATCACCTTCATGATGTCAGGATCCTCTTCAAGACTGAAGGACAACCAACAATGTCTCACCAACATTATACTTTGTTTATACACTCTTTCACTGATGCCCTTTGTGTATGTTGGGTATCTCCACCCAAATTGTCGTTTTCATCTCAAACTGAAAATGAATAAAACAGTATTCAATCTCTTTTCTCCCCAAATCACTCCTCTTCTAAACTTACCTTATCTCCCTCAAGTACAATCATTCAGATTGATGACCTTGAAAATTTGGATTCAGTCAAAAGGCTGCATTTGAGGACCAAGAGATTTAGACATGGACTTGAGGTTACAGGTTTTCCACTCCTGCACTAAACTGAACATTCTATGGAGTGTTCCCTATATAATCAGTAGATAAGATTTCATTTAAATGAATGCATGAATGGTCTTCACAGTAAAATGATGAGTGGGACATTAATTCATGAATTTCTTAATTGTACTTCACAGTTCCAAATATTAGCTGCTGTTTCATTTTTATCCATGGTATCTGCTTTGTTGGGGCAGCTAGATAGTATAGCAGATAGAGCTCTGGGCCTGGAGTCAGGAAAACCTGAGTTCAAATCCAGCTCCAGACACTTATCAGCTGTGTGACCCTGGGTAAATCACTTAACTCTTTTTGCCTCACTTTCCTCATCTGTACAATGAACTGGAGAAGGAAATGGGAAATCACTCCAGTATCTCTTCCAAGAAAATCCCAAATAGGGTCCTGAAGAATAGGACACAACTGAAATGTCTGAACAACAACCACAACAACAACCTCTCTTGTCGGCTAATATAACTCTCCTTCATGACTATGGATTTCCTTGATCACAAGCAATCATGAAGCCCATGCTGTTCTAGAGATCTATGGGGAAATCAAGCTTTTGGCTTTCTTTAGTTTATTACAAGTACTCAGCATTGGTGAGACCAGAATGCAGCACAGCTGGACCAGATGCTTGTCATCCTAAGGCCTGTAATAAAGGCAGATGCAGTAGAACAATTTGGTAAAAAACAATTCATCTGTTTATGAAAACCCAAGAAAGCAAAAGGGAAATATTATTTATGTTTTATGTCACTCATACCCATATAGGTCTTGGGAGAATGTTGATGGCTATTGCTCTCCCTGCTGCAGGAGTGTCCTTATTTTTACCATGGGAAGAGTGCTGACCTCAGTCATGGTTCCAACTCATCCACTATCCAGCTCTATGACCTTGAGCAAGTTACTAAAATTCTGAGTCTCATATCACTCAACTAGAAAATGAGAGAGTCAGACTAGGTTATCTTTAATATCTCTTGCAACTCTGACATTCTGTGCTTATGTTATTCTAATCAAGAAGATGAAGTGGTCATTCCTTGAGAAGCAAATTGTTACACTTGTGTAAGAACCATGAAAGATTCTGTCTTCTATAGGTTTCCTCCAGTTCCCACTAGATTATGGGCACAAGTCATTCAATCCTCAGTCAATCATTTGAAACTATTATATGTCAAAATATCAGCACAGCTGTTATCACACTTCCCAGATGCTGCTTCTGTTCCCCACCAGTGCCTACTTGCTTTGTGAGTATTAACTCTACTAAGTCTGAAAAACTAGTTGGATTATCTCCTTTCTACAGATGGAGAAACTGGACCATGACAAGAGACTGAGGCAAGATCAGAGATGTGCATGGTTTGTTCTATGCCCTTCACACTCCCCCTATGCATTATTATGGGACAAAATATTAGCTTAGTCACTGAGAGGAGGGCAATAAATTTCTTTGATTTTTAGTCAGATATCAAGAACTATTGAGAGTCCATCATATGCATAACACAGAGGTGGTAGGAAGACAAATAGAAAAGGAAGAGAAATATATATTGCTAGATCCAGAAAGGAATTTTAACAAAGAAATTCAGTGAAAAGGTGGGGTCAAAATTAGCACATTTATTAGGTGAAAAAACATCATGATTGTTACTCAGTGTGTACAAGGCCAGGCACCTATTTGAATTTTTTTTTTCAGATTGGCTGAGAGACTTGATTGTATCCTCTGGTGTGAAGTACATGGGGATAGCATTAGCATAGGCATCTAGGCTGGAGTTTTGTTGTTCAGTTGTCTCTGACTTTTCTTGACCCCATTTGGAGTTTTCTTGGAAGAGATACTGGAGTAGTTTGCCATTTCCTTCTCTAGCTCATTTTCCAGATGAGGAAACTAAGATAAACAGGGTTAAGTGCCTTACCTAGGGTGACACAGCTAGTCAGTGTCTGAGGCCAGATTTGAACTAATGAAGATGAGTCTTCCTGACTGTAGACCCAGCACCCTATCCACTGCCCCACCTAGTTGCCCTAGAGTCAGAAGACCATAGTTCTAATTCAGGCTCAGATACTTATTGTGTGATCATAGGTAAGTCATTTAGCCTCTGTTTGCCCTGTGTCTTCAACTATAATATCAGTACCTATCTTCTTGGGTTTTTGTGAGAATCAAATAAGATAATATTTGTAAAAGCATTTAACACAATGAATGATATATATTGGATGCTATAGTTCATAAATATTCCTTCCCTTCACTTCTCCTTGTTTAAAAACCATTGTTAGGTGGAATGGGAGATTTGGAACAAATGGCAAGCCAGGGGAGAGAGTTCCAGACAAGCATTTGAGAGAGAAGCATGCTAAGAGATTACTCAGCATCAGCCTGGGGCTCTTCACGCCCTGTTGGATGAAGGATTTGGGCCTTTACATCAGTATTCCTGAAAGTATCTGCCTCCAGAGATGAGTAAGGAGTAGGGCTGATTCAAGATGCAATCAGAAGAGCTGAAATGGGATTAAGGGGCACTTTCCAAGTTTCCAGTGAAAGAGAGAAAAGAACATCAATAGTTATGAGTTGTTGCCC
>CM053773.1:165330679-165407013 GCA_028658325.1 Potorous gilbertii
GTTCCCTCAGGGGGTTTATACAGAGATCCTTTGTAATGGAGCTGGGGTGGGGCTCCAGCCCACTCTGGGAGTCTCTGGCCGAGCTGCCTCAGCGTCTGCCGCAGCGGCCGCTTCCCAGGGGGTCCGAGTCCCGGAGATCCCCCGCTCCCCTCTCAGCCCGTCTCCCTCACTGACCTGTGCGTCTGTGTGTGGAGGGACCTTCGCGGCTGCCCGGAGATCCAGGTCCCTGCCGCCCGCTGGGCTCTGCTCGCTCCTCTCAGTGCCGCGTGGCCGAGGCGGGGGAGGGGAGCGCTCAGCCAGACAGGACCCCGCTCCCATCCCGGGGCACCCCTGCGGTCGGTTCTTCAGGGCTCTCTGCAACGGAAATCTCCTTCACTGTGTTGCTGCGCGGCTTCCACTGCTCCAGAATTTGTCAGGAGTTCTTTTTACAGGAAATCTATGGGCTGTGGGTTCGGACCTAGCATAGGTGAGTCTTTCTACTCCGCCATCTTGGCTCCGCCCCCCGATGGATGATTATTTTTTAAAAACTTATAAATTTCTCTGATTAACAGAAGAGGAATTTGAATATTTAAACAACTCCATCTCAGAAAAAGAAATTAAACTATCAATGAATGCCCTAGGAAAAAATTTCCAGGACCAGATGGATTCACAAGAGAATTCTATCAAACATTTAAAAAACAGTTAATTTCAATATTCTATAGAGTATTTGGGAAAATTGGGGAAGGAGTCCTCTCAGATTCTTTTTATGATACAAATATGGTTTTGATACCTAAACCATGGAGAGACAAAACAGAGAAAGAAAATTATAGACCAATTTCTCTAATGAATATACAGAGAATTTTTAAATAAGATTTTAGCAAAATGAATACAGCAACTTATCACGAGAATAATACATTATGATCGGGTAGGATTCATACCAGGAATGCAGGACTGGTTCAATATTAGGAAAACTATTAGCATTATTGATCATATCGACAACAAACCTAACAGAAACCACATGATTATCTCAAAAGATTCAGAAAAAGCTTCTGACAAAATACAATACCCATTCCCGTTAAAAACACTGGAGAGCATAGGAATAAAGGAAACTCCATAAAATAATAAACAGTATCTACTTAAAATCTTTAGCAGGTATTATATGCAATAGTGATAAGTTAGATGCATTTCCAGTAAGATCAGGGGTGAAACAAGGATGTCCATTATCACCACTATTATTCAATATGGTACTAGAAATGTTAACTGTAGCAATTAGGGAGGATAAAGAAATTAACGGAATTAGAATAGGCAAAGGAGAAACTAAGTTATCATTCTTTGCAGATGATATGATGACATACTTAGAGAATCTCAGAGATTCAAGTAAAAAACTACTTGAAATAATAAACTTGGGCAAAGTTGCAGGTTACAAAGTAAACCCACACAAATCTGCATTTCTATACAGTATTAACAAAGCCCAACAGCAAGAGATAGAGAAATCCCATTTAAAGCTAGGGTAGACACTATAAAATATTTAAGCGTCTATATGCCAAAACAAATCCAGGGACTATATGAACACAATTACAAGACACTATTTGCACAAATAGATCTATGTAAGTGGAAAAACATCAGTTGCTTGTGGGTAGGTTGAGCCAATATAATAAAAATGACAATTCTACCTAAATTAATTTACTTATTTAGTTCCATTCCAATCAAATTATCAGATAATTATTTTCTAGAGCTGGAGAAATAATATCAAAATTCATCTGGAAGAACAAAAGGTCCAGAATAGCAAGAGAATTGATGAAAAGAAATGCTAAGGAAGGTGGCCTAGCTCTTCTAAATCTCAAATTGTATTATAAAGCAGCAATTATCAAAACCATTTGGTACTGGCTAAGAAACAGAAGGGTAGACAAGTAGAATATACTAGGAAATCAAGACACAATGGGCAATGAACATGGCAATCTACTGTTTGATAAACCCTAGGACCCCGGGTTCTTGGATAAGAACTCACTGTTCAACAAAAACTACTGGGAAAAATTCCCAATGGTCTTTTCAGGCAAAATGCCTTCCACATCCAGAGAAAGAACTATGGAATTCAATTGCAGATTGTAGCAGATAATTTTGTTTTGTATTACATTTTGGTTTGTTATATGATTTCTCCCATTCATTTTCATTCTTCTATAAAATATGGCTATGTTGAAAATGTATTTAATAGTGATGCATGTGTAGAAACTACATAAAATTGTATGATGTCTCAGGGAGGGAGGGGGAGGTGAGAGGGAGGGAGGGAAAGAAAACATCTAGGTTATATGGTAGTGATTGTGGAACACTGAAATAAATTTTAAAAAGACACAGTAGAGTGCACAAAACTCAAATGCTACGGGGGAAGTTAGCCCAGGATACATGGAGAAATTTCAAGGATGAAATTCTGAAGAATGAAACAGAAATGATTCTCATGAGGAGGAAAAGGATCTAAAAAAAAACAAACCAAAGGAACTCATCCACCAAATTAGATTTTAAAGGAAAAAAAAGTACAATGATGGAAGTTTAGTTACAAAAGGATGAATAAATATGAGAATATTTTAAGAAAAATGTCAGATATTTTGAAGTTTAATATGAGTTGAAACTGATTGAGAATGATAAGGGTATTAACAAGGTTGTCCCACTTGTTTTGCTTTTAAAAAATAAACTATGATTGGAAAAAGATCGAAGAGATGTTGTGACAGCTTCAGGTAGCATAGTGGATGAGCCTACAATCAGGAAGACCTGAGTTCAAATTCGACCTCAAATACATGCTGGCCATATAACTTTGGGTAAGTAACAATCTCTGTTTACTTCAGTTTTCTCCCAGTGTTGTTGTGAGGATGAGATAATACTTATAAAATGCTTAATATGGTTCCTGGCACATAGTAAGCACTATATTGATGTTAGCTATTGCTATTATTATTAATGATAACAGATGATGGAGAGAATGTGGCACTACTGAAATCCTACATTGATCATATTTTTGTTCAAGGAGAATGGCCTTTAGACATGAAGAAACAGGACAAAAAATTAATCATAGGAAGTTGAAACCAGAGTTAAGTGAGAAGATAATACCCTTTGCTTATCTTGTTGAGTTGAAGTTACCATGTTTGTAGGATCTACGTGTCAGGACGCTGAAAGAAGTGACAAATGTCCTTGCTCAGCCACAGTCAAAAGTCTTTTGAAAAGAGTGTGGAAAAAAGGAGGGGAGTTACTGGCTGATGTAGAAAAATGTTTTGCTTGACATATCTATAATGGGTATTATTTTTTCTTACCCATTTTTAAAATTTATTAACTTATTTATTTTTATTTTTCAACATTCACTTCCATAAATTTAAATTTTCTCCTCCATTTACCCTCCTCCCTCCCCAGGACAGTATGCAATCTAATATGGGCTCTATACATACATTCCTATTAAACACATTTTCACATTAGTCGTATTGATAGAAAAATTATAACAAATGGGAGAAACCATGAGAAAGAAAAAAACAAAACAAAAAAGAAAATAGTCTGCTTCACTCTGCATTCCAACTCCATAGTTCTTTCCTGGGATGTAGATGACATCTTCCATCATGAGCCCTTTGGAATTATTTTAAGTCCTTGTATTGCTGAGAAGGGCCAAGTCTATCAAAATCAGTCATCTCACACTTTGGCTGTTACTATGTACAATGTTCTCCTGGTTCTGCTCACTTCATTTTCTTACCTTTTCAATGGATGATGGAGGGATAGAGAGAGGGTAAGAACTTGCAATTGACAAAAGTTAAATTAAAATAAAGCTGTAGAATTCTATAGATATAATTTACCAACCTTTTAGCAAAGCTCCTTTCATGTTTTTTTGCGGACAAGATGGAGACATGTGGACAAGAGGATAGCATAATTTAGTAGATTCAAAACTAGTTGAATGTCCACATCTGAAAAACTATCATTAAAAGCAGTTAAGTGACCTAGTGTAGATATAATGCTGGACCTGGACTTCAAATCAGAATTCCAACAGTTACAAGTTATTTGACCCAAGATAGGTCAATTTCCTCATCTTTCAATTTCCTCATCTGTAAAATGGGCAGAATAGGAAAGTGCTCCATTTTATCCTTGTTGTGGGGGTAAAATATGAGGCAATATTTGTAAACCTAAAAGTTCAATTATTTCAGTCCAACTTTACATGACCTCATTTTGGGATTTTCTTGGTAAAGATACAGGAGTGGATTTTCATTTACTTCTCCAGTTCATTTTACAGATAAAGAAACCAATAGGGTTAAGTGACTTGCCTAGCATTGCCTAGCTAGTGGGACAGCTAGAGCATGAAGGTGCTTTCTTGATTCCAGGACTGGTATACTATCTACAATGCCACCTAGCTGCTCAACTATTAGGATTATTATAATGCCAATTTGAAAGAAGTTTCCAGGTGACTTTCTCAGGCAGCTTCGTCTGGTCCAGATGTGTTTAACATTCATTTCAATAATTTGGACAATGGCATTGATTACATACTTATCAAATCTGCAGATGATGCCCAGTTGGAAATCGGATGTAAGGTTTGATTGTCTTAAACTCCTTGGTGCCATCTCATCAGTTTTCATTCCCCCAGCGTTTCCAAGGAGTGCCTCAGCAGACATATATCATGTTTTTTCTTTTAAATCCATGTTTTAGTCTAATCAAGGGCTGATTCTAGGATATTAGAGTGTCATTCTACCAGGTCAACAAAATAATTTAAGCTCATCAGGGGGATATTTATAGCTTCTATTAACAGAGTAGATATAGTTTCCTTGAACGTCCTCACCATGCAGTTTCTAGTAAGTTCAAAAATACCGATGGTCATAACTCTTAGGGAATGTGCAGTTATTGTGGAGCAAATGTGAAGTTTGCTCCAAAGGTACAGAAGGTTTCAGGTCACTCATAGTACTTACAGTCTCTCAACAGTTTAGAAATAAATGTAACCTGTAGTAAAACCCCCCTCCAACACACACACATATATGTGTGTGTGTGTGTGTATGTGTAAATATATGTTTATATAGTTAATATCGAAAGCTGCTAGATGGATGCTTCTGCCCCACACTTGCTAAACCTTGTTCTTCCCCTGGGCAGTAGTCTCATGATGATGTGTTGTTATTTTTTAGCTTTGTGTCTCCAATACTTTGCAATTTTTTTGCAAAAATTGAATTAAACTGCGCAGCTTCGGACAAGTCATGTCATCTCCTTGAGTCTCAGTTTACTCATCTGTAAAATGAAGATGGAGGTTGAATCTCCATATTCCTTTCCAGCTCAAAAATTCTGCATTTCATACCCTCTAGATTTTTTGTCCCTTCTCTCTCCTCCACCCATACCACACTGCCACTCCAGTGATTTTCTGCATCAGTTAACAGTTCGGATACATTAAAAGACGGAGGTACCTTCTACTTGAGTGAGTGGATCTTTGATCAAAAGGGAAGAGTGATTGAATCTGCCATTCTCAGTAGCACTGAGGAGGGCATTGTTTGCCAATATACCTGATCAAGCATGTGAAGAGAACACCTGTTTGGGTCTCAGAACCACTTTTTCAGGGCTGAAGAAGTAGTAGCAGCTGCTGTTAGCATCATTAAAGGAGATTACTGTGGTCATAGACTTATTGAAGGAGAAACAGAGAAGCAGCCCAGAATGAGACAGCTTTGGACGAAACAGATTCTGTAAAATCTGGGCCAGCTTATATAAGAGCACTGGTTTTACATATTTCTTACCCAGAGCCTATTTTTTTCTCTTTTTCCTTCTCATCTGTATCATTCCTTCCCTTACTTCAGACTCTAAGTCTTAACAGGTCACACTTTCTATATGAGATTTGCCTGGTCTTCCCAGGTGTTATGATTCCCACTTCTCCCATATTACTTTGTGTTGACTTGTTTATGAAAACATTGTTTTCAAAAGACTGGAAAAAATAGAAGAAAATGTAAGGTACATCATATCCAAAACAATTTACCTGGAAAATAGATCAAGTAGATAAAATGTGAGAATCACTGCATTGCCTGAAAAGCACAACTGAAAAATGTGCTTAGACATCATATTTCAAAAAGGCACAAAAACCCATTTAGTTATATTTGAAAAAAAAAAGACAGAATGGATGTATTGGAAGCATGCACCAATCACGTGCCCCCCGGAAAAAACCTCCAAAATTAAAACTACCAAGAATGCCAGAGTCAAAATCCTGAGTTTCCACGTCAGTGAAAAAAAATATTTCAAGCAGTCATAAAGAAAATATTCAAATATCAAGATGCCACAGACAGGATTATATAAAATTTAGCAGCTACCACATAAAGAAATAGAAAGTATGGAATACAATGTGATCATTAAAACTTCACATTCATCTCAGCTGGTGAAAGGAAGTGGGGGGAGAGAGAGAGAGAGAGAGAGAGAGAGAGAGAGAGAGAGAGAGAGAGAGAGAGAGAGAGAGAGAGAGACAGACAGACCTTGGTGTGGACCTACATCTAACTCAACAAAGAAGTAAGAAAGAAAATGGAGAAGAGGAAAGGGGGAACAAAGGAGCATGTAGATTTAGGAAGAGATTAACCTAATGGATAATAAACCCTAAATTCAGAGAGGGGATTGTGAAGAAGAATTTAAAAGCAAAGAATGAAAAAATGAGAAATCATGATCAAGGAATAGATGAGGAAAAGAGAAGAGGAGCAAGAAGTAAAAGTTGATCATACCACAACTGGAAACAAGAATACTAGATAACAGAGGTAGCTGGTTGGCGCCATGAATAGAGCCTGGGACCCGGAATGGAAAACCTGATTTCAAATGCAGCCATAGATGCTTGCTAGCTGTGTGCTGGTAGGTATGTCATTTAACTTCTATCTGTTTCAGTTTGCTCATTTGTAAAATGGAGATAACAATATATTCTACCCCAGGATTGTTGTGTGAGTAAAAAGAGATAACATTTGTAAAGCACTTTGTAAAGCTTAAAATGTTATATATTATATATGTATATATAAAAAAATACATATATAATGCTAGTTATTATCTCACATACCAATTTAGAAAAAGTATTAAATGCACCCTTACTACACTATAATATAATAAAATTGTTCACAATAAAGGGTCACTTTAGTTGGAGACTAAATAATACTGAAGAGTGAATGGGTTAAAAAAATCTTAGAAATGATAGATAACTTTATTAATGAGGATTATTACAATGAGATAGAATACTAAAATTTGGAGATGAAATAAAAGCAGTCCTAAGGGGGAATTTTATAACTTTTAACATTGTAAGCAGCAAAAGAGAACAAGAATATATAAATAAATTAAGCGTGTGATTAATGCGGGGGTGGAGAACACTGGAAAATCAAAAAATTAAAAAACCTAATTTTAACACCAAGGCAGAAATCCTGAAAATCAAAGAAGAGCTTAATAAACATTGAAAGTTAAAAAAGAAGATACTGAATTAACAATTAAAACTAGGAGTTTTAAAAAAATCAATAATCTGTCATTAACTAATTCCATTTTTTAAAAAAGAAAGTCAAATTATCAATATCAAAAATTTAAAATTCAATAACAGAAAAAATTCAGAAAATCTATGTAGTCAGAAGAAATAATATATAGTACTAAAAAAATGTTGCCCAATGATGCACAATATAGCCAACCACTTAAACATAATGGATGAACATTTACAAAGATACAGGTTAACAGAAAAAGAAATAGAGATTTTAAATATCCCAGTTTCAGAAAATGAATTGAACAAGCCAAAAATGAACTCTAAAAGTATCAAATCCTAGGACTGAATGGAATTAAAATTAAACTGTTTCAACCATTCAAAGTACAATTAATTCCAATAATTTACGAAACTTTTTACAAAAATAGGAAAAGACTTCTTACCAATCCTCATCCATGATACAAATCTAGTCCTGATACTTAGACCAAGAAGAGTCAAAGCAGAGGGAGAAAACTTTAGATCAATATCCCTAACATTAGTGCAAAAAATTTTAAATAAAATATTAGCAAAGAGTTTATAGCAATATATAATGAAAATCCTACACTATGACCAGATCAGATTTATACCAGGAGAGCCCAGTTAGTCTAACATTGGGGGGAAATAAGTGCAGCCACAGATAGAGCGTGGGACTTGTATTTAGGAGTACCTGATTATGAAAACTGCCTTAGGAACTTAGTGTCTGGGTGACTCTAGGAAAGTTACTTAACCTCTCAGTGCCTCAGTTTTCTTTTCTGTAAAATGGCACCTACATCACAGGCTGGTTGTAAGGATCAAACAAGTTAAAACTTCAGAAGCATTTTGTAAATCTTAAAATCTTTATGCAAATACTAGCTATATTAAAACAAACTATAAATATAATCGACCATATAAATAACCAAACAGCCAAAATTATATGATTACATCGATAGTTGTAGAAAGAACTTTTGACAACATACAGCATTTATTTCCATTAAAAGAAAAAAAGACAATTAGAATAAATGGACCTCTTCTTACCATAACTGGGATATGCCTTCTTCTCCATTGTCACCCCTCTCCCTTTACTATTACCACTCACTCACATCTCCTTTCAGGTTCATTCAGTTTGTATATATCACCCAAACAGGGTTTTATTAACTGTTACCTGTTGACTTTCAGGTCACCCCTCTTCTTTCCTCTGTGATTTAGTTTCTGGCTCAGTCTTTCTTTCCTCTTCAATTTCTGCCGTAATGCCTATTCATATTTCCTCAAAACAGTTTAACTTCTCAGTTCTTCAACTTACTTATTTTCCATCACCTACTCTTCCATCTCACCTCAGTCTTACAGAGAGATGTTCACATCCTTGATTGTGCCTTTATCTACTAATGTGCCACTTCATGTTCATGAACTCTGAAAGTCCTTTATGTAATCACACTCTGTTGTTAGTTCATCACTCCATTTGCCTTGCAACAGCAAATCCTTTCTTTCTTAGTCCTCATGACAATCTCCAAATCCTCTATCCTTCAGTTTTTTTCATAATCTATTACCCATGTACCTCCTACCTATACTTACCTCCTTTCCCCATCTTGACCAGTTCAACTTTATACTGCCTTCATCTCACAAGTCCCTTATTCCCTTATTCATATTGCTTAGTCCCAGTCCTTCCAAACCTTAGTTTTGGAATACTTTTACTACCTCTTTGCTCATTCTTATCCTTTCACATTCTGTTGAACAGAGCTGTAGAGAAATCACCTAACTATGTTGACTGAGTCCACTACACATTTATGTTACATAATTTGAATGGGACTTTCATTGTCTCAAGGCAATCCTTCTTCACTTCCCAAAGTGTAGAGTTCTTCCAAACCTTTTCATCCCCTCCCTTGGCTCCCACAACCTCCTTGGCTTACAATCTTTTCTCCTATTTCACTACAAAAAAAAATTGAGGTCATTCACCAAAATGTCCTTCTTCTCTTTCCCTTTTCATCTTATGTCTTCTGTCAGTATCACCACCATCTCACATGAAGTGGTGGCCTTTCTCCTTATCAAAGTAAATGCTTCTCCATGTACAAATGTACATTTCATCTAATCTTCTCCACTTTATTCATCCCTCAATCATCAATCCAATTCTCTTTCACTTATCTTCAATCGCTTCCTGTCTACAGGATGCTTCTCTATTATCTAAATACATGCCCATGTTTTCCCTGTTCTCAAAAAACCCTCACTTGGGATCCCACATGTACAAAAATATTTATAGCAGTACTCTTTGTGGTGGCCAAAAACTGGAAATCAAGGGGATGCCTATCAACTGGGGAATGGCTGAATAAATTGTGGTATATGAATGTAATGGAATGCTATTGTGCTATAAGAAATGATGAACAGGAAGACTTCAGAGAGGCCTGGAAAGACTTATATGATCTGATGCTGAGCAAAAGGAGCAGAACCAGGAGAACTTTGTACCCAGCAACAATCACAGTGTGTGAGGACTTTTTCTAGTAGACTTAAAATTTCATTGCAATGCAAGGACTTAAAACATTCTCAAAGATCTTTTAAGGCAAGATGCCTTCCACATCCAGAGAAAGAACTATGGAATGCAATCGCAGAATGTAGATCATTTTCCCTTTTATTATGTTTTGGTTTGTTATATAATTTCTCCCATTCATTTTAATTCTTCTATGCAACATGACTATGGTGAAAATGTATTTAATAGGAATGTATGTGCAGAACCTATATAAAATTGTATGCCATGTTGGGGAGGGAGAGGGGTAGTAGGGGGGTGGGAGGGGGAGAGAGGGAAAATATCTAAATTATGCGGTAGTGATTGTAGAACATTGAAAATAAATAAAATTTAAAAAAATTAAAAATCTCTCACTTGATTCATCTGTCACTGCCAGCTTTTATCTCATAATTCTTCCTTTTATGGCTCAACTCACTGAGAAGGCTGTCCAAGGGTGAGGGATGGGGACATGAGTAGATGTTAAGAGTGTTCCATTATACAGTCCAAGGTCCCCTTATTTGGAGTAAAAAGGAAGAGCCGAAGACTTCTGGTTATGGAAGGGCAGCACATACCTCTTGTGACATAGAATATTAGAGTAAAGGTCGAGGGAGATGGATTTGCTAAAGTGATGTCTATATTGGAAGCAGTACTGGGAATGTGATCAAAAGCAGAGACTGATAGGGTGAGTCAATTAATTGGACTGAAGTGTCAAATAGTAGGATAACTGCGAGAGGTTTAACCACATGAAACAATTACTTTTATTTACTGCACTCAGTTTTCTTTGAGAATGTGCATGCTTTTATGGCCTGTCATAACTTTACACCTTCCAGTTTTCTCAAAATTAGCTTCAGTTAGAAAGTTTATTGCTGCCACCTTCAGTGTGTGCCCTGGTCATATTGGAAATGGCTAGCTCAAAGTGGAAGTTCTTAGTCAACTCATGCTGTTTGGTAATGACCAATATTCTAGTCCCTCTTCGCTACATACCCTTCATCAATTGCATAAACATCATCTATTTGGTAATCTGTTCTAGAATTTTGCTGGAGATTATTGTTACATTGACCAGTCTTTTTGTTTCACAACCTATATTTTCCTTAATTTTGAATATCAGGAAAACAGTTACCTAGCATTAAAGAAAATTATTTCTCATGATATCTCAAAAAATCAATAGTGATTTTGTTGTCAAATCTAGGATATTTTTTCAGCATCCTGGGCCTCAATTGTCTGGGCTTAAACTTTGATTTGGTTTGAGGAGAGGAGGTGCTCTACCATTAAAATTCAACTCTCTGGTGAGTAGATAACCAAGTATTCTCAAAGGCTATGCCAAGTTAATGAGGGTTGAGGCAAGTTCACTCAAAAGTGGAATAAAGCATAATATGACTGGAAAGATAAGGAGGAACAAAGTTGGGAAGGGTTTTAAATATCAAACAGATTTTTTTTTAAATTTCTAAATGTATTAGGGAGTTACTAAATAGGTATGTGACATAGTCAGACCTGCACTTTAGGAAAGTCACTTTGGCAGCTGAGTAGGCGAGAGATTGGAATAGAGAGGGAACTGAAGCAAGGGTAGTGAGTTAGAAAGCTATTGCAACAGTCTAGGTAAGAGGTGATGAGGAACTGCACCAGGTTGGTAGCTATGTAAGGGAAGAAAATGACAGGGTAAAGGAAAGTTTCTGTGAAGATAGAAAAGACAATATTTGCTAAGAGACTGGATATGTGGGGTAAACAAGGGTGAGAAATTGAAGGTAGTATTAAAATTATGAATTTTAGTCATTGAATATCCAAGACAGTTGGTGACTCAGGACAGAAATGAGATCTGGGTAATTAGGTCATCTGCATATTGATAATTGAACCCATTGAAGCTGATGAGATCACCAAATGATATAATATAGAACAGAAGGAAAAGAGAAGAGGGCTTAGGAAAGAACCTTGGGGCATCAGTTGCGGGGAAGACGACCATATTAAGTGGATATGACCTTTCTGAAAATCTAGGAGACTGAGAAGCAGTGGTCAGACACACAAGAACTGAACCAGAAGAGAGAAGGGTTATAAAAAATCTGAAGAGGAGAGAGTTAATGGAGGAAGAGAGTGACTGATGGTATCAAATGCTGCAGGGAAGTTAAGAAGGACAAGATCAGTAGATTTAACAGTTAACATTATTTAGTAACTTTGGAAAGAATAGTGTCAGTTAATTTGGTGATATTAGAAACCAGATCATAGAACATCTTTTTCAAGCTAAATGATCATAGGCCCTTCATGTCCAGTCCCTCACCATCTGGGTCACTTGTCCTTATATGCTCCAAAATGTGATTTTTTTGAGGGGGATTCAATGAGATGTGAGGCAATGCTGTGGTGAAGTAGAAAGGTAAATGGATTTGTGACTGAAGAGTTGGCATTGAAAACCATTCCTATCATTTACTGTCTCTGCAGTGTTGGGCAAGTCATCTAACCCTTTGGATCTCAGTTTCTTCATCTGTAAAATAAGGAAGTTGAACTAGATGACCTTTAAATTTCCTTGTAACCATTAAGATTCTAGAAACATAATCCTGTTGAGAATGGAGCATGATGGAAATATCACCTCCTTTGTCCTGAGCAATAAACTTTTATTTATGTAACCTAAGATCGTATTCTTTGCCATGTCATACTATTTATCTGATAATTACTTTGAATGATTGTCATATGAACATTGTTTGGCACATGTTCTCTAAATTATTCTTGTGAAGGTTGGATTGTTTATTTTTTTAATCCATGTGCAGAATATTACATTTCCCCTATTAAATTTTATATTAGATTTGGACCATTATTCTAGCTTACTGAGGTGGTTCTTCTTTTTCTTTTTGGATCATGATGCTGTCATCAAACATGTTAGTTCTCTTAACCCAAAGTCCAATCTCCTCATTTGACAGAATCAATTGAGGTTACTTAGCTATTCAGTAGCAGAGCTGTGCCAAAAGCCCAGGTCTCTTGACATCTAATCCAATGCTCTGTCCATGGCATTGTGCTGATTTCCCATACTAGAAGGTAATTCTTAATTACCTGGCTGAAAGGAAAATCACAGTACAAAAATGCCAAAAGAAATCAATAACTTTGCCAGAGGTCAAATGTGCCAGAGACTTTCACAGCTAATAAGATTACAGTATTTTCAACTTGAACTACATATTTAGAATCTGAGTGTATTATTTGGAGAGCTACACTACATTGTCTCATCATTCATTCTATGAATATTATGATTCCCTAATTCATAGTACCTCAGAGAGGCAGGGTGGTGCAGGGCTTGGAGTCAAGAAGACCTAGGAATAAATATAATCTCTGGCACTTACTGGCTTAGTGACCAGTGGAGAGTCACTTAACGTGTGTGAGACTCTATATGTCTTTTCATTTGTAAAATGAAGGCATTGAACTAGGCGGCCTCAAAGACATCTTCCAACTTTGATCCTTGGAATCTATAGTTTTAAGAGATTATATCAGATGTAGACATGTTCACCCAAGAAGAGTGATAGGTGCTTTCAAAATGCTTAGATTGGCAATATTGAGGTTTTGTAAAGTCAGTCACTCATGACAACATATCTGAGTAATGCTGCTGTGAATAATTTCAAGGGATTTAGTCACTTGGCATAATGAACACTATTTATTCAGCAAAAAACTAAGCTTTGTTCAATAAGGTAAACCATAATATTCAGAGCAACATCCTTAATACCAAGCATCCAAATAAAATCCACACCATCCACTCCTAGGTCACAGTAACAACAATTTTCTTAATCAATACCAACTATCCAAATAAAGTCCTCTTTCATCTTAATTCCATGTTGACCTCCAAGTCCCATGGCTCTTCCTCTGTGGGCTAACCTCTTCTAACACTTGCCTGGATTCACGTCTAGGCAGCTCTCCGCCCCTGTTCCATGTCTCAGCTCAGGGGGACTGCTTCATTCCACAGTTTCTGCCTCTGGGAAAACAAAGCTCAACAACACAATACTGACATGCACCACTAACACCCTCATTTCAATTTACCTCCAGAGTCTAGAGGCTCTGTGCTAACAGCTAAGTTCACATTAACAGCTCTCCAAAGGGACTTTGCCTCATGGGTCTGTTTCTGCCCTACTGCTGTATTCACTTTCAAAGTTCTGAGGCTTCTTCAGCAAGTCTCTGCCCTCAGAGATCTCCCCGTCAGCCCATGGGTCTCCTCCTCCAGCTCAGAGGTCTCCTCCTGAGTTCAGAAGTCTTCTGACTCACATCTCTTTCCAGTTGTCTTCTTCTCAATGTTGGCTCACCTCTTCATGGCTGACTCTCTTCAAGTCTGTTTTCCTAATACTGGTTCTCTCTATTTTATAAACAGTTCTACTCAGTATTCGATTGGCTAGCAGCCACATGTACATATCTTATTAGTTAAAACTCAATCCAGAAAACAAAAAAGATTCTACTTTGCTTGCTGTTACAGTTTTCCACTCCATTTCAATAAATGTAATCACAGAAGACCCAGACAGTTGGATTGAATTAATCAAAGTTATAAATAAGAAGGAAACAAGTATTTAATCATCTTGTGAGTAATAAAGTGTTTCAAATATTGGGCAAAAGCATATGACTCTGCATGGAAAATATCTTCAGATAAGATGAAAGAATCAGACCACTTGTCTTGTGGTCTTATCTAGTGGTGAAGGATTATTAAGAGGAAATTGCTGCTGCAGTAGGATTAGAAAGCTGTTCTCTCTTTTCCTCCTTCCATCCCCTTTACCCTCCATGGACCAAGTCATAAGCTTGTTAACTTCAAAAGGTCGGAAAATTCCTAATGCTGTTGGTAGCTGTGTTGCTTTTAGTTGAAAGGAAATCTTTAAGTAGCATTAAGCAGCTGATAGCAGTAGCCTTTGAAACATGAGTTGAATGAGTAACATGGCAGGCAGAAATGAGACATGCAGAAGAAACTTATCTTGGGACTCTACCAGAGAACTGGCTCCCAGAGAAAAGCACAGAACTACATCGAAAGGAATTTTCATGAGGACTTTCATGAGGACTACGCTAAAGAAGGAAAAAAAGAGGTTTTCAATAACAAGGAGTTGTGAATTTATCTTCTGGACACATATGCTCTCTAAATATGAGCCCACTCTCCCCAGGGATCTTGTGTGTACAAAGGGAGAGCATTCATCCAGTTTGAGGAGATGCTTCTGTTCCAACTCTTAAAAAAATACCATTTTGAAAAGTGAATTGTCTGTCTGAAAATCAATGGGAAAGTACACTGCTGCTGGCAGCACTGGTACCATTCATGAATAACAGAACCAGGAACCCCAGTCCCATAGGATTACCCTTTTAAATTCCAAGAGGAAACATTGTCATCTGCCTTTTGGGAAGTTGGACCACCAAAGTAAGTGGTAGTTGGGGAAGTAGCATTCTAAAGGGGAGGGTGTTACAGGGGATGGGTGTAGTCTATCTGAATTGGAAGTCTAGGGGAACAATATCTAGAAGAGGAAGTTAGAATATTAGCACTTTGGACAAGGAAGGTTGCACTGATAGGAGAGCTCCGAATAAAGGTAGCTTATGATCACTTCTGGGAAGTGATGACTGGGCGGCTCCAGGTCATTGAAGTCCATGCGGAATCCCTAGTATTCATATTGACTGTTAGTTTTAGTCTCCTCTTGGTTCCATAACATTTGTCCACAAGGTTTGTTATGCCCCAAATCATTGTAGCCTACCTTCCCAGCTTTGTACTCAATGGCATAGTGGGTAGAGGAAAAGGTTGACGTCAGTAAGATCTAAGTTCACATCCTACATTCAAAATCTTCTGGCTGTGCAACCATGGGAAGGTTATTTACAATTTCTGAACCTCAGATTTCTCATCTGTAAAATGGGAATAATGTTTCTTACCCCTAGTTCAGAGAGCTAGTATGAAGTTCAAAAGAAATAAAGCACTTAAAAAGTGGATAATTAAATTCCATAAATATTCGTTAAGTGTTATTATGTATAAGGGACTAGGTTAGACATGGGTGACTCTTTTATTTAAATGAAAAAGCATCTGCCTTCCAGGAGCAAGCATTAAAATGAAAGGTCCATAATATGCTACTACTAATAAGCATAATATATTTGTTAAGGAGTGAGAGGATATTCTTTTTTAAATTAATTAATTAATTTTTAATTTTCAACATTCATTTCCACAAGATTTTGAGTTCCAAATTTTCTCCCCATTTTCCCCCTCCTCCCACCCCAAGATGGCATATATTATGATTACTCCTTCCCCCAATTTGCCCTCCCTTCTATCATCCTGCCCTCTTATCCCCTTCCTCTCTACTTTCCTGTAGAGTAAGATTAAGTGTTTATGTTATTCCTTTCTTAAACCAAATCTGATGAGAGTAAGGTTCACTCATTCCTTCTTATCACCCTCCTCTTCCCTTACATTGTGAAATCTTTTTCTTGTCTCTTTTATGTGAGATAATTTATCCCATTCTATCTCTCCTTTTCTCCTTCCCCCAAAATATTCTTCTCTCACTCCTTAATTTTATTTTTTTAGGTATAATCCCTTTATATTCAACTCACCTTGTGCCATCTCTCTCTCTCTCTCTCTCTCTCTCTCTCTCTCTTTCTCTCTCTCTCTGTCTCTCTCTCTCTGTCTCTCTATCTCCTCTAACTACCCTAATACTAAGCAAGGTCTCATGAGTTACAAATATCATCTTTCCATGTAGGAATATACACAACTCAACTTTAATAAGTCTCTTATGATTTCTCTTTCCTGTTTAACTTTTCATGCTTCTCTGCATTCTTGCATTGGAAAATCAAGTTTTCTATTCAGCTCTGGTTCTTTCATCAAGAATGCTTGAAAATCCTCTGTTTCATTGAATATTCATTTCTCCCCCTGAAAGATTATACTCAGTTTTTCTGGGTAGGTAATTCTTGGTTTTAATCCTAGCTCCTCTGACCTGGAGAATATCATACTCCAAACCCTTCAGTCCCATAATGTGGAAGTTACTAGATCTTGTGTTATCCTGATTGTATTTCCACAATACTCAAATTGCTTCTTTCTAGCTGCTTGCAATATTTTTTTCTTGATCTGAAAACTCTGGAATTTGGCTACAATATTCCTGGGAGTTTTCCTTTGAGGATTTCTTTCACAAGGTGATTGATGGATTCTTTCAATTTCTATTTTACCCTCTGTTTCTAGAATGTCAAGGCAGTTTTCATTGATAATTTCTTGAAAGATGTCCAAGCTCCTTTTTTGTTCATGGCTTTAATGTAGTTCAATAATCTTTCAATTATCTATCCTGGATCTTTTTTCTGGGCCAGTGGTTTTTTCCATTGAGATATTTCACATCATCTTCTATTTATTTTCATTCTTTTGGTCCTGCTTTACAATTTCTTGATTCCTCATAAAGTTATTAGTTTCCATTTGCTCCATTCTAATTTTTGAGGTATTATTTTCTTCAGTAAGCTTTTAGACTTCCTTGTCCATTTGGCTAATTCTGCTCTTTTGCGTTTACATTTACTCAACACAGTTTGCATTCTTGGTGAGAGTAGAGGCCACTTTCTCACTCTGGTTACCACCATACCACCATCTTTCTCTTTGCGATTCCCAGAACTTACCTCAGTGTCTGAAAGATGGCAAGTGCTTAACGAAGGTTTGTTGACTTGATTGGACCTGATCAATGACTCAGGCCTAGTTTGAACAGGATTGAATTGAGCTGAATTATTTAATATTTGGTGATTGAATATCAAGACTAATAATTAGTATCAATAATGTTTTTCTCCCTTTTTTGTTTCATTATTCATTATAGAACAGAGGTGTTAATAAGCAGAACTAACCATAAATCTGGCAGATTGGATGTATAAGAAAGGTTGTATATAAGCATAAATTGGAATGGTAGTGAGGGTTTGTACATCCAGCCTTATGCTAGCCTTACGTGGGATGAGAGGAGTATGGTCCCTGCTCCCAAAGAACTTACATTAAGAAAAAGTTAAACTAAATTAAATGTCAGCAGAAATGTTTTGTACTAATTAGTGAGGTTCCAATTGTCTGTGTGGTGGAAGCTTAGTGGAATGAGAGATAACTCTGAGGTGAAGTAGTCAAGGGATACTTCATGAAAGAGTAAATTGAGTCTTGAAGGATGAGTAGGTCTGAGATAAGTAGAGGTAGCAATAGAGAGTACTTCAGATGGGGTATGAGCAAAAGCACTGAAGCTGAAATGAACATGGTCTAGGATGGCACTATACAGGGGTGGGGAATCTGTGGTTTTGAGGCTACATATGACCTTCTAGGTCCTCAAGTGCAGCCCTTTGACTGAATCCAAACTTCACAGAATAAATCTCTTTAATAAAAGTAGTTGTTATTTAAAACTTGGACTCAGTCAAAAGGCTACACTCAAGAACCTAGAAGGCCACATGTGACTTTGAGGCCTTAGGTTCCTAACCTCTAGACTATGATGTGTCTAGAAAAAGTCTAGTATTGGGGAGGTAATATAGGGAGAAATTTTGTAGAGGAGGGTGTTGATGGCCAGGCAGAGAAGTTTTACCTTAGGTAAAGTGTCTTAGAGTTGTATTTGGTTCCTAGTGACCAAGGCTTTCTATTGATGACTGGTTGACCAAGACTCAAGAAGATGGACTATTGTTGAAAGAACTTTCCTTAGGTCATTGAAAACCTTTCTTTGCTTTCTTGGTGGTTACCATACTCCTTGGCACTTTGTCAGTTCTTAATTTTTGTTGACTGATTGTGGTCTCTAAGTGTGGACTCCATCCATTTCAATCTTTGCTTTCTGTTCTTTGGACTTCCAGTATTGTAGGAAACAGTGACAGAAGGAATTTCTCTCTTTCCTCCCTTCTCTCCCTTCCCCCAGTAACAGACAATGGGCATTAGAAGGAGAATCACATGGTCAGCACAGTCTATCCTTGCCCAGGTGAACCTGAGACGAGTTTCTAGACTTCCAGATCTTGCCTACTTTCATGTATCCTCTATTTCCATTTTCTAGAGCAAGCCATTGACAATTGATCTTGAGAATGGCTATTTCTAGCTAGTGAGAGATCCACGAATTTGAGAATTCTTAAGTTTGAGTCAGATTCTGATGTACTAAAGAGAGATTTTCTTAAGAAGTCACTTCTTGGAGGAGAAGAGGAACACCAACAGTTGTATATGGATACCATAGTCATTCCATGGGGAATAGGAAATCTGGACTTTACCAAACTTTTGGATTATTGCCTCTGAGTTGTTTAAATGGTGACAGATAATTGAGAAATGTTGGTTCATTGTAAACTGCCTTTAGATTTCAGAGACATCTAATGGCTTCCTATTTTTGTAGATATGAGCTCATGAGTTCTTCATGTCTTAGGAATTTGCTGCGGTGGAAAAAATAATGGTTGTTCACTATCTGATACATATAGTTATTGTATGCCTATGAAGAAGTAAAACCCTGCTACTCACATGTGGGAAGACCTAGATACATATCAGACATAGGCTTTGTTTTAGAGATTTCCTGAGAGTTTTACTGGGGCAAAGGTAGGACAGAGTCAAAGAGACACATTGCCTCTGCCATTGGCATAAGACTTTCAAGATCAAACTGGTTCGGTGTGAGCTCAGAGTACTTTGGTGGAGTGATACTTTACTCTCTCTCACTTATTTATATTGCCTAAAATCATTAAGATGATTTGGTGCTGGGTAGGAAATAAAGAGGTGGATCAGTAGGATAGACTAGATACACAATATATTGAGGCAAATAAACACAGTAACTTAAAAATGTTTAAGAAACCCAAAGATCCCAGTCATTGGATCAAGACCTCAATATCTAACAAAAACTGTTGGGAAAACCAGAAAGTATTCTTGCAGAAACTAGGCATAGATTCTTGCAAGGGAAACACCATCATTCCAGTAATCTTCCCACTAAGGTTCACAACCATGAAGTCATGCTCAATTCTTTCTTCTTGCCTACATATATATTCACACTTCATACATAGTTAAAGATATGTTAAACCTTGTCACTTGCACCGTCATACTCTCTCTGACATCTCTTGCCTTCTTTCTATCCATATGCTACCACTGTAGCTTGGAGCTTCATTTCCACCTGATTTCCTTCAAAGCTTGGCTCAGGTGGAAATTCCTGTTTGAGGCCTTTTCTTATCTGCCCAAATTGCCAGAGCACCTCCTCAACATTATTTTGTATCTAATCTATCCATCTATCCATCCATCCATCCATTCATCCACCTGTCTATATCCATCTATCCATCTGTCTATTTATCTATCCATATATCTATCTTCTATCTAACATATTTATCCAATATCATATATATGTATATTTGCCATATGTATCATATATCTACATCTATCTATCTATCTACTTAAATGGGTACAAATTATTTCCTCCAAATGAATGTGAGTCTTTGGGTCTGCAGAGCTAAGCATAGTATCTAGCAGATAATAGGTACAGTGCCTAGGTATAGTGCTTAATGGGCATTTAGGTGGATGAAGCACCAGTGCAAGAGTCAGGATGACCTGAGTTCAAATCTCACCTCAGACACTTGAAACGCACTAGCTGTGTGACCTTGGACAAGTCACTTAACCCCAATTGCTTCATTGTGGGTCAACTCCAGTCATCCTGATGAGTATCTGATCACGGGATTCAGATGGCTCTGGAGGAGAAGTGAGATTGGTGACCTACACAGACATCTCTCACTCAAAACAAAGTCAAGTGAAAATCATGTCATTATTTCTCTGATGGCATGTCTTCAGCAACAAAGGATGAACACATACATAGTGCTTAATAAATTTTTATTAATTGATAGCTTAGTAAATGGTTACTGGTTGGCTGATGAAATGTTAAAAACACAGCATGTGAAATCTTCAAAGAGACAGATTGGATGTAAAACAAAACAAAACTTTCTGCAGACCCCCAAGTAGAGTGGATTTGCTCAGGAAGTAGCAGTTTCTTCCTCACTGGAGAAGTATGGTTGAATAACTGTGTGTCTTCTATGCTGTAGAAGTGAATGTTTAAATAAAAGATAATCTGAGATCTTTCCAGATCTCAAAGTCAGTGAGAAGTTAGAGTTGGAAAGGGCTTTAGAAAATAGAATGCCGGAGCTGAAAGTGATCTCAGAATCCTAAGTGGTAGAACACGAAAGACAGCTAGAAGTCACCCGAGCACTCAGCACGTCCATCTGCTCATTTTGCACGTGCTGAAGGTGAGCTCCTGAGAACTGACTTCCCTAAGGAAGAGGGAGCACACGAAGTCGCTGAAAACCCTTGCCAAGTGAGCTCTGTGAGATGTACCACAAGGCTCTCTAATGACTCGGACTTAGTTTATTAAGCACACTTGAAAATTGACTGAATTGCTTGATTTGGTAAATAAAAAAAATTATATGCTACATTTAATCAGCCCTCCTTTAAGGAACAAATGTCATTAAGTACAACTTAATTTAGTCATTTTTGCAGATGGACTGCGTGAAAAATTACAACCTTGACAATGACAAAACATTTTTAAGGTTTCCTGAGTATCCTCTGGTAATAGACTACAGTAAAGTGCAACTCATTACTATCCACTGAAAAGATTCATTCTGAATAATAGTTAATCAGATCCTCAAGGCCATTATCTTGGATAGCACCATAAGACTTAGTTTGGGGTCTATGCCTTTCAGGATAAAAACAAAACAGCAGCAAAAAAATCCTGCACAAGAGCACATACACACACAGAGTTCCCCTCCCCCTCCCCCCAAAAAATTTATCAGCATATGAATTCATTTTGTGGGAATAAAAATTTTTCCATTGCCTAGCACGTGATAGTGTTCTGCTATGGGGACAAACTAGGGATGTGGAAAAGGAATCCGATTACAAAAGACACAAAGGTCAGGTAGAGGGTGCAGTAGATAGAGTTCCAGGCTTCCTGAATTTAAATCTGACCTCAGATACTTACTAGTTGTATGATCCTAGGTAAGTCATCATCTCATCTGTAAAATGAGCTGGAGAGGGAAACGGCAAACCACTCCAGCATCTTTGCCAAGAAAATCCCACATGGGGTCACAGAGAGTCAGACACGACTGAAGTGACTAAACAACAAAAAGGAAGTGGCATAGAACATGAAAGTGATGAGAGAGAAACGTATTGGGAAAGTCCAGGAGCAGAAGTAAGATAACCTGAGTAACAGGCTTAGTCCTTCTACTAACTTGCTTGGTGACCTAAAGATCATCATTTCAAAGGACCTTAGAGATCGTCATTTCAATTCTTTCATTTTACATGGAGTTTCAGGGATATCCTGGAGCCAGGTTCAACTGATTCAAGAGAACTGATAGTTCAATATTCACTGTGACCATTTATAATTTTAGAAAGTGCAAATACTGAAAATCAGAGCTCGACGTACTGTTTTGTTGGTTGCCTGGACTTCAGAAGTGATGGGAAAATATTAATAATTCAATTAATTTTAAAATTAAATTTAATAAGTCATAATATAGTAAATAATAACACAACGATTTAATAAATTATAAAATAATTTAATCAACGATAAAATTTAAAAGGAAAAGTATGTTACGTCTTTCCCCTTCACACCTCCTGAGAACTGGCTATTAAACCTTTACTAACATACCCCTTGTCTAGCTTCCTCTGAGGGACTCCTCCCAACCTGTACTAATCTCTAGGTCTGGAGGATAACTTTCCCAGATTCTTGGGGCTCTGGTTCTACATAGATAAAAGTCATAAAGCTCATCAGCCCCCACTGATGTGTTTTCTTTTTGATAGTCAGTCAAGGGATATAGTTAACTCAATGAAACGATATTGACTGAACTAGCAAGCAAGTAGTAATGAAAATAGTATAAAACATTTCCCCCTCTATCCACACCTGGGCCACATTCTTCCATAAATACCCAGTGTTGTGAGCATATTGGATATCAATTGATTTCACCAGTAGATGGTTGGTTGTTGTCCTTTGTTCTCGAAGAGGACCAAGTGACATCACCATGATAAGTTTCAATGTGTACGACTGTGGTTGATCAGACCAATAAGAGTTTGGAAGGCTCTGTCACAGGTTGGGCACAGATAGTCCATGTGAAAATTGGGAGTGATTACTCCAAATTTTTGTATCCTACATTTCCTTTGTGCTGTTTTAATTCTGCTTTGCCCATAGAGCACTGCACTTTTTCTGATGTGGGCATGCCATGCTGAGTGGTCCTAAGCTAGTGTCTCCCATGTCTCATAACTAAATCCAAAGCTCTTGAGAGAGACCTTGAAAGTGTCCTTGTATTGCTTCTTCTGACTACCGTGTGAACGCCTACCCCATGCAAGTTCTCCATAAATTGTCTTTTTTGGCAAATGTACATTTTGCATTCAAACAACGTGGCCAGCTGATTGGAATTGTACTCTCCAAAGCATAGTTTCAATGCTTGGCATTCAAAACAAGGACCTTAGTGTCTGGTACCTTATCTTGCCAGGTGATCTTCAGAATCTTCCTAAGCCAGTTCAAAGGAAAGTGATTCAGTTTCCTGGCATGGCACTGGTGGACTGTCCATGTTCAACAGGCATACAACAATGAAGTCAGCACAGCAGCTCTGTAGACCTTCAGTTTGGTAATCAGTCTAATAACTCTTCTCTCCCAAATTTTTCTCTGCAGCCTCCCAAAAACTGAGCTAGCTCTGGCAATGTGTGCTTCAACCTCATTGTCAAATGCACACATCCATGGAAAGTACAATGCCAAGGTAAGTGAACTTATCCACAGCATTCAAAACTTCTCCATTTGTTGTAATCGATGGTTCCATGTATGGATGGTGTGGTGGTGGCTGATGGAGCACCTGTGTTTCCTTGGTGTTGATGATTAGGCCAAAATTAGCACAGAGAGCAGAAAATTGATCTATATTTTGTTGAATCTCAGCTTCAGAGGTTGCATTGAGTGCATAATCATCTGCAAACAGAAAATCATGCATCAACATACCCTCCACTTTGATCTTGGCTTGTAGTCTTTTCAAATTGAAGAACTTACCATCAGTATGGTAGTTGACCTTGATGCTGTGCTCATCCTCATTGAAGGCATTTGACAACATGGCTGAAAACATCATGCGAAAAAGTATGGGAGCAAGAACACAAATTAATTTCATTCCATTGGTGACTGGGAAAGCACAAGAGCATTGTCCACTATCCAAAACCTGGACAAACATACCATTTTGAAATTTATGTACAATGCTGATGAACTTCTCTGTTCAACCAAATTTTGACTTAATTTTGCATAAGCCCTCATGACTAACAGTGACAAAGGCCTTGGTTAGATCTACAAACGTGTACAGATCTCTTTTCTGCTCCTGGCATTTCTCTTGGTGTTCCCAGGCAGCAAATACCATATTGACTATTACTCAGCCCTTTCTGAAGCCATACTGGTTCTCAGGTATATATCCATCTTCCAGGTGAAGGATCAGCCCATTAAAGAGGACTCTAGCAAGAATCTTACCAGCAATAACTAAGAGAGAGAGAGAGATCTGTCTATTATTGTTGCAGGACAATCTATTCCCTTTACCTTTATAGAAATGGACAATGGATGCATCGTGGAACTTCTGGGGGATGACTTCCTCCTGCCATATAACCTCGAATGTTTTAATCAGTTTTTGTACAAGCAATGGTCCTCCAACCTTGTAAATCTCAGCTGAAATAGAATCAGCGTCAGGTGCTTTGTCACATGAAAGGAGCTTAATGGCACTCAAAACCTTTTCTTCAGTTGAAAGTTCAGCTAAGGAGGGATTGACTTCAACCTGAGGTAGAAGGTCAATGACCTCAGCATTGATTGATGATGTTCTGTTGAGAACACTATGGAAGTGTTCAGCCCATCTTCCTAGGATCATGTCCTTATCACTAATCAATGTGGCTTCATCAGCATTGAGTATGCGTGATGCAACATAGGTTTTTGGTCCAGAAATAGTGTTCAGGGAATCATAAAAGCACTTTGAATTGCTATTATTAGCATAAAACTGAATTTCATCTGCCTTCTTACTGAGCCAGGCATCCTACATCTCCCTAAGCTTTACTTTTGATAGAATTAAAATGCTGCCTTCCTAGAGATGGATGAACTATCCTGCTGATAAATCCTATGGAGTTCTCACTTTTCATTTAGCAGCTTCTGGATTTTCTCATTATTTTCATCAAACCAGTCTTGGTGTTTGCAAGTGTTCTGACCCAGATGAGCAAATGCAGTACTGTGCAGCACATCTCTGAAAGGTCTCTACTCCTTTTCTGCTCCACTGTTTTCAACTGCGTGATGGCTCACTTTTCCCTCCCAATTAGCAACAAACTGTTCACTCTCAGAGAAGAGCTCTAATTTGTTGACATTAATTCTTCTGGTAGTCATTTTGCCTTGGGGACAACGCTTTGATGAAAGCAAATATTTAATTTGGAAAAGATAAGTCTATGATCAGTCCAGCACTCTGCACCATGCACTGTCTTTGTCACTCTCACATTTTGTCTGTCTCTTTTCCTTATAATCACATAGACTATTAGATACCAATGTTTGTTGTGAGGGTGCATCCATGAAGTTTTATTGTGTTTAGGTGAATCAAAGACAGTGTTGGTGATGGGAAAGTTATGTGATGCACAAGTCTTCATCAGTAAATGATAATTACTGTTGCTGTTTCCAGCTCCATTCCTCCTTAGGACTCCCTGCCAAGTCTTGTAGTCTGAGCCTGCTCTAGCATTAAAGTCACCCAGAATTATAAGCTTGTCCTCTTTTGGCACATGGATGATAAGGGCTTTTAGGTCTTCGTAAAATTTTTCTTTGACTTCCTCAGGGCTCGTCACAGTGGGAGCATAGGCACTGATGATGTTGGCACGGTGTTTTCCTGCAAGTGGCAATCACATTGTCATAAGCCTGTCATTCACGCTTTTTGTCAGGCATACTGGTTTGCTGACTAGATTAGTTTTGATTGCAAAACCTACACTAGTTTCACGGGGCTCCCCTTCACTGTGGCCATTCCAGAAAAATATGTATCCAGCTCCAACTTCGGTAAGCCGGCCTTCATTTGTCAGCCTTGTTTCACTCAGGGCTGCTATTTGGATATGATTCCTGTTGAGTTCTCTTGCAACAAGAGCAGTTCATCTTTCAGGTCTACTGGACTTTTTGTTGTCTATAAGTGTGCACACATTCCTTGTGCTAATGGTGAGTGGAATAATCTTTGTAGATGTTTTTGTACATTTTGTGCAATTTTTGTGTTTTGACTGCAGAATGGGATTCCCAGTCTGCCATAGTAATCAGGCTAGCATTGTGTAAGCAGATCATTTTTAGGGCACCTTTTCTGGTCCCCTTCCTCACACCAGGAGTTTAGGAGTGCAATCTTCAAAAGGCTGCTCAGACAGCCCAGGGGGCTGCATAGTCCCACTGCTGCTTCCAGTGAGAAAAGACCTTAACTCCTGGGTTACCTGTGTGCAGGGTTTTTACTACAGCTCCCAGTGTATCCATACCTGCTTCTTCAACACTTGCCTATCACCATAGGACCTTGAAGCGTAACAGTAAAATGGTATGGGTGCTGTCTTTTGATTTGTGCATAAATTGGATTTAAGTGAGGGAGATTGCACAAAGTGGTCAGTCTCACTCTCTCCTCCAGAGTCATCATAGTTCAGTGGCAGGATAGAGTCAAGATGGCTGATGATGGCTCAGGATGTAGTGAATGACCTTGCCATCTTCAGTGTCTAACCAAGCCATAAGCGCTCCACATAGCCTGCTTCAGTTGCCTTCAAGTCCATTGAAACAAATTATTCCTATCTACCCATTCCACCAGGGGAAGTCTTCACATGCTTGGGGTAGAAACCCCTCAACTCACCGATGGGTTTGAGACCCCTTGGTTACCTTCAACCTGTTTTGGCCTATCTATCGAAACATTGTATTGGGGTGTGGCTGCTGAGCATGCTGCAGCTTCTTAGAGCTACAGGTGACAGTTGGGTGGAATAGATGGAGACCAAATGTGGAAAGAGCCCCTAAAGGGCTCAGCAGCCATCACACCAAAGGTACTGGTCCTCCCTGAACACACCCTGCACTCTACACAAGTAGATAGGCATAGAGGTAAGGAATATATGGGTCAAAGAGGGAAGTGGGGTGGGAATATATTTTTATCATACCTTCTAGGGATCAGGCATTGTACTAAATACTTTTTAAAAAATATTATCTTATTGAGTTATCACAAAAATACCTGAGAGGTAGGTGCTGTTATTTTCTCTATATAGTTGAGGAAACTGAGGCAAACAGAGATTAAGTAATTTGCCCAGGCTCACATAGCTAGTAAATGTCTGAGGTAAAATTTGAACTCAGGACTTTTTGATTCTGGAAGTCTTCAAGAAAATTGCCAATCTGCACTGATAGAAGGAGATTATGGATCAGGGGTTTCCTAAACCCATTAAATCTTGATCAGAGGTAGACAAAGTATGGCTTTGGGGCCAAATTTATACAGTCACCTATTTTTGTAGAGCCCAGGAGCTGAGCGTTTTTTACAATTTTAAATAAAGTTTTATTGTATTTAAAAATGTAAAAACCAGTCTTAGCTCCTGTGCCTACAAAAATAGGCTGCCAGGATTTGGCCCAGGGACTAAAGTTTGCTGACCCCTGATCTAGGCAAAAACAAACAACAATCTACTCTCTGCATCTTATTAATTCCATCTCTACAGCATCTCTGGCATCTGCCCTCCCCACCCCAGCCCAGTCCTCATACTCTCCCTGTGGTTTTAATCCCCACTGCAAACATCTTGTATCATGCCCTTACTTTTTCTCAAATGGATTATTTTCTCCTGTCTTTCTTCCTCGTAACCTACTCCACTTTGAACCATCCCCTGAGTGATATTCTAAATGTATTGCTTTTTATCATTTCACCCCCTCTAAACAAACAAAAAAACCATTCAGTTACCTCTCTTTGCCTATTTACTGAAGTATTAGCAACAAATCAGACTATTAAAGGGTAACAGCTATTTAGGGAGACAGGGGTCTTTCAAACAGCTGTTACAAAAGTCCTCTCCGTAGCCTGTCTTCCAATTATTTTTTCCAGATTCATTTTATACTATTCCTTTTTGTATATTGTGTTCCAAGGAGATGGAACTACCAACCATCCTCTTCCCATCTTTATGCTTTTGTATCACTGATACCTGCGATGCCCTCCCTGAGTCTGTTCCAGAATTCAGGCTGAATTCAGGCACCACATCTTCTATGAAGGCTGTCCTATTAGCCTTGCTCTAGGAAAAAAAGGATGTCTCTCTCCTCAAATTTCTCATTGCTTCTTGCCCAGACCCTCTTTGGTACTTACCTTAATCTTTCTTGTATTTCAACATTCTCAACAGGATCTGTAGATCTCAATAATAAAAGAATTCACTCCAACTCATCTATGCCCATAGATGCCCATAAATCTGCCAGATGTACCAGGGAGTCTGTGCCTTCCTCACATTATCCTGAGAATATGAGCTATGTCCATGGTTTTTCCTCATTAGAGTTTAAAATCTTTTAGGTAAAGTTGTGTTTCCCATCTATCTTATATTCTGTGCACCTAGAACAATGTGTTGTATAACGGGGTTCTTCCTCCCTCACATAGCATTATCTTTCTATTGCAAGTGGACCATGTGAAAGTTCCTGGAAGCCAGATTCTGGTCATATATAACTCATTTGCTGAAAGTCTTCTCATCGATTGTTGAGCTGGTACAGTTGATCTCATGTTGCACCTATTTGAAGATGGTGAGGTTTTTGGTTGGTGGGTGTTGCTGTCCAGGTCACAAAATACGAATTTAGTGGAGGTGAAAAAACAAACAAACCAACAAATAATGGCTTATCTTTCTTTGACATAATCACAATGCAGGTTACTGCTTCCCATGTGGAATATAGACTCAACTAGCAGGGTTTTCATTAGGGCTCCTAGCTACCTCTGCCTCTCATGTATGTCTTCTTCCTTTAGCTTTGATCTGGTGATCACTGAAAGGTTTGGGCTGATGGTAGTTAGTGCTCTCTGAGTAGTAAGGATAGTGAGCATTAAAGCACTAACAGGCACAGTTTGCTCAAAGGTTGACATTAAAGAGAGGACACTGGAAAAATGAAGCTCAGCTACTTGATGGGATAATGCCAACAAAGGCACAATGTTATGTGGATGATTAGTCTTGCAAAAACGGTTTTACATTCTAACTAGGTTTGACTGTTACCTGCCCGTCTGTAGAATTAATAAAATACTGAATTTTGTTTAAATTATTCTGTTAATTAGTGCTGTGATTCTCTTATTATTTAAGGTATATGTGAATTCCTGTGTAGGTTATATGTATACATCCACATGGGGTTGTCAAAATGTGAGTCACAGGAAGGCATGAATAGGCATTTCTGGACTTACCCTCTCTTCTCCTAGGGAGATTTTGATTCCTGCCCAAAGGGGAGCAGAAGAATGCTTCATGACGCTAGTTACACTATTCTTTTCAGGAAGGGGATATCAGACTACAATTATACCAATCTTCCAGTCTTCTCTATTGTTAGTCTGGGGGAAAGTAATTTTTAGATTTAATCTATGTTCCTGGACACTATCCATAATGGGGAAGGACTGCTTAAACTCTATCTGAAGGTCTGTTCCTTTCCCTCCAAATGCCAGTTATGCAAAATCCAGATCATTGAATTGGAACTAACTATTTATCCAAGACAATAGCAAACAAATAAATGGAGTTATGCCGATGAAAACATGATAGAAACTATATACGGTCAATAAGCTTTCTAACTGGAAGGGGATACTTCAGTTCTAAACACAGAAAAAGAGAGAGAGAGGGAGAAAGAGAGAGAGAGAGAGAGAGAGAGAGAGAGAGAGAGAGAGAGAGAGAGAGAGAGTGCTTCTGCTTGGCCCAGGGGCCAGATCCAGATCCAATGGATGGAAATTGAAAGGAAACAGATATTTTGGTTTAATTTTAGAGAAGCGTATGGAATCAGATGCTTTGGAAGATAGTAACTTCCTGATTATTAGAGGTATTCAAAGGGAGAGAGACACAGAAAGAGGTAGAGAGACAGAGAGACCAAGATAGAGAAAGAAACAGAGACAGACAGAAACAGAGACTGAGACCCAGAGAGAGAGAGAGAGGCTGATCTCACCAAAGAGGAAATTCTCCAAAATCTCTAGCATGGCAATTTCTGAGTAGGTACATGCTCAAAATACTGACTTCTCTACATGTCAGCATCTTCCTGGAGTTTTTTCTTCCAGGGACCTCTTCTTGAAGGTAGTTTTGAACCACATGTCTTTCTTGAAGCTGGAAACCAGAAGATAAGTTAGACCTTTTCCAAGGTCTTGCTAACTCAGTCCCTCAACCTTTCACACAGGAATGGAAGGAACACTGAGAAATCATTTCAGCAATGACGAGTCATATTAAAATATTAAGCTAAAGTCCTGGGTTACACTTACTGCTTTCCAAATGAAAATAAATCATTTTTCCTATACTTGACTCATGTTGTCCATTGAGTACCAAATTTACTTCCCATCTTTTTGGGGAAACCCTAGACTACAGACAAAATTAGACTTCTTTCTGGAGCAGCTGGGGTGAGGGTGATGGGCCAATGAATGTGAGAATGGGAAGTGTTGTTCTGTTCTTTTTCTCTCTCCTATTATGAAGTCAGGCTCCCCCAGAGCCAACCCCAGGAAAAATGTAATGACCAATTATAGGGCAGAGATTTGTACAGATAGCCAACTGTGGGGCTTAAGCCAAGTGGTACCTTTTTACTTCTATGCTAGACTTGCACAGAAGCAAGTGTTTGAAAAAAAAAATTATCGACTCGGAGGGTAATTAGATATGAGGGGAAAGGTCTTAATTAAAATCATGCCTCCATTTATGCTCTAACAATTTCATTTCAGTGGGACTCAGTTTTCTTATTTGTAAAGTGGGGAGAATAATATCTCCTTTGTCTAACCTACAGGGCTGCTGTGAAGATCCAATGAGAAAAATAATATAAAACACTATTAAATCATAATAGCTGACGTTTATGTAGTTCTTTAATATTAGCAAAGTACCTTACATAAATTTGAGCTTCACAATAACGCTATGAAGTAGGTACTATTACTCCTATTTTACAAATGAGGAAACTAAACCTCAGGGAGGTTAAGTGACTTGTCCATGGTTACACAGCTATTTAATAACTGAAGCAATATTGGAAGATAAGTCTTCTTGATGGCAAGTCCAATGCTCTCTGCCTTTCCTATATCATAAAGTACATTTCAGCTATTTCTCTTTGATTTGTTCTCATTCTTTTGCCCTCAATGTCCATTATTATATGATGGCCTTAACTTCTCAGCAATGTTAGCTGAAAACTTCAAGACCTTGGAATTTCTGATTTTCAATGACTGGCTCTTGAAGAATAGCTCATTAGCCATGGAAGATCACAGTTACTCCCAAATCAAATGGGAATAGCTCGTAGGCACTGCTTTTCTCCAGGGCTTTCATCAGAAGAGTCTACATCCTTCTGGGGACTATGTCAGGAGAGCATTTAATGAAAGGAAATTTAGTTTTAAAGAATCTTTCTTGTTATTTTTTTCTGGAAATGTAAGATAAAGAGAATATTTATATTTGATTTTTTCACTCTTTAATTTAACTGAAGACGCATTGAGGAAACTTTGAGAAAAAGTTTTTCATTTTCTGCTCAGTGACCCAAGTGCAAGCAGCTCTGGCCCAAGGAGCAAAGGAAGACGGTTGCTATGTGTTCGCTCTGATTGGAAGTGACACCAGAGAGGAATCATATCTTATATATGTTCTTAAAAATTAACAAAAATTCTAAGATCTGAGCACAAACCTATCTGTTACCAAGGAAAAGCAAAAGTGGTCCCTACCCTGAAGGAGCTCACAGCTTAATGCAGGAGACATGGAAACAAATACATACATACATTCATGCCTATATATACAAATGTATATACACATATGTTCATATACACATATATTCATATACACATATATGTGTATAGATGTATAAATAGGAAGAAAAAATTAATATCTTTCTGAAAGAAGAGGGATTAGACAAGACTTCCTGTAGAAAGTGACATTTTAGCAGGGACTTGTAGGAAGTCAGGGATGGTAGGAGATGAGGAGGGAAAGAATTCCAGACATGGAGATAACCAGAGAAAATGTCTAGGGCCAAGAAATGGAGTGTCTGGTTAGGAGGAACAGGAGTAAGGCCAGTAGTCAACAGACCAAAGAGTATGTGAGAGGGTATGAAGTATAAGAAGACTGGGAGAAGTGAAGGAGGGCATGGTGGTGTTAGGATAAGTGGGCATCAACTGTTATAAAGAGGATTTTGTATTTGATCCTGGGGTTGATAGGGAGTCACTGGAAGTTTATGGAGTAAGGTGAGGGTAACATGATTGAACTCAGGCTTTGGGAAAATCACTTTGCTGGCTGAATAGTGGATGGACTAGATGCCATTAGAGTGGCAGGCAGAACAACCAGCAGGCTATTACAATTGTCTAGGAGATAAAGGTGAGTATACAATATCAGAGGAGAAAAGGGGGCATGTTCAAGAGGTATTGCAAAAATGAAATCACTAGTGAGGAATCAAGGAGTATAACACCTTGGTTTCCATCCTTGGAGACTGAGGAAATGTTGGTACCCTGGACAGCAACAGGAAAGTGTGGAAGGGAGGAGGGTTAAGGGGGGAAAAGATAATGAGTTCAGTTTTGAACATGTTGAGCTTAAGACCAGTTAGTCTGATCTGGGACCAGCCATCTGCTACCCTCCTGCCAATTTCAATTCCCCCTTCCCACCAGCCCATCCATCAGCATCTGTACAGTCACATCCTTCCTTTCCCCTAAACTTCAATAAACAGCTATTCTGACTCACCCTACCCTCCTTGCATTGTCAGGTAGAATGATCCCCACTCCTACCACTACCCAGCTCTGCCAGCTTGGTTTATTTTGGGCAGGTGACAAATATAATTTATTTGGATGTACATTTTTTTCCCTAAGGCTAAAGGTAGTTATCAGAAATGATTTTTAAAGCCTACTGGATCCCTCTTCTATGTACTGAATGTCAGAGGTCACAGGATCCACAACCAGATTTCCAAGGAAGATACAGCAACAGCAAAAAAAGGGGTCAAAAAGGTTATAGCATGATTTCCTGCTCTCTACTTTGATCAGACTGAGGCAAATGTTAAGAGCCTGAGTACTGAGATGCTTTCTTATGACTAAAAGTCCTTCACAAGAGAACTGAAGATCTTAGTCCACATGGAATGTAATAGTCTTCTTGTCTTGGTGTATTGAAGAAAAAGCTACGAGGCTTAACTGAAGACCCATGAAAGGGCAAGGGTCAGTGACAGCAAAGGAGGTATACCAGGATAACTCAGCAAACCCCCTGAGCCACTCACACTGGGGCTCCTATTGATACCTCCACATCAGGATAGGCTAGCAGCCCCCTCACCTTGCACTGTCTAACTAGGATAAGCCCATTGGTTTCCCTCACTTTGGGGCTTAAAAAAATGAAAAGAGGTCTGTAGTAGGAGTCACAAGATATGGGTTCAAATCCTAGCTCAGCTATTTACTACCTCTGGGACTTTGGTAAGTCGCTTCAACCCTTGTGGGCCTCAGATCCATCTGAGAAATGAAGGTATTGGACTTAATGGTCTTTAAGATCTCTTGTACTATTAATCTATGATGTTATGACCTCCAAAGTGGGACTGAATGGTATAGAGAATGTATATTAATAATGATGTGGGCAAAGAGTCTCCACAAAGATCTAGAGCTCCCAGGTTTATACGTCACAGCAGTTCTTAGGTGAAAGTCACTGTTGTAGCTGGGAGACTCTAGGTAATTGATAAGAAGAGAAGGATCTTGATGTGGTGGATCTGATTGGATTCTCACTCCTGAGGTCATAGGCAAGGTCATCTAATCAATTAGGAAAAAGTATGTTTCTAACCAGGAGGGTTCTGAGTTCAGAGATTCCCAAACAACAGGAGATTCAAGACAATGCGTTGGCCAGAAAGAAGAGTGAACTCCAGATAGGAATGGGGTGGTTATGTCACACCTACTGGAATGGCAAAGATGACAAGCTGGAAGAGTGACCTTGGAGGGGCCCTGGGAAAATTAGCACACTTAATGCCCTCTTGGTGGAGCTATGAATTTGTCTCGTCATTTTGGAAAGCAGTTTGGAGCTATGATCAAAAAGCCACTAGATTGTACCCTTTGACCCAATATTAATGTTAGACATATCCCCAAGAGAACAAGAAAGAGTAAAATGATTGATATATACAAAAATATTTATATCAGCTCTTTTTGTTGAATCAAAGAATTGTAAACTAAAGGAGTGCCCATCATTTAGAGAAGAGCTAAATAGATTATAGTAGATGTATATAATGGAACATGATAAAAGTGACAGTTTCAAAATAATTTGAAAGACTTATAATAACTGATTATGCAGTAACAAAATTTTAAAGAAAAATAATTTTGAAGAACATTAAAAAATTGATTAGTGAAGTGATGCACCATGATTCTAGAGGGTTGATGATGAAGTCTACGACCACCTCCTTACCAAGATACAATTGACACAAAGTATACAGAATGAGAGATGTTATTGGACAAGCCCAATGTGGAAATGTGTCTTGTTGATTATGCATATTTGTTACAAGTTTTTTTTTTAACTTTTGGAGGTGACAGGGAGGTGATATAGCAGTGATAAACTTGGCAAAGTTATAGTAATATTTACTATTTTATAGTATTTTAATGGGTGTTGCAATAGATAGAGTACTGACCTTGGAGTCAGGTGGACCTGGGTTCAAATCTGGTGTTAAACACTGGCTGTGTGACTTTGAGAAAGGCAGTTAAGTGGCACAGTGGATAGAATACCAGGGCATGTAATTAGGAAGACTCATTTTCCCCAATTCTAATCTAGCCTCAGACACTTATTAGCTCTGTGATCCTGGGAGAATTACTTAACCTTCTTTGCCCCAGTTTCCTCATTCATAAAATGAACTGGAGAAGGAAATGACAAACCATTCCAGCATCCTTGTCAAGGACACCCCAAATGGAATAATGAAGAGTTAGACAAAACTGAAATGATTGAACAACAGTAATATTTTAAGACTTATGTAGGGATTTACAAATATCATATCATTGTATCCTCATGACCACCCTGAAAGGTCAGTGCTAGGGTTATCCTCATTTTATAAGTGAGGAAAATGAGGCAGACAGAGATTAAGTGACCTTGTGTTCAGTTGTTTTTTTTCAATCATATCCAACTCTGTGACCCCATTTAGGGTTTTCTTGGCAAAGACACTGGAGTGATTTGCTGTTTTCTTCTCCAGTCCATTTTACAGATGAGGAAACTGGGGCAAGCAAAGTTAAGTGACTTGCCCAGGGTCACACAGTTAGAAAGTGTCTGAGGTTACATTTGAACTGAGGAAGATGAGTCTTCCTGACTCCCGCCCTGGTACTCTATCCACTGTGCCATCTAGCTGTCCTTTAAGTGACTTACCCAGAGTCATAACACTGATTAAGTGTCTGACACTAGATTTGAAATCAGGTCTCCCTGACTCCAGGATCAGTGCTCTATCCAGTGCATCACCTTAAGCTGTGTCAAGTAAAAGAAAAATAACAAATAGAATATAAGGTCATTGAAATATTTTGCTTTTACTGCACAGAAATAAACCAAGTGAAAATCAGAAGGAAAATAAACAAGATAGTTTTGAAAGGACAGTTTGAAAGTTTATGTTAAATTTATTTTATAATATGTACTATATTATTCATGTATATAACATATAACTATTTAATATTATGTTTGCATAATTTATATTTTAATATAAATTTAATATATTTGGATATGTTTAAGATGAAAAGCAAACTATATCTAAAAGAGATTGATAACTTCATGTACAAGCCTCTTTTTCTGTCCTGTTTTGTATATTGGAATGCTCATTTTATTTGGTGTTTGAACTTAGAATATAAAAATTTAATATAAATTTTATTTTATGGTGAATTTTTTTATATTTCCTAAGCAAAAAATTGTAAAAGTTTCTTTATATTTCCTTTATAAGCTATAAATGAACTGTTCTATATCTCCAAGGAGTCCATACTTAAATGGTGCAAGTATCATTATTTAATGTTAGAAAGGGACAAAATCCAAATATTTCATCAAATCTGGTATCTGTGCAATGGGGCTTTGCTTTGCATGTGCCCAGATCACTTAAGAAGGAAGCACCCACCTAGGAGACACCAGGGTCCTGCTTCTGGGAGAAGATATTCTGTCTTCCACTGCCAAATGGATGGGTACAGCTTCTTTCTAGTAATTGCAAAACAGGAACAGGCTGTGTCTTTAAAAGACCAGATAGGGACAGTTTCACTTTTTTTCTGGCAGTTTCTGGGGGTTGCAGGTCCTGTTCACTAACAGCATGGGTTCCATGAACCAAGCTGGGTGATAAAGTGAAAGACAACCTTCCTTCTTTCCCCCCATCCTTTTGGCCTGGTGGCTCTGAGAAATGGATTTTGGATTATGTTCTATTTGTTTGTCCTTTTCAATTCTAGGCACAGATGAGAGTTCTTGGACCGAGTTCCTCAATGTTGACCTTGGAGACAAGATTTCAGATCAGATGTCAGAGCTATCCCAGTAAGGAAACCCTGACGCTCCAATGTGCTGTGATGTGAGAGCCATGGAGCTGAACTTGGAACTTGGTGGGCTCAGGTTATATAGGAACTGAATTAAGTTGTAAACTAGATCCTCTTTGCTCCCCAGACAGGTGGTGTAAGAGGTATTATATCCTATACAGTCTATGTGTATATGTGTGTGTGTGTATTTGGGGGTGGGGAGATGGTGTATGTTTGTTCTTACTATATCTCTGAAGTAAATGTTCCTTTGTAAAAGATAATCCATTAACTAGTAGCAGGGCTCAATTAACTTCGAAAATGAGAGAACAAAATTGTGGATGCTGGAGAAAATGGAAGAGATTATATACCCCTAAACTCCCTTAAGAGTATCAGAGAACTTTGGGGGAGAGGTGAAATGTAACACACCTGGCCTTTTGACAGTGGAGCTTTGTGGGGACCCAGGGTAACCAATGTTACTACATCTCATTTAGTGGCCTGTGGGAATCAATTCATCAGGGGCTTCTCCTTTCACCTTCCCGCATTCACACAATTTCATTTTATCATCTGGTTCTCACAGCTAGTCTGCAATAGGACAGTACAAAAAATATTGTTCTCATTTTAAAAACAAGAAAATAAGCACAGAGAGATTAAGCCATTTGACCAAGGTCAATACAATTAGTAAGCAGAAGAGCCAGGAGGTCACAATTCTGAATATAAATCCAGCGGTCTGTTCCCTTCACTATGCTGTACCTCATGTCCTTCCTCATCCTCAAGGCATTCTTGTTAATCAAATTTTATTGACATTGCCTGATACACGAGGACTTGGAGAGAAAGTTTCATATTTATATAAATTACATATTTGTAATTATATATATTTATATAAATTACATATAACCTTACATAGGAGGAGGATCTCTTCTGACGGAAAGACATATCAATAAATATGTATTTGAGAATCTGTACAGGAAGTTACCCACTCTAAGAGCCACAGAACTTAATCAAATGCCTCTTCAGTGAATTGAAATCATAGGTGGCAAGAGGAGAGGGGGAGGGGAAGAAGCACCTTGGATCAGGTTATTTTAGGAAGGAAGAGTTGGAGATAATTCAGAAGTTGCAGCAGGAATGGGCAAAACCAATGAATAACCCAGTTTTTGTGGATGGGTGGGAATAGAATCTTTAAACTGTTTTTGTAGTTCATATTTGTAACCAGTTGACTTCTATTTACAAGTTACTCTTATATTTTGCATTCAAATAGTTCACTTAAGAACTAGGGTTATACATTACTTTTAGGAAAATGTATTTAGATTATTGCCAAGATGTTATGATGATATTGCAATAATAAAATTTGTTATTTAACATAGAGTTCTGTATTTTAAAAGAAGCATTTAATCATCACTACCACATGAGGTAGCCAATACAAGTATTAATAATTATATCCAATATTTATATAACTCTTTAGGTTTGTAAAGCACTTTACATATCTCATTTCATCCTCATGACAACTTTGCAAGTTAAGGAGACTGGGGCAAACAACAGTTAAGTGATTTGCCCGGTGTCACAGAGGTAGTGAGTGCCTGGGGCTGGATGTAGTTCAGTCCTTTCTGACTCCAAGTACAGCACTCTATGTCCTATGCCACATAACTGCCTTAAGTATTATCACTAATATCAACGGATGGAAGTTAAGGGAAGGTAGATTTTTGGTTCAATATGAGTACACATTCTCATAATTTGAGCTGTCTCAAATGGAAAACAAATGGAAAAGATGGAAGAAATGGAAAAGGTTTCTTCTTCATCATTAGAATCTCTAACAGGAGGTTTGGTGATCACGGGTCAAGGATGCCATTGAGGAGAACCTTGATTTGGCCGGAAGCTGGCTGGCTGATCTTTGAGGTGCTATCAAACTCTGGTTCTAGGATTCTATTAACCCCATTGGATGGATTAGGAAACTGAAGCTCAAATATATAATTTTCAAATCATAAAATCTTAGATATCCATTTTCTTTGATTTTACAATTGAAGAAATAAGTCCAGAGGTGAAACATCTTCTCACAGTTACATGGGAGGTGCCAGAGCCAGGATTTAAACCCAAATCTTCAGACCTTATCCCCCACTCCCCCATTCATATCTCTTTCCATTACTCATGCTCTTTTATCTCTAAGAGAGCATACAGGATCTCGAATATGAGTAAATGAGTGAACCAGCACTTAAGTACACTTTTCTGAATCCAGATGCAAAATTTTTAACAGGACTCTTATAGCTATACAGCACTGCCTTTCGTGGTGCTCCAATCTAGCTGCAGCTATTGGGCATTTCTAAAATCAATCAATTCAATTCCTTTTAAAAAATTCAAGTATGATTTTGACATTTCACTAACTCAGATTGGTCTCCTTCTAGTTAGTCTGAATTAGAGGTTATTTAATCCAAACTTTTCATAGTATAAATGGGGAAACTGAGGTCCAAAGAAGGAAAGTGAAATGTTTTTAAACCCTCTGAGAAAAAACCTGATTCTTTAATTTGCTACCTGTCTGGTTATGGGCAGGTTTCTTAATCTCTGAGCCACAGAATATGACACAGTTAGATTTTGGTGATGTCTAAAGTGCTTTCCAGCTTTGAACTCTATGATTTTATGATAGGGTGGCCAACTTCAAGATCTTGAAGGAGTATTAATATGAAAAAGTGAATCGACATTTTATTCTTAGATAGTTTTGAGATATTCTTAGATAAAACTAATATCCATGGATAGAAATGACAGATTCAGATTTAAGTTCAATATAAGGAAATCATTTCTTAATTTTTAAAATTATCTTGTTTCTGGAAGATATGGCAACTCAAAAAGACAAATTCAGGGGACTCCTTAATAGTCTCTAAATGGAATAAAAGACCTTTAGAAATAGTGAATTCCTTTAAACTAGAGGTCTTCAGCAGGAGCATGAATTATATCCTGGTGTTGGACATGGATTGTTGATTCTGTAGAGGGACTCCTTTCTGTTCATATATGGCTGTGTTGTTCAATCATTTCAGCCATGTCTGACTCTTTGTGACCCCATTTAGAGTTTTCTTGGCAAAGACAATGGAGTAGTTTGGCATTTCCTTCTTCCTCTTATTTGAGAGATTAGGAAACTGAGGCAAAAAGTGTTAAGTGACTTGACCAAGGTCACACAGCTAGTAAATTCCCAAAGCCAGATTTGAAACTCATGAAGATGAGTCTTCCTTACTGTAGACCCAGCACTGTATTCATTGTACCTCCTAGTGCTCCCTGCTATTCATACATGGCTTCAATTAAATTCTCTCTGAAGTCTTATCTACCCTGAAATTCTGAGATTATAAGCAGATGTCCAATAGTAAATGTTTAACAACTGATTCTCCAAAAATGTGTACAGAATAGAATTGTAAGTTTAACCTGCATTAACATTTTCTCCTTCATTTTTGAAGTCTAGACAAACAACAACAAAATGAACAAAAACAAACACTGATTTGTAGTACTTGTTTTCAGAAGTGTAAATGCTTACATTAAATAAAATAAATATATTAAATCAATAAATTAAATATAAATTAAAAATTTAACAATTGGATCTTGTTGGAGCTAGTTCCAGATACCCCTGGTTTTAAGGATTAGAACTATGCTGAGTCAATTCAGAACTGACTGAGCTTGGACTAGAAGCCAGTGTCCCATCTCTCAGTGTGGTGTTCTTTCCAATATTGCTTACTGCTCAACATTCCGAACAACTCAGTGCCAAGAGTGCTGGGCCTACTCAGGAAGGCTTGAGTTCAAAGCTAACCTCAGATACTTATTGTCTGTGTAATAATGGCCAAGTCACTTAACCTCTGCTTGCCTCAGTTTCTCAACTTTAAATAGATATAATAAAAGCACCTTCCTCCCAAGGTCATTGTGAGGGCCTAATCAAATAATATTTTATTAAGTCTTAGAAGAGTGCCTAGTGCACAGTAGGTGTTATGGAAGAGTTTATTCCCTTCCTATACTCCCTCAACTATGGAGGCTTCAGTTCTATTTGTGACAGTGATTTTATCCAAAGGAAAATTACTGGGGACAAACCTTGTGGCCCTTTGGGGGTAATTAATATAATTAATGCAATCTGAATTGCTATATAATTGTTGTTGCTGATGTAAAAGTTACAGTCTTAGCTCTATGCCTGGTTGACTCAGGATGGTGAAGCGGGGCAGAGCAGGGTAGAGAGTTAGTTCTTATTAATAATTCTGTAACGCAGACAGATTCTTTGGTGACAGACGTAGTTGATTTATCTTCAACATGCCAAGTTAAAGTCTGCTGTAGATTTAAAGACTGATTTATTTTCACTGTATTAATATGAGCAGCATCACTTGGTCTAATGATTAAGTATTCATGACTGGCTATAAATTACTCTTTCTTTGCTCTAGATAATAACAGATTATTTTTCACCACTTCTATGTGTGAATTATGAAAGATAGTTATTTCTTTAATCTCCAGCATATCCTGCCATGAAAGGGTTTGTGTATTTAATTCTCCTGTTTTAGGAGAAGGGATTTTTTTAAGAAGCTAAACTGGAATGAATTGCAGCTGCCGGGAATCCATTTCAGCAGGGTGGTATAGCAGAAAGAAGCCAGGACTGGGAAATGAAAGTGCCAGTTTCTCATTTTAACTCTACCACAAAAGAGTCATGCCACTTTGGGCAAGTCATTTGACTTCTATGGACTTCAGTTTCCTCATCAGTCACATGAGACTGTACAGCTTCTCCCAGGATAACATAATGAGATGATGTTAGAACTAACAGGCAGGGACAGTTGTAAAGAGTCAGAAGGCTTGAATTCAAACTGAACTTCTGATGCTTAGTACTTCTGATGTTGAAGGCAAGTTGATTGGCCTCCTTTACCATTTCCTAACCCATAAAATGAGGAGGTCGAGCTAGGTGACCTCTTAGTCCTTTCCTGCTCTAGACTGCTCTGGCTTTTTCAAATATTACTCCTCTCCATGGACTCTATGATCCAGTTCTACAATCTAATAGTTCTAGTGAACTTCAACAAATCATGTGATCTCCAAGCTGTCCTTCTTGGCTAGAATGCTTTTTCTTCATCTCTGCCTCCAGGCTTCTCTGGCTTTAGATCTTAGGTAAAACCCTTCAATCTGTAAGAAATCTTTCTTGATTGTTCTTAGGCAAGAAGCCTCTTCCCTGTGAGATCATCTCCCAGTAACCCAGTAGAAGCTTTGTTGGTAAATAGTTGTTTATATATTATCTCCCTCATTAGACTGTGAATTCCTTTGCCTTGAAGGTTTTTGCTTTTCTTTGAATCCCCAGTATTTAGCACAGTGCTTGGAATCAGTGGGTCCTTAGTAAATGCTTGTTCACTTAACTTGATCTGTTGTTGTTCAGTCATTTCAGTTGTGTTAGACTCTTCTTGATTCCATTTGGGGTTTGCTTGGCAAAGATACTGGAATGGTTTACCATTTCATTCTCCAGCTCATTTTACAGATGAAGAAACTGAAGCAAATAGAGACTTGCCCAGGTTTTCACTCAGCTGCAAGTGTCTGAGGCCACACCTGAACTCATGAAGATGAGCCTTTCTCATTCTAAGCCTGGTGCTCTTTCCACTGTGCCATCCAGCTGTCTTTTAACTTCATCTATGATCCTAATATTTAGCTTAATGCTCTCATTTGATCAATAAGGAATTTGAGGCTCAGAGAGGGTAAACAATCTTCTACTTTACCAACCTAAGGTACGGTCACACAGGTTATTAGGTAATGGAAGAATAAGGACCAGATCTTCTTTCTTCTGATTCTGAGACTTGTATCTAGATCTCTAGCACCCTAAAGTAATAGATGAAGCAATAATTTTACTGTATTATAGGAAGAAAATGATCCTGCCAGGTGGCACAATGGACTCATCTTCTTGATTTCCAGTCTGGTCTCAGACTCTTACTAGTTGTGTGATCCTGGGTAAGTCACTTAACTCTATTTGCCTCAGTTTCCTGATTTGTAAAATGAGTTGGAGAAGGAAATGACAAAAAACTCCACTATAGGGATCATGAGGAGTTGGACATGACTGAAAAATAATTGAAAAAGAAGAAGATTGGATCAAGAGTCATGACTTGGCTTTTCTAATTCTATGTCTGCCACTAATGAACTGTGACTTTAGTTAAATCTCATTACTTCCCTGGGTTTCAGATTCTCCTTTGTAAAATGATGGAATTGGAGTAGATTATCTTTAAGGTACTATTGAGTACATAGCAAATGCTTAATAAATGTTCTCTCTTCCCATTTTAACTATCTATCCATTTAGCTATCTGTCCATCTGTCTATCCATTTCTCTCTCTATCATCTACCTTTCAACACTGATGTTCTATGAATCTATAAAACTCAAAAGTGTTATGCTAACTTAAAGAGGTATTATTATTGCTACATGGGCCATGAATAAAATTCTCCTCTTTCACCATGTTGCTCAGGGCCCACCCTGCTTCTCCAAACTCTCTGGGCCCATATGGGGGTTTAAAAAAATCCCAAAGTCTTGAAGAAAAGCTGACTAATGATGCAACTCTAGCTTCTGGCCTGTTGGAATAGATTATGCTATTTATGCCTATCCTGAAATAACCTACTTAGAATTCTGCCTGCAACCCCTAAATGAAGAATGAGCTCAATGTAACTTAAAACTAAGAACAAAAAAGGAAGGTAAGAATTGCTTCAGTGTGATGCAGTACTTGGCATTTCCTAAATCACTGGAATTGATTGATTAGTGATTCCCTAGGAGCATTCCAAAGCATGGGTCTTGGGTCACCAATTTCTTTTTTATAGCCTTAGAAACTGAGGTCTGGGGAAATTAAAATCATAATAGCCTACATTTAGAGAGTAGGTATAGGGCACAAAGCCCCTTCCTCACAACAGTTTCTTCAGGTGGGTAATGGAAATATAATGGGAGACTGGACAATGAGGTCTCAGTCCTGGGAGCATGTGTAGGAAAGGTGATGTAGGAAAGTGCCAGACTATGTGGAGGAGGGGTTGGGAACCTGTTCTGGGAATGTGTTATGATATGGGATGGAGAGGTCTGGCACACTACTACAGAGCATCTATTCTGTGACTGTTCTCTGTCAGCTTAGTACATGATGAAGGAAAGCCTTTTGATTGGTTGATGAACCAGAACTGCACATATAAAAGGCAGTCACTGTCCAAAATCTACCTTTCTCCTGGCAGGAAAACTTATGGTACTTATCTTGTTCACTACTAGGAAAGAGAACAGATGATTTTGGCTGCTTAGTACCTTTTGCATGGTATTCAACCTCTCTTGTCCTCTTCCTCCTCTTTCTCTTCCTCCTCCTCCTCTTCTTAATCTCTTCCTTCTCCTCTTTCTCCTTCTCCTCTTCCCCTTTCTTCTGCTTCTCCTTCTTGTTCTCCTCCTTGTTCTCCTCCTTCTTCTTCTGCTTCTCCTTCTTCTCCTTTTTCTTCCTCTCCTTCTCCTTCTTCTTTCTTCTTTTATGTTTCTATCTGTTGGTCTCTGTCTGTGTGTGTCTTTCTCCGTCTCTGTGTCTCATTCTTTTTGTCTTTATCTCTCTCTGTCTCTGTTTCTCTCTATCTGTCTCTTTCACCTCCTCCTCTCTTTCTCTCAGTAGTAGAAGGCTAAGAGAACAATAAATGAAATCATCATGATGCTGAAGGCCTGATGACTATAGTCTTATAATAATAGTGTTGACAATGATGATAAAAAACCAACCATCGGCATTCACATAGGATTTTAAGTGTTTTTCAGTCATTATCTCATTTGATCTTACAATACCCCTAAAAATCAAGATTTGGTTTCTAGTCAAAGGACAGAACCTGGAAGGGGCCTAAAAGTATTGAATATTAGAATATGGAACATAGGATATTAGAATTTAAAGAGAATATAATTGTTCCTAGGAATGCTTGAACTAAGGCAAGTACCATAAACATCTCTAGAAGGTGGCACATTAGTTACTATCAGTCTGGTGCATTGGACACTTGGGGGTGGGGAAGAGACCCTGAGGCTGGGGAGGCTATCCACTTTTTCCACCACAACAGTTTTTCCACCTTATCCATCTCCAGAAAGCAGGACATTTGTGAATTCCTATTTTAATTAATTATTTTTATAACTAGGTACTGAGGCCAGTTGGCATCTTGCAGAGCCTGATTCCTGGGAGGCTGAGATTAGACTACTAATCCTTGCAATGAGTAGATTGATGCCTTTGGGGAGGGGATTGAAAGAAAGCTAGAAGCTAATAGGTTAAAGGAACTATAGAGATGAGCTTGTCCAGCCCCTGTATTTTAGAAAGAAAAGGAAGATCAGAGAAGACAAATGAACTTTTTCAAATTCACAGAAACTGAGCCTGAGCCAAGGTGGAGTCCAAAGAAACCTAAATCTCCTAGACTCCTAGACTGTTAGGGATGGAAGGGACTTAATCATCCTTATATCACCTTATTTGTGCCCTCCTCCTTCTCTTCATTCTTCAGAGGAAGAGGCCCAGAGAAAATGCCAGGACAGACCCTAGAACCCCAGTCTCCTGGCTCCTACTTCAGTGAATTTTGAACCAAGTTGAGCCTCCCTCTGAGAGTACTGGAAATACTATAAACAGCCCTGTCATGACTCAGGACAGGCAGCTAAGCTTGCTGGCAACAGAGAGTTGAGGGCATCTGAGCTGCTGCTGACCCCAAGAAAGAATTCCATCTCCCACAGGGAAGGTCCAAGAAGGCAAACCCTTGTCTTGCTAATCAGTATGTCTAAGTATTTCAGCTTGGATGGCTATCACTTCCCAGTTTACTAGCTGATGTTTCCCTCCCACAAGACCACTTGGCTAGGTAGGTAGCCTTGGTTGTTGTTGTTTAGCCTTCATTCCCAAAGAGGACTGATGATATCAGGAGGGTAATGCCTTGACTTGCAATTGAATTGGATTTAAGTGAAGCAGGCCCATGCAAGGTCATCAGCCTCACTCTATCCTCCAGGGTCATGGGAATCCAGTGGTTAAGTGATAGCCCAGGGTGCAGTGGGAGATCTTGGCCTTTTCAAGCTAAGGACTTTCAGTTTGTCTGAGGCCACATCCATTCAGTAATTGAAGGCTACGTAAGAATTCAGCAAAAGATGGCCTAGTTTGCCTTCACAAAAGCATCCGTCTGGGAAGGGATAACCCTCAGAATGCCTGCAGATAGCTTTGGACATATTTTTGAAATGGGGGAAACTAAGGGAGGAAAATGGAAGATGGTACAGGGATATGCTGGAAAGTATTTAACAACTATCTCTCAGGGGGAAGTATATGCAAGAAACACTTCAAAGTTTAAGCTACTTTATTAACATATTCGCAGTTGCTTTCTTAAGTCTAGACAGTTAACAAAACATTAAACCAAGCCCACACTTTTAGTATTTCCTAATTTTTGTAGTGTCAGTACTTACCCTGAAAATTTAACAACTGACTCTCTCGAGCTGACTCTAGCACATCCATGAATATAAACATATTTCCCTTATTAAAATTCAGTCATAGAAATAGGAAAAGAAAAGAAAAACCTCATTTCTGATTGAGGTTTTATAATACAGTTTGGTGCCACAGTTTGGCTTAGTGAATACAGCATTCGATTTTCTGCGTTAGACTCCTACTAGCCTTGCAACACTTAACCTTTCTCAGACTCCATTTTCTTAGCTGTAAAATGGGAATAAAAATAACACTTACAGGGTTATTGTGAGGCTCAAATGGCATAATATATTTAAAGTGGTTTGCCAAAGCACTATATAAACACTCTTACACATATTCACATAAAGCTTGGAGTAACTCCATTTGTGTGTGCATATATGGAAAGAGCACACATCTCATTACTGAGTCAAAGGGGTGGATAAGATCACTTTTGTTCTCTCTCAGTGAACAGAGGAAGTAGGTGAGATCCAGAGGGGCAAAGTGAGTTGACCCAAAGTCACATAGTTAGTGACAAAATGGAAACTCATATCTTCTTTTTGAAACCCAGTCTCTATCACTATCCTCTTTTATCCAAATTTTAATTTAAATATGTGATTGGGGATGGGTGGGGAGGTTGTTACCCAAGCTTATGTACCTCCTCCAATAATGCATTTCATGGAATCTCAGACAGGGACATTAGTGTTCCATTTCAAACTAAACAGGAATCCTTTCTAGATGGACTATCCTTAATGTCAGGGGGAAGGGAGAACAAAGGGTAAAGGGCATCCAACCTCTGTTCAGAGACTTCATTGGCCTCTCAAGTCTTACAGAGAAGCTCAGGTCACTTGCTGGTTATGAATCCTTTCAAAGGATTGGGGTGAGGGTGGAGTGGTACACAAAAGGCCACCTGCTGAAAGGCCATTCCATCTTTTCTTCAGGCCATTTGCCCTGCTCAACACTGGAGACAAAAAATAGGCAAATGTGCTAAGAGGGGAAGGGGATAGAGAGCCCTAATTAGGTGTTATTATAGCGCAGGAAACCATACACTTTGCCCAGCCCAACACTCTCATTTTTCCTTTTCTTTTTTCTCTGTTCTTTCTTCTTCCCAGGCATTCACAGAAATAGGAAGCCTCTTTCCCATGAGAACAGAAATCTCAGATGAAAGTTTGCCAGACTCTGCCTAGGTTTCTGGAGGCCTCCTTCAGAATCAACAACTGGGATCTGTGAAGAGGCTAACTAGGAGTATTTTGAAATCCAAAGATTTCAGGTAAGGGGGAACTCACTGCTTGGTCTTGGCTACAAGTCACTTCCCCTTCTTTCGTTTCTTTATCCTTAAAAGGAAGTGATGTGACTAGATGATCTCTAAAGTTGCTTCCAGACCCAATATTCTGTGGATCTGAAGATGCAATCTTGGGTTTATTAATATCTATGTTCATTTTCTGGCTCTGGGATTCCAAGCAAGTCAAGTCACTTGAGTTTGTTTCATCAACAAAATGATAATATCATTCCTTGGACTCTTAATTCAACTCAATTCAACAAGCATGTGTGAAACCCTCTCTAATTTGTGAAAGTCATTGTACTGGGCATTAGGGATATAATAATTAAAGAGTTCTTGCCCACAGCATGTTTAATTTCTATTGACTCTACATTTGTTTCAACTTTTAACATTTTTTAATGGTTTAGAAATCAGTGGTTTTGTTAACAGGATTTACTGAGACAATCTGAGACAAAGTGCCAATAATAAGACAGCTGTTTAATTAACTAGTTTCATTATCAGAAACAGATTTGAAAATGGAAAAGTCTCTAGATCAGAACTCAACCTTGCTGAAGTGAAGACAAAGATTATATGCATAAATCACAACAGAAAGGTAGATTATAAGCAATCATTTCCCAGGGCTAGAGTGGTTTTCCAGGACAATTCCACAAATCCCACAATACAGTGATTCTTGAGTCACACAGTACAACAATTCTAGAGTCATCTTTGGGGGTCGTGTCACCCTTCCCCTCCCCCAGCAGGTCAAAGAACCAGAGATCTGTGATGGGAGCAGCTTCTACAGTCTTTGATTCTCTTCATGTAAGGTACAAAGACTCAATAATGCAGTGACTGTTAGCATCGCCAAGGTTTGATTGACCATTTCAAGTTGCATTTTGACCTTCTGACTCACAAGAGAGGCAGTTCTGAAAAATGTGATCTATTTGCATATTCATTATACATATCAACTAATATGAAAATCCTAATTCCCTTTACAGTTTCAAATGTAAATATGTTAGGATGTGGAATTGTATATAGAGCTGGTTTAGAAACTCATCACTTTTCAAGTGAAGGTTAAACTGAGACTGTAGCCTTTGACTACTGCTTTGCTGATTTACAAGCTGATGTTGTGTGTATATGTTACACACATATAAATCATTTGAAGATGGGCAGAAGGGGCTCACGAAAGACTTTAAAGAGGAGATTTCATCTGAGATGAGCCTTGAAAGATGCAAGGAATTCTACACCACATTGCTGAGAATGGAGTTCATTCCAAGCAAAGAATGAGAAACAGAGGCACACAGGATTGCCCCCATGTACCTTGAAAAAGCACTGTATGAGTCTGAGTTATGATCACGAATTTTGAATTGTCATGAGGAAAGTGGTGGTTATCACCAGAACTGTCAAATCTGGCTTTGTATACTTATTGTGTAACTCTGAGCAAGTCACTTAAATTTTTTATTTTCCTCAGTTTCCTCATCTCAAAAATATGGATAACAGTAGCACCTACCTCCCCAGGTTGTTGTGAAATCTCCTTAGCACAGTACTTGGCACAGAGTGAGCACCAAATAAATATTTTTTATTATAGCTTATTACTTGAAGTCAAAAACACTTATGGAGTTTTTACATGGCAGCATGTAAGAGACAATGAGTGACTGAATGGGTAAGAAGAGGCACAGAGGAGCATACAAATCGGGGTTTAGTTCTTCCAGAGGAAGGGGTAGCTTCTCACCATGAAAATCCTCAATGGAAGATCTTAAGATGTAGAGCAAGGTTAGAATTTATCAGGAAGGCAGCTTTCCCTCACCCCAATGTCAGCACCATAGGATAAAATTGTTTGCCCCATTCCAGTTACAACTTCAACTACCTAATATTATCCAAGATTAGGGGATCAGGCAGTCAAGATTGAAGAGACTGCAGGGGTCTCCAAGGACCTATTGGGATGAAGCTATGGAGACAAGAAGTACAGGAGGCAGTCAAAGGTATTGAATGTAAATAGAATGAAAGCAAGAGCAAAAACCATAATGCACACAGACCTCTGTAAAATTTGTAGGCTATACTCAGTTGCATCACTCTTCCAGATCTCAAGTAATCCTTCCCTGAGCAATGTAGCTGTGCTTTATCTAAGTCTCTCTCCTACATCCTGGTGGGGCAGTGCTATTTCTAGGGAGAGGGAACATAATGCTATATGAAAAGAATAAAAAAATAAGTGGATGCTAGGAGTAGCTATATCAACTCAAAATATATTTTGTAAGGCATTAAAATAATAGTAGCTAGCATTTATATAGCCCTTTAAGTTTTGCAAAGTGCTTTACTTACATTATCTCATTTGATTCTCAGCTCAACCCTGTTAAGGATTTCCTATTCTTATCCTGGTTGGATGGGGCAGCTAGATGGCACAGTGAATAGGGTATTTGGGCTTTAATCAAGATGACACATCTTCTTGAGTTAAAATCTGGCCTCAGATACTTACTAGCTGCAAGACCCTGTTTGACTCAGTTTCCTCATGTGTCAAATGAGCTGGAGAAGAAATGACAAACCACTCCAGTATCTTTGCCAAAACAATAACAACAAAAAAACCCCCCAACTAAACCCAAATGGGCTCACAAAGAGTCATATATGAATGAAAAAGACCCAACAACAAATACTTGAGCCTGAGATCGATTAGATGACTTGCTGAGAATCATGCAGGTAACAAGTGTCATGTAGGAATATAATGGCAGGCCTGGAACTCTAGGATCTTCCTGTTTGCAAAGCTAGTACTCAATCCATGATGCCATCTTGCTGCCTTTAGATAAGCACACTGTAGAAGTTGATGATTCCTGCTCAGTTCAATCCATAGAAACTCAATTTAGTTTCATCAGGTACTTACTTGCACTGGATCACTGGGGACCATTGGATTGTGAAGCTGAGAAAGTGAGGCAGTACAGGGGCCCAAGTGCTAGATTGCAGTCAGAAAGACTCAAGTCCTAATCCTGCCATAGACCCTCATTAGCAGTGTGACCCAGGAGAAGTCATTTAATTTTCTCAGCCTCCATTTTCTCATTTATAAAGTGGGGAAAATAACAGCATATCAGCATTGTTGTGAGAATCAAATGAGATAATATTTGTAGGATGTTTTGTAAACCTAAAAGCACTACATAAATTAGCATGATTATGGAACAGAAGCTGCTACTTTGAAAAAGAAAGACTTTCTCCAGAACGAAGCATTAACAAGTACCTGCCCCATTGATTTGAATTGTGAAGGTAAGAAGATGGGGTGAAAAATAACACTGGATTTGAGGTTAGGAGACTTGACTAAGGAGCCATGTGAATTTAGTAAACCAGTTAATAACCTCTCTGAACCTGTCCCTCCCTCCCTTCCATACAATGAGGGATTAGAATAGACGATTTACAAAGGTTGACTCCCTTCTTTAACATTCTATGTTTTTTAGCGTTCTGTTTCGTGGTCCTTTTCAGCTCATGCGTTGTATATTCTAGTCTAACATCCTGTAGTCTTCTGTACTAAATCGAGGCAGAGATGACTTTTTTAGCTTTAGCCAAGCAGATGCAGCCAGTTTATCATGAGATTTAAATCATGAGATTTAAACTCCAGCCTGGAGAGGGGCTAGTGTTAGGGACTTACTGATAACATATCAGGCCAACCAAGAAATATTTGAAAGCATCTACCCTGTGTACAGTAAATGTGCATGAAGATGGAATGGATGTTGAAGGAATATGACATCATCTTTGCCTTGAGGACTTTGAAGTCTGGCTAGAGAGACAAGGCTACATCAACACTTCAGTGATCTGTGATGCACAACACAACCCCTTTGTGAAAAGCCTTGGCAAGCTCCCAGGCCTGAAAAGTCATCACCCTGTCGCTAACTGGTAAACTAAGCTTGTGGGCAGCAGTCAGAAAGCCTCATCTTCCTGAGTTCAATTCTGGCTTCAGACAATTACTATCTATGTGACCCTGGGCAAGTCACTTAATCCTATTTGCCTCAGTTTCCTCATCTGTAAAAAGAGTTGGAGAAGGAATTGACAAGCCCCTCCAGGATCCTTGCCTAGGAAACCCCAAATAGGTTCATGAAGAGTCAGACGACAGAAATGACACAAAAAAATTATCTAGGCAGTTATTAGACAATAGATACACAGTTTATCACTGGGCTCATATAAGAGTGTGGTAGGACATATCATAACTTGCTTTCTAAAGGTAAAGTTTTTGAGATCACCTCCATACCCCAATGAGTCACTGGAGGCTGACACTGGTGTAGGATAAAACTAATCTCCACGAAGTAGGGAACAACACAAGACACTATATGATTAAATGTTAAATTATGTAACACAGACCAAAAGTACCATGACAGAACAGACAAAGGAGAGATGGGCAAGAATAGTCAGAGAAAGTTTAACGAAAAGTAGTTTATACTTGCATTGACGAGAGAGGGTTTTTCCAGGGCAGGGTATGTGAGTGTGCTTGTATGTGTGTAAGCATGTATTATTGGCTTACTATGCACCAGGCAATTGTGCTAAATGTTGGGGCTACAAAGAAAGGCAAAAACAGTATTTCTCAGCTCAAGAAGCTTACATTTCTAATATGGGGGAAGATGGGAAGATAATTTTGTACAGCTGAACTATACACAGAAAAAATGAAGTCTCAAATAAGTGGAAATAGAAGTGAGGAGAGACGTGAGGAAAGGAATGGGAAAGGTCATTTGCAAAAGGTAGAAATTGATCTGAATTTTGAGGGAAGCCAGGAGGCAGAGGTATGAACAGAGAACGTTTCAGATATGGGGTATAGTCAGTGCCAAGGCAGTGGGATGAGGAATGGAATATTGTGTGAGGAACAAGAAAAAGTGTACATGAGAGAATTTTTTTGGTGGGGAGGGAATAATCAGGGAGGTTGGGAGAGAAGATATCATGAGTACAGTCTCAATGTGTTGAGTAGGAAATGAAGAAACCAAAAATGGAATGAGCTTCTCTAAACAGTGAGCTCCCCCAAAGTGCAAATGTATGTAAGTGGAGGCTGCATGACCATCAGTTTGGGACTGTACAGGGCAAGTGATTCAATAAGAGTGGAGTGGGCAGGCAGGGCTGGGTTAGATAATATCTTGGCTACTTTTGCACTGAAAATTTCTGAGCTATTAGCATTGTTGAAAAGGTGAGGGAATCTCATTCTCCGTTTCAAACTCTATTACTTATCTTCAGAGGACTAGGAGGGGAGATAAGCCCAGGTATACTGTTCCCCTTGTAGACAATGGAGCTCATCTATTAAGTGAGATTGACTCAGTGCCCATCTCTCTGTCTTTTGGTGACCAACCTAGATACTAGGATAGAGAACTGTAGAAATGGTGGGTTTTCCCCTCTTTATTGCTTCTGTTTAGGATTACTCACTCAAATTTCTTTGGCCTTGAAAGCTTACAAACTATAGATCTCTGATAAGGGAGATATTATTAAGGACTTTTATGTTTCCTCTTGTGGTCTGTAACCATTTATTCCACCCATAAAAACCTAGAGGGAAGAGTCAAGTAAGGGTGGGTTGTTGTAAGACACATAAACACAGCACACAGGACGGCTGCTAGCACAAGGTCACTCTTGATCTTGTCCAACAGAAAACATACTAAAAAGGGATTAATAATCTTACTTTATTCTAGTCTATTTTTCTTAGAAGAGGATTGCTGATACCGGGAATACAAGCTCCTACAGCATTCCCTAACAACCCTTCTCACAAGGACTGGTGAGAAGGGGATACAACTACCCCTACATCTCGATGGGGTCAATTGAGGCAGGCACAACTTGTGCTTCCCCTAAGACCTCTAAAGCTTCAATGGAGACCAGTTGAGGCAAACACAGATTCCCCTAAGCCTTGATGGGGGCCGATCAAGGCATGCACAGCATTCCAGCTTGGGCATTCATCTGTAAGGGTCCCCCAAACAACAATGGGGGCCAGCTGAGGCACACACAGAATTTGTTCATTCAACCCTAAGGGTTCCCCACTCACTGACTAGTGACCTCCTATTTTTAGGGCATCAGACAAAGAAGGCATATTGCCAACCATGACCTCACAAGTTTATATCACTTTATCCCTGTATCTCACTGCACAGATTTTTATATTATTTATCATTATATAATGCTGTGCAAATGAGGTGGAGATGTTTTGAACCATAACTGTGGGAACTCCTATCTAGTACCTGGAAGCTAGAGATGTCATGGCTATAGATCTTGGGAGATTGAACTCAAAGAAATAATAACAAAAATTCACTTCACGCTCATTAAAATTCACCTTATATACAGATGTATTAGGTGCCACAGGGTCTTGTAGGGAACACAGTTAGGAGGCCTGGGTTCTGGTCTTGGCTTTTTCATTTAATAGATGTTTGACTTTGGGCAAATACATTGTGTGTGTATTTGTTGCTATTGTTTCTTCAACTTCAGGAGTACTTAGTGGGCAAAGTAATCATAGGGTGCTAGAGCTGGTAGGGACCCCCTGTAGCATCTATCTACCTATCTTCCCTTTGTTTAAAAGGTGAAGATATGAAGGTCTAGAGAAATAGAATAACTTGTCCAAGACCCCACAGAAAACTCATGTCAGAGGCAGGACCAGAACCCAGGTGTACTGAGTCCTAGTTTAGAGTCCCGATTCCACATAGCCTCTCTAAGGTCATACAGATCATTGTGATATAGGAAAAGAGCACTAAATCTGGAGTCAAATGACCTGAGTTCAAATCTATTCTCTGATGTTAAGTACCTGTGAAATGGAGCAAGTCACTTCTTCTCATTCATCTTGCCTCCTTTACCTCATGTGTAAAATTAGAGTGCTGGACAGATGACTTCTTAGTTTTGCTCCTCCTAGCTTTAAATTTACGATCCTCATTGCTAGTTAGCCTGGTAGTTTGCACTTGCAAGAGATCACTGGGCGTGGAGCTCAGAAGGCACAAATTCAATACTGTCACTAGAGCATGAGCACGGAGGGCACACTTACCCACTCTGGGCCACACTTTGTGGTTGACTAGTCATTTTCAGTCATTTCTGACTGTGACCCCTTTTGAGGTTTTCTTTGGCAGACAGTGGACTGTTCTTCCATTTTCCTTCTCCATCTTATTTTACAGATGAAAAAACTGAGGCAAACAAGGTTAAGTGACTTGCCCAGGATCCGAGCTCAGGTCTTCCTGACTCCAGGCCTAGCACTCTAAATACTGCCCTTGGACCACCATTTCTAATCAGGCAAATGAGGTTAATGACAGAAGTTATGTCACTGGGTTGCATTCTGGATCAAATGAAAATAAAATAGAGTGTTTTACAAACCTTGAAGTCCTATATAAATGTCAGTTACTGCTAGTGTGATCCTTCAATCATCTGGTAAACAAAGACCTAAGTACCTTGGGATATCAGGATCTAATCCTTCCTCTTTGAAAGTTCACCTGCTGGTCCTAGTGTGAAAGTAAAATGCCTTCACAGAACAAAGCAATATAGGAGAAAGTGCTATTTATCACTAGACTAATGGAGCAGAGTGGGATGTATTAGGTGCATGTATTAGGTATCTTGTAAAGAACACTGGCTTGGAAGTTAGAAGGCCTGGGTTCTGATCTTGGCTCTTTTACTTAAGTGTTTGACTTTGTCAAATTTCTCATCAGTCACCTGTTCTATAAATTGGAGATAATATTTACTTATGTAAAAGCACAGGGCTGAGATAACTGATCTTTTGAAATTCTTTCCACCTATAACAAGTATGATTCTAAAGATATTTTCATTGGGATTTGTTTTTCCTTTATACTTGCCTTGTTTTCATATTTTGCTAGAGAATGATGGTGATGAGGAAGAATTAATTAATGAATCAATAAATAAATACTTATTAAGCACCAATTATGTGCTAGGCACTGTATAGGCTCTATGGATACAATTATAAAAAATGGAACAGTTTCTACTCTCAAGGAGTTCCAACTGATGATGACCAGTGATGACAGTGGCATCACTGTCTTTTATCAAACATTTTATAGTTTACCAAGAAGTTTCATACCTAGATTCTCTTTTGATCTCATCTGTATTTCAGGTGTAAAAAAAAAGGATGTTCCTGGGGGAAAAGTGATGAGGAAAATGTCCCATAGACCATTAATACAGAACAAGGACTGGATTATGTCCATTCCGTTGTGCTTTCTCAAATATCATGAGGCAGTTAATGACACAGTGGAAAGAGCACTGGGATTGAAGTCAGGAAGATGAGTTCAAATCCAACCTCAGACCCTGACCTAGTTATGTGATTCTGGGGTAAGTCACTTAATCTCAGTTTCCTCAAATATAAAATACAAATATATATATATATGTATATGTACACATATATATATTTGTATATATACACACATATATTTACATATCGATGTGTATATGCATATATATGTGTATGTATATATGTATACATACATACATATACATATATGTAACATAGCACCTACCTCAAAGGGTTGTTCTGAGGATGAAATGTGATATCTCTAAATCATTTAGCACAGTACTTGCTCACAGCAGGTGCTTGATAAATGCTTGCTACCCTTCTCCCTTTCCAAAATAGCAACCTAAGTTTCTCCAATTGGATTAATGTTATAAGTAACATAAAGGAGTTACAAGTTTTATAACTATGAATCAGAACAATGAGAAAATGTGATTTGTTTATTTTAACTATATGGGAAAAAGTGTGACACAGAGAAAGACATCTCCTTTCTTTGGCCATATTTTATGGATGCATTCTTGCCCTTGTTATTTGGTTTCTTCACAGTCATTCATTGCTAAAGAAATTTTCGGCTTTATTAGTAGAAATCCATATTCACAATGAGGGAGGTAATAACTTTGCTATGCTTCACCTTTGCCAGGTCATGGCTAGAGTATTCCTCCCCTCCCCTCCCCTCTCCTCCCCTCCCCTCCCCTTCTCTCCTCTCCCCTTCCCCTTTCCCCTCCCCTTTCCCCTCCCCTCCTCCCCTCCCCTTTCCCCTCCCTTCCCCTCCCCTCTTCTCCCCTCTCCTCTCCTCTCCTCTCCTCTCCTCTCCTCTCTTTCCATCCCCTCCCCTCCTGTCCCAGCTTCTCTACCAATGAGAACAAGTGACTTCTGAGGTCCGTTCTGAAATTCAGAAAATTTGTGACTATTACAGTAGAAAATACTCCAGTGTTAGTTCTGAAATAACAGAGAAACATCTAGCTTTAAGAATAAATCCTGACATTGGTCTTGGTCTCTAGGCTACTGCTCTTCCCTATTGTACCAACACTACTCATCATCCCTTCCTACAACTGGACTGAATCAGATTGGCCAAGAACAGAGCTCTACTGGGATTTCTTGGTGTTAGTATATTGATCTGTATTGTTGCTGTTCAGTCATTTTTCAGTCGTGTCTGATCCCTCATGACCCCATTTGGGGTTTCTTGGCAAAGATACTAAAGTGGTTTGCATTTCCCTCTCTGGTTCATTTTAGATGAGGAAACTGAAGCAAACATGGTGGAATGAATTGACCAGAGTCATAGATCTAGCAAGAATCTAAGGCCAGATTTGAACACATAAAGATGAGTCTTCCTGACCAGCACTCTATTCACTGGGTCACCTAGCGATCCCTATGGATCTGTGGCAGCTGTTAATCATTTCATTTATAAATTACTCTTATGATGTTCTGTTTCTAAGAGTGAAGAATCTGCCTGTATGGAACAATTCCCAGGCCCTTTGGTAGGCGGTAACCGGATATGAAAAGACACACACAGACACATGCTCTACTTTAAAAATAAATTTTCATCTGCCAACTAAAGGCAGACTTCTAATGTGCCACATCTCACATGAATTTCATTTAATTTGTTTGCTTTTTTACCGGTGATTGCTTTTTAATTATTGCAATGTTGAAACAACTTGCTCAGTTTCTGAAAATATGTTGGTGTTGGGCAGGAGAAAGAAGTAAAGAAAAGGGTTATCTGAAAACTCTATGACAGCTGTCTGTGGTGAATGTTTCTAAGTACAATGACCTTCTAGTATATTCAAGGCTGGTTCTTTTAACTTTCTAGTAACAACAGGACTGTACTTTATTTTTTAAAATAATATTTTATTTTTTCCCTAATTAATTGTAAAAACAATATTTAGCCTTTTTTTTAGTTTTGAATTCCAAATTCTATTCCTCCATCCCTTCCTTCCTCTTCCCTGAGATGGTAAGCAATCTGATATAGGTTATGTATGTGCAGTCATGTAAAATATTTCCATATTAGTCATTTGGTGGAAGAAAACTCAAAAGCAAAGAAGGAAGGAAAGGAAGGAAGGAAGGAAGGAAGAAAAAGAAAGAAAGAAAGAAAGAGAAAGAGGAAGGAAGGAAAGATAGAAGGAGTGTTTTATTTTCAGTCTGGGCTCACAATTTGTCATAATGAGAGTTTTATATTCTCTCAAAGTTGGTGTTACTGATGGTGCTTTTTTGTATAAATTGCTCTATTTTCTTGAGTATATGATTTTTTAAAAAACATTTATTTTCTGTGTATGTCAGGCTCCTTATTAAATATTGGAAAGACAAAACTGAAACAGTTCCTGGCTTCAAGGAACTTAAGATGCCATTAACTTTGTAGTATTTATTCAAAATGGTACAGGAAAGCATTACGTTTTCATATCTGAGTACCCACTGACCACTTTGAGACTGCGACCTCCTATATCAGCACCTGTTCAAATATCCTCAGCAGAACACAGGACAGAGGCTCACAAATCCAGTTCTCAGTGGTTCCTTGCTGGAGCCCGACAGAATTGCAAAAGCAATTCTCTTGAGAACCTGTGATCAGATTATGCAAAAAAAGCAGACTTGCTGATGAAGGCAGAACCACAAGGTGCCCAGGTGGCTCTTGTAGATTTCAGCTTCTTTTGGCTCCATGACAAGCTTCTCCTTCATTTGATTTCAAGTCCAGGAATTGATCTACACGTGTGCTTTTAGTATTGAACAAAGTCTGTTCATTTCTCCAAAGGAAAGTAGTGTCTAACAGTCAATAAGCTTTTATCAAGCTCCAGGCATTGTACTAAGTACTGGGCATACAAAAAGGGGCAGGGGAAATTACTGCCCTCAAGGAGCTCACAATCTAAAGGGGGGAGACAAGAAGTAAATAAATATGTACGATCAATCTCTATACTGGAAAAATGGAAATAATTAAGAGGGAAGGCTCTAAAATTAAGAGGAGTTGAGAAAGGTTTCCTGCAGAAGATTGGTTTTTAGCTGGGATTTGACATGTGAGGGAAACCAGGAGATAGAGATGAGGAGGGAGAGCATTTCAGGCATGGGGGACAGCCAGAGAAAATTCTGAAGCTGAGAGATGGAGTGTCTCCTTTAAGTAACAACCAGGAGGCCCGTGTCCCTAAATGGAGAGTACCTGCCTGGGAGTAAGGTGTAAGAAGATTGGAAAGGTATGAAGAGGGTGGTGGTAGTGTGTATTAGGTTATGAAATACTTTGAACACTAAATAGAAACTTTTGAATTTAATTGTGGAGATCCTGACTCCCAGTCTAGCGCTCTATCCATTGCACCACCCACCCGCCCATTTCCGTATAATCTCCGACAAATTACTTAACCTCAGTCTGCCTCAGTATCAGGGCACCTAGTTAGGTCAGTGGATGGAGTACCTTGCCTAGAGTCAGGAAGACCTGAATTCAAATTTGACCTCAGACACTTACTAGCTGTGTATCCTGGGCAAGTCACTTAACCCTTTTTCCTTCAATTTCCTCATCTGTTAAATGAGTTGGAGAAGGAAATGGCAAACACTTATAGTACCTTTGTCAAGAAAACCCCAAATGTGGTCATGAAGAGTTGGACATTGCTAACAGCAACTACAAACTCAGCATCCTGGCCTTTAAGATGGGGATCGTGATAACTCCTATCTTTAAAGGTATTTGTGAGGATAAAATGAGATATTTGTAAAGCACTTTGCAACCTTAAAGGATTATGCAATTGCTGTTACTATTTGCAGCTGTTGGCATGTTGCCTCTGTCTCTGGATTATAAGCTCTCTGATAGCAGGGACTGACCATTGTCTTTCTTTGAATTCCCGCAGCTTGGTATAATGCCCTGTGCATAGCAGGCACTTAACAAATGCTGGTTGATTGACTGGGCAAGCAAATTTCCAGTTGAGTAGTGTCATACTCCCCACATCAGTGTATTTTTGTTTGAGCTTTAAGTTAAAATTGCAATCAGAACTTGAGATGTTTAAGTTTATTAAATAGCTTGTAAGAATTCCATTGAAACTCCACAGAATTAGAGCTACATGCTTTCTCCTTGGAAGTTATTTAATGTATCAATAAGATACAAAAGGAGTCTTTCCACAACTTAACCAATGTGTTATATCATTATTCAATTTTAGTCTTGTTCATGCTGTGGGTGCTTCTGAATCAGAACCTGTAAACCTAATCCTGAGCATCAATAAACAAAAATGAACATTCAGTAAATGGAAGGCATTTGAAGCATTCCAAGAAGGTATCTTTCTCTCTCTTTTAAATGATCTCTAGAGATAGGGTGATGTATTTCCTTTTTTCACTCTGGTCCCCCTTTCTAGCACTTTAATCCATTTGCCTAGTATTCACATTCTGAATGGATCTCAGATCCTTGATGATTATTCCACTGCTTCGCAGACCTGGGAGAAGTCCAGATTGTTAGAACTGAACCCCAACATTGAGAAGCAGTGATGATTGAAAATGACAATGTCCCAAGAACCGGTCAATCTGTATCTTCAAAGGTTTTGAGAGTCATATGTCCCTAAAGGTATCAGATCTTTCTAGATCTGTTTTTAATCATCTCTCCTCTTCTTGAATTTATAAAGTTGATTTTTTGGAAATCATGTATAAGACTACATTTTTCCCTAATAAATTTAATTCTTTTAGATTCAGCTCAATATTCTAGCTGATCAAAAATGGTTGGTGATCAGAGATATAGTTCTCATTTAATGGTAAGTTTCAGTTACCTGAACTATGTCATTCTTCCTTATTAGATAAAAGTTTGCTTGCAGTGTTAAGTTCTTTATGTGTGTGATATATAATGTTATGTTTTGAAAAGAGCAATGGATTTGAAGGCAAGAAACAGGTTCAAACCTAGGTTCCATTCTTAAATGTGCATTGACTTCTCTTTGCCTCAGTTTCCTTACCTGTAAAGTGTGAATAATAATACTAGCTACCTTCACAGGACTGCTATGGGGAGGGTGTTTTGTAAAACTTAAATATAGAAATATAAGCTAGATATCACAGTCATATAATTGATGACCAAGATAATTAGAATGCTCTTAACATTTGAAATGGTATGTGGAGTACCTTTCTGCCCAGGTACTAAAATGACCCATTATCATATTAGTGAAGATGATTGAATTATGAAACACCCTTGGACTTTGACCTTAAAAAGGGAGTAGGGATATATCAGAGAGATACAGAGAGAGCTATTCAGTGACAGAGATCAGAGACTAGACAATGAATTGAGTTCATGAGCTATTGAGAACTCGCTCATCCAAATAACCCTCCCCCTCGAGAGAAGTTGTATTTGCATTCCTAGACTCTTTCTTCTAGACAGAGATGAGAATTCCACTTGAATTAATGAATGCAGCCTCCTGGAAAGAAAAGGAGTAACCCTCTAGCTCTGACACAGAAGAACAGCAAGGGACAGAACCATTTGTGAAGATGATAGCCCTGTTCTCTGCCCTGTACTGAGAGTACTGTGTTCAGTTCTGGAAAAACAATTTTAATAGGACATCAGTACACTAGAAAGTATTCCAGAGGAGAGCAGTTGAAATGGAAAAAGTGCTGAAGGTCATGCAAATGAAGATTCATTGAAAAAACTGGGGACATTTGTGAAGGAACAATCAAACAAACAGATCAATGTTGCCTTTTTTGTTATTTGTCCTTTGATTTTGAAGAGGATCAATGATATCACAAGGTCATGTCTTGACTCATGCTTGAGTTGGATTTAAGTGAGGCAGAGTTACACAAAGCCTCACTCTCTCTTCAAAAGTCATCCAAATCCAGTGGCAAGACAAAAGTCAAGATGACCGGAGATGGCCCAGGATACAGTAGATGACCTTGGTGTCTTTGGTATCTGACCAAACTCGTGCCCCACGGCTCTTGCTTCAGCTGCCTTCCCAGCTGTTGGAACAAATTGCTCTCATGCACTTTTTCTGCTGGACAATATCTTCTCATGGTTTTCACCCTTCCAATTCACCAACAAGTTTGAGGTCTGTCGGTTATCCTCAACCTAGTTTAGCCTGTCTGCCAAGATAGTTTTACCAGGTGTGGCCACTTGGGGTGCTACAGCTTCTTTAAGCCCCAGGTTAGGTTTGAGTGCCAGGTAGAAACCAAAGGTAGATGAGCAGCCATGAAAAGGGCTCAGCAAACCCTCACACCAGAGGGGCTAGTCCTTGGATATCTCACACACCCAGATATGGTCTCACTACAGAACTTTCACCTGTCTCCCTCAAGTTTATATTAACTTGATCATTTTAGAGAATTGTGGACTTGACAATCTCAGTGGTAGTATTTGAAAAGAAAAAAAATACTCTCTAATTCCAAGTATCTTAAGACCCTTAAAATATTGAACTCTTGATAAGAACAACATATATTGTATATATAATGTATATATATATATATATAGCAATGTGTATACATGTATATATACGTATAGTATGTATGTGTATAAATTATATATACATATAGTATCTATGTATGTGTGTATATATGTATATGTGTGTATATGTAATATGTACTTATAGATAGAGAGAGATTTTTTTCTAGCTCTTCTAATTAAAATAAAAATGAATGTTTCCATGTTGAGGATATATTACTGCAGGCTATGAGTGGCTGGGGATAGATCTGATAGAGGTGGTTGTGGTTATGCACCTGGAAAATTAACATGCACACCTGTTGTAGAAACAATTTCTCACATTTGCAAATGATATAAAACCCGAGAAGGGATTCTTCAGAACAAAGAGTTATTTGCATACGCAGGAAAGAGGGAGGCATTGTTTCCTGACATAGTCCCCTGCTGCAATTCAGTGCTTGTCCTACCCTCTCTAATCTCTCCTGGACTTCCTCTCAGATACACTGATCTCACTTCTGTGTGACTCTGGGCAGTTCATTTCCCCCAGTCTGCCTCAGTTTTCTCACCGATAAAGTGAGACTAATAACAGCAGCTACTTCACAGGGAAGTTGTGAGTATTAGATGAAATAATATTTGTAAAACACGCTTAATATAGTAGGTGCTTAATAAACTAATATACTAGATGCTTAATAAGTTATTTTCTCCTTCCTCACTTCCTTTCTCCCTTCCTTCTTTTATTTTCCTAGCTTCCTTCCTTCCTTCCTTCCTTCCTGCCTTCCTTCCTTCCTTCCTTCTTTCCCTCTCTCATTCAGCTTCACACAAGCTACTTTGGCTTAAGTCATTACATCTGTCCCATTGCCTACCATTCACACTATTGATTATTGTACCAGTGTTGTATGAGTGGAACTAGTCTCTACCACCATGTCTATTTAATCACTAGTGTCAATGGAATGAATAAATGAATTCATTCAATTGACTCCTGGCAGCCTGTCATTTTATCACTGGGCAGTGATACAGTGTAGTGAATGAAATATTAATAAAATCATAAATAATCACAAAATAAAATCACACACATAAAAACCCAGATCTGGAAAGAACTTTAGAGACTACTTAGATCAGGCTATTCTTGGAAAGAAATCCTTCAACAACTTGGCCCATTAGTGTCCATCCAATATTTGTGTGAGGATTTTCAGTGATAGGGATTCTTTATCTCCTGAAGCAAACCATGCTTTGAGGCAATTCTAACTGCTGGGAAATTTTTCTTAACATTAAGCCTAACCCTGACTCTATCTACTTTCTTTATCACAGAGGACAGGGTTCATAGTATGAGAAAAAAGTAACAATATTCAATTTGGGTTTGAATCCTGGATCAGCTACCACTTGTATGATTTTGGGACCCTTCCTTGCTCTTCCTGGGCCTCAACATTATTGTCTCTTAAGTGGAGAGGTTTGCACTAGATAGATTTTTAGGTCCCTTCTACTTCTAAAGCTAAGTTCTTGAAGAACAGGTAATTAATAATGTTTTTTTCATATTCCAGATATGAAATAGGAGGTTAACAAATGTTTGTTGTTTGATTGATTCTTTGATTTGTGATTGTCTGATTACTGGGGGAAAGATTAGAGTTGTAGCTCTTGGGATCAGAATTTTGGAGGACAAATGGGTTAATAATAGAAGGATGGTATAAGCTAATTAGGCTGACATTAGTTATAGTGAAATTGATATTGTGTTATAAGTTTGTACAGCTGATATAGGTTAATAAGTTGAAGAATGCTAAGTTGCAAAATCAGTATTGTAAGCTGCCCAGTGATAAAATGACAGGCTGCCATGAGCCAATTGAAGCAAAAGAACATAGAAGAAGGAATCTGTTGTTGGTAAGAATATCACAATAGAGGAAAAAGGAAAAACCCAAGGCAAAGATTTCAACTTAATTATTAATGGCCAGCATTCAAGGTTTATAAGACAATTATGGGTTAGTTGTACACAATTACTTTGGCACACTGTTGCTAGGAGGGGGTTAAAAGTCCTAAAGACTCGGAGAGGTTTTAGGGGAATTTGGGCAGGTTAACTTCATCACCCTACTTCCTAGGAAGTACACAAGGACAATAAAGCTTGCCATGATGCTGAATTGGATGTGAGAGACTCTATATTATGTTGGTGATCCAAGAGATACAGCATGACGCAGTCTAAAGAGCACCAGATTTAAGTCAGAGAACCTAGGTTAGAATCCTTGTTCTCTTACTTACCACATGTGTATGTTATCTTGGGCAAGTTACAACCTCTCTCATTCTCAGTTACCTCATATAAAATGGAGGTAATATTTCTCTCTATCAAGTTTTACCTTATTAGATTTGATTCAGTATTTAGCCCAGCTGAATTTTTTTTTCTTTTCTTTTGATATTCTGGCTCTGTCATCCAATGTGTTAGCTCTCCCTCTAAGTTTTGTGTTATCTGTTAATTTAGCAAACATGGATCTTATATTTATATCCATGTCATTGTTTAAAATGTTAAACAGCATAGAATCAAGCACAGATCCCTATGGCATTCAACTAGATACCTTATTCCAAACATATATCAACTAATTAATAATTACTTTGCAGGTCCACCATTCAAAAAGTTTCTATACATCTAACTGTACTTCTATATAATCTAGCTCACTTTTCTCTATCTTACTTAGTTTAGGAGGACTGTTGAGAAAAATCTTTGGTAATTATTAACTGTACAATAAAAGAAATATACTTTGATTGGATCTTTGATTTAGAGCTTGAAGAGAGACCTTAGAGGCCATGAAATCAGAATTCAATCCTCTCATTTTATAGATAAGTAAAATGAGTCATCAGTAAACATTTATCACATACCTACTATGTGCCAGCCAGATGCCGTGTTAAATTCTGGGAATACCAGAAAAGGCAACAGTCCTCACCCTACAGCACAGAGGTTGACTGAGTTTCCCAGCGTCACATAGCCAGCAGGTGCCTGAGGCAGAATTTCTACTTCAGCCTTCTTAACTCCAACTCCAATGCCCAATTTACTCCACAACACCAGTTCTTTTACTGCTAATTTCTAGCTGGATCGTTATAGTTTGGGAAATTGTGCCAGCCCAGCATCTGAGTATTATGAACTGTACCTGAGGAGAATTACTAGCATAGAAATAACAGTCACTGAAGGATATCTATGAGTGGCTCTTGGAGAATACTCATTCCAGATCACAGCTAAATGGTAAGGCTTTTGCTATCCTTCCTCCCTCTGTGATGTATTACCCTCATATATCATCTCAGGAACATTTTTCTGATCATTTGTAACCATGCTATGTCATTAAAGGGACTTTGTTTGATGAGACATTCAAACCTGGCATTTTTAGCAGAATGCACTATACATTGGCACACACTAGCCTTCTTGAGAAGGGAGAAGAGAAAGACAAATTGTGTTTGTGCATGTAATTTAATGCTGGGAGAAGCAACTTATAATACATGCAATGAACTAAGGAGAGGTGAAATTTACGCAGTAGTTGTAGCTCTAAGAGGAAAGGGAATAGTCAGTTGTCAACAAACATTTATTTACCTACAAAATACTTGCTGTTTGCTAAGTACTAGAAATATAAAAAAAGGCCCCCCAAGAGATCATATTCTATTGGATATTAATGCTTGAGTTGGATATTGGACTGTTACTTAGTGCTTGTGGCTGGGAAAACGAAAGAGAGTAGAATTCCTACTAATACTTCATGGAGGAGTGAAATGGGAAAGATGAAGGACAGGAAAAAAAGAGAAAAGAAGACTGGGAGGAAAGAATGAGAAGAGAGAGAGAAAGAAGAGGATAAAAAGGATGAAGAAGAGAGGGGAGCAGAGATGAAGAAAAAGAAGAAGAGAGCAGGATGAAAGGAAAAGGAGCAGATTATAATAAAAGATCATGGGAAGGAAAAGGAGAGAGGAAAAAAAAGACTGAGAAGGAAATAGAAAAAAAATAGAATCAGATTTTCCAGGGTACAAAGGCCTCAGAAGTTATCTATTCCCAGACATACCCAAGGAGAGAGGTGTAGATGTGCCCAAGTAAGATAGTTGTACCTGGACCAGAAATATATTGTTCAGATCAGGGAACAGAAATTTTTTTGTGTATTGGGTAAAAGGGAATATTACCAGCCTTGGAGCTTAATTGTGATGATGTCACAATCCTTTACTTCTCTGAGCCTTAATTTCCTTGTCTGCAAAATGTATGAATGGACCTGTGATTTCATCCATGTAGGCTTCCTTCAAAGGTACAGATTACTACCTTTTCAGGTCTTTCCATTGTAAGTCATTCTTCTCTTTAACCACCATAAGTCTTTAATAAAGATCCACCCAAAACGTTGAGGCTTCACTCTATGCAACATATTTAACATCATGAGGTTACCACTGTGGAAGGAGTGCTGGGATTCCCATTTTTGATCACCCATTTCTTTGATGACAGCTTTTATGCCACTTGTTGAAAGCAAATCATCTTTGGCAACATGTTGCAACCTCCTTATGCATATTATGCCGCACTCTGTGGCACTTTTGGTGACCCCCAAATTTGATCTTCCATGACTCACAGGTGTCACCAGTGGATAACTTGTATCAAATGAATGGGTTTTATATTCCTTGATAGGTCAACATCTATAAAATGAGGATTATTGCAATATTCAAAAATGAAATGAGAAGACACTTGCTAATATGCATGATTAAAGGAGTTTTCCCATAAGGAGTTCCCTACTTTTGTGAAATCACAGATGGCAAATGAATGAAATGAATAATCACACACCCACACCCACCCACAAACACACATACACACAAACACAAACACACACAAACCCAAAACAAGCCTCTCAGGTTGTTGAGAAGGAAGTGCTTTATAGATATTATAGCACTATATAAATGCTTCTACTTTCCAATAGCAATGTTTTCTGAAGCAATGAGACTGTACTGCATAAAGAAAATAGCATTAGGACCACAGTCAGGAGAAGCCTATGGTCTAATCTCAGCTCTGATATTCACAAGGTCTGTGATTCTAAGTAAGTCACATGGCTTTTCTGAGCCCTGTTTTTTCAAGTGCAAAATGAGGTAGCACTTGTGCAGCCTGAAGATTTGCTATGAGGAAAATGTTTGCTAAATGTGAGGCTTGTAACATTGGAGAAAAAAAAAGATTTGATTTTGTTGCAGAAAATTTCTTACAGACATTTCTAATAAGATGAATTACCAAAGGCATCTCAAGTTCAAAATGTCCCAAACAGACTTCGTTGCCTTCTCTCTACATCCACCCATCTTCCTAACTTCCCTGTTTCCATCAAGGACACAGATCCACATCCTCCAGATTAGAAACTTCAGTCATCTTCTGCTCTTCATACTCATCAAGAAGCTCCCTACTCCTCTCAGCTGGGAAGTCCTGCTAATTCTACCTCAATAAGCGAACTATTTTTAACAAGCACTTGTTAAATGCTTCCTCTGTGCAGGAAACTTCTCTTCATTTCAGTGACAACTACCCTGATCCCTGCCTTCCCTGTATTCCAATAACGCCACTGGTAGTATATTGTCTTCAGAATCAAATACAATCTCCTCAATTTGGAGTCTATCTTTCCAGACCTATTACTCATTTCTCCCTTTCATGTACTTTATGATTCAGATAAAACAACCTACTTGCTTCTCCCTTTTGCCATCTTTTAGATTTCCTGCCTTTCTCCAGTTTATCCCTCAGTTTTTGCACAGGTTATCCCTTCAGGAATACTTTGCTTCCTTCTTTTGCTCCTTGGGACCTATAGGTCCTGTAGATCCATAGCTCCATCCATGCATCATCCTTTCTTAATTGTCTTAATATAGAAGTGAATTATTCTTTGAAATTTCTTTGGGTTGACTTTATATGCACTATGTATACTATATATATATATGTGTGTGTGTGTGTGTGTGTGTATACATCTATATATGTATACATATGTATATACACACATATGTATATGTTGTTCTGTTAATCCTTCATTTTCAAAGAGGACCATGACATCAGAGAAATGATGACATGACTTGCACTTGACTTTGATTTGAGTGAGGGAGGGTTGTACAAGCTCGCTTTCTCCTCCTGGGCCATCTGGATTCAGTGACCAGATTTTCATAAGGATGAATAGCAACAGCCCTGGATGCAAAGGGAGACCTTGATCTTTTAGGTTAAGGCCTTTTCAGATACTCACTTAAAGTGAGGTAGTGCCCATTCAGTGAATAGGCCTCTTTAAAAAGTAGTCAAGGGATGGCCCCTTTAAATAATCAAGCTGGAAGGGACAGGCGCCTCTGCTCCTGATATTCTAGACCTGTACTTCTCTTACTTGATTTTCAAAATTCTTTTTGAGCTTTTCCATGACCTGTGACCAATTCATATTTTTCTTGGAGGCTTTTGATGTAGAAGCTTTGACTTTGTTGTCTTTTTCTGGTTGTATGTTCTGATCTTCATAGTCTGATTTTTTTTTATATACTATTCACTTATCTTTCCAGTCAAATACTTAACTTTTTAACTCTTTGTCAAGGTAGGACTCTGTTTCTAATGCAGATGGGAATAGGTATACTGTTCCAGGCTTCAGTGATTTTGTATCAGCTGCTCAATCTACCATAGTCTGTGGGCCCAGGGCTCTGGAAGCAACAGCAGCTGCTGCAGCAGCCCCAGGTCTGGGGTCAGAGCCTAGTCAGACTTTGCCTCTTTCACCCAGGTCCCACAGTTTTCCCACTGACCTTCTGTGCTGTCTTTGGTATTTGTGGATTGACAAGTTCTGAAACTACCACAGCTGACAGCGATTCAATCCCCTGAGGCCTGTTCTAGCCCTGTCTGTTCTGGAATGGCCCATGTTGCACTGCACTCTGCTCCCAACCTGGTACAATATACCTTCCTGTCAACCTTCCGGGTTTCGTTGGGCTGGAGATTTGTTTCACCCTAGAATTTGTTTAGGGTCATTTTTTTGCAGGTATTTGGAGGGGTTTGGAGAGCCTAATCAAGTTCCTGTTTTTATTCCACCTTCTTGGCTCTGCCTCCTCTTGTCCATTCTTGAAAAAGACCAAAATGACATCACTTTTTGGGGTCAAGGTATTAGTGTGTTTGACTGTGGTTGATCAGAACAATATGAGCTCAGAAGACTCAACCACAGGTCAGGCACAAATAGTCCATATGAGCATTTGGCATAGAGATGTCTCTAAATTTGTACAGGTTTCTTTTGAGCTACTGAATTCTGCTATGTTCATAGAGCACAGCACCTTCTTTGATGTGGGCATGAAGCACTCCTGTGCCAGTGTTATCCATGTCTCACATTTGATCCCAAAGTTCTTCAGAGAGACTTTAAGTGAGTAGTTCTAGTAAATTCTCTGCAGTAGAGTTTAAAGGCTTGGCAGTTCAGCTCATGAAAAGACCTCACTGTCTAATACCTTGTCCTGCCAGGTAATTTTCAGCATCTTCCTAAGGCAATTCAAATGGAAGTGATTCATTTTCCTGGTGTATTGCTGGTAGACTGCCCAGGTTTCACAGGCATATAACGAGGTCTGCATAATGGCTCTGTAGACTTTCACTTTGGTAGGCAGTCTAATACTTCTCTCCCACACTTTCTTTCAAAACCTCCCAAACACTGAGCTAGCTCTAGCAAAGTGTATGTCAACCTCCTCATCTATGTGGATATCCTTGGTAAGTATGCTGCCAAGGTAAGTGAACTTATCCACAGTATTCAAAACTTCTCTATTTGCTGTAACCAATGTTTCCATAGATGGATGGTATGGTGCTGATTGGGGGAGAATATCGGTTTTCTTGGTGTAAACTGTCAGGTCAAAATCAGTGCAGCAGTTAAGAATTGATCCATACTCTGTTGCTCCTCAGCCTCAGAGGTTGCATAGAATACACAATTATTTGTGAACATAAAGTCATGCACCAGCTCTCCTTCCACTTTAGTTTTGGCTTGTAGCTTTTTTGAGTTAAATATTTGTAGTCAGTGTGGTAGCTGACCTTGACACTGTTTTAGTCTTAGTTGAAGGAGTCTGATAACATTGCTGAAAAATGTTAAAAACATGGTGAGCAAGCACACAGCCCTGCTTCACTTTATTGGTGACCAACAAGGCATGAAAGCATAGTCCATTACCCAGAACCTGCGACAGCATTCCACCATGAAATGGGAATACGATATTAATGAACTTTTCTGGGCAACTAAATTTTACCATAATCTTCCACAAAGTCTCATGACTAATAGTATCAGAGGCCTTGGTCAGATTGATGAACATTACACACTGACCTCTGTTCTGCTCCTGATGTTTGTCTTGGCGTTGTTGGGGAGCAAACACCATATTGACTATTCTTCAGTCCTTTTTGAAGCCACATTGTCTCTCAGGTAAATAACCATCTTACAGATGAATCAGTCTATCAATGAGGACTCTGGAAAGAATCTTGCCTTTCAATGACTGAGAGTGAGGACTGCCCTCCCCCATTATTGTCATGGGATAAACTATTTCCTTTCTTTTATAGAAATGCACAATGGAGGCATCCTTAAACTCCTGGAAGATAACCTCCTCTTGTCATATAACCTGGAAAATTTCAGTCAGTTTTTAAATGAGAAGTGGAGCCCATGTCTTATAAATCTCAGCTGGAATAGAATCAAGACCAGATGCTTTGCCACAGGAAAGGAATCCAATGGCATTCAAAACCTTCTTCTTAGTTGGAAGTTTGGCTACAGAGGGATTGACTTCAGCTTGAGGTATATGGTCAATGGCTTTAGCAGTGATTGATGAGGATCTGTTGAGAACTTTATGAAAGGGTTAAGCCCATTTCTCCAGGTTCATGTCCTTATCAATGAGATTTCATCAGCACTGAATAGCTGAGATGAATTGTAGATCTTTGGGCAATAAACAGTCTTTAGGGCTGTATTATGGAAGTAATGCCTTGAAAACCTCCTCTATCTACCTACTTTGATGAATCTGTGATTTCATCAAAACAAATACTTTCTCCAGTGGTACAGATTTCAACTTTCCCACAGTTTCTCTTCCTGTGCTATTTTGTTCATATCTTCCAGTAAATTCTTCACCCAACATGCTAGGACCTTCTTCTAGATCTCCTGAAGTATCCAACTCACTTCCCATGGTCATAAGAACCTGCAAAACTCTCATATGGCATGTGCCAGATTAAAGTGTAATTTGGAAATGTTTAATAAAATCAATAAAAGTGCAATACAACACAGTGCAATAATGTTAATTTGTGGTTACTAAGTCAATATGTGGCCAGCATGGATCTTTTGGATTTGACATCATTGATATGGATACCACTCTGGAGACATTGGCTACTCACCAGTCATTCCTTACTGTTAGCCTGGATGTTGTACCATCTTTTCTGTTATAGATCTCTCTGATAATACATCTTATATCACATCTTTTTACCATTCATCCTTTGGTAGTATGGTCATGCATATTCATGGGAACCATGTATCTTTCCATTGCCTTTTGGGTGACCTGCAATTTTAATTCTTTAGAGACTGTGATGTTCCTTGACTTATGAGCATAGGACATCCCCAGAGGTATATGGATGTTTAAATGGTTGTCTCAGCACCTTTCCATAGGTTGTGTCCCCAAGCAGACTCATTCAAGTTCTTTCTTCAATGCAGTGGAAAAAGGCAGAGAACATCTGTACTATGGGCTAAAACCATGAAGGGAATATTTGTGCTATGTTCAAGAATTGACTCTCATTTAGGTAATATATATAAAGTGCTTTGCAGACCTTAAAGTGTTCTAAAAGTGTGAATTATCACCATGACCACCACCACCACCACCATCATCATCATCCTCATCATCATCATCACCATCATCATCATCACCATCATCATCACCATCATCATCACCATCATCATCACCATCATCATCATCACCATCATCACCATCATCATCATCATCATCACCATCATCACCATCATCATCATCACCATCATCACCATCATCACCATCATCATCATCATCATCACCATCATATTAGCCAGTCCACCTTTATTATAACTGGATAATTTTAAAATTCTCCATCTTGGAAGTAAAAAACATATGGATGGTAGGGATATCAAAGGTGTGGTTATCAATTTGATCAGTAAAGCACAGTGAATAGAGAAAAATTGGATAATGCTTGGAGTGAAGGAGATCTTGGCTCAAGTCTTACTTCTGAAGCATACTAGTACCTACAGTATGACCAGCATCACATACTTACGTACATGGTTACTGTATGACAATGAGGAAATCCTTTGATTTCTCACTGCCCCAGGCAAATCTCTATGAACATAAGTTATAAATACTTGTCAAATTTTAATGGTAGAGAGGATTTCCTCACTAAGGTTTCTTTGTGTAGATGGATATAGATGAAATCACAATTTCAGAGCATTGTTTCCCCCTGCCCTCAATAGGGTTATCCAAAAAGTGTAATGGTCGCTTCCGAATATGATTGATCTCTGCTCTGTTCCAGTCATTACTGAGTCTAAGTCTATGTAGGCACTCATGGGTCATTCAGTAATTACGAAAAAGGAGATTAACTTAGCCATAGCAGGAGAAGAATATTGAACACGGATAAGCACTGAGAACACGAATTGATTCAGCTGAATGAAGTTCTTTTGCCTGAGTTATCTATGATTCTCTATCCAAGCTTAGGAGCCTCCTGGAGCTTCTTGTTGCTGCTTATACTTAAGTGATGAAGGGGCAGAATCAACAATCAGTCCTTTAGGGGATCTTTAGTCCCCTGAGCCAATTGAGTCTCCAGAAAGATTTCATAGCTTTTAAGGAAAAAATATCCTAATTTGTATGTATGGGAGACAGAACCTTCCAGGTATGGGGTAGAATAGGAGCTGGGAACTCAGGGAAGAGAGACTTATTCTCTTGTGTGTGAAGAGCAGCAAGGTGTCCAGTGCCCTTGGATTCTACAGTACATGAAAAGAAATAAAGTAGAAGAAGGCGGGAAAGATACAAAAAAATTTGAGAGATATATTGAAGAGTATGTTTTAAGATCATATATCACCAAGGCAATATTCATAGCACTGACAGCAACTATGAATATGCTGGTGTAGTTCTGAATCGCAAAATATAACAGACTCTCAGAAGAAGGCAAAAGAAAAACATTTATTCAGACACCAGAAAGCCGAATCCCAATACCATAAAGCCAAATTCATCATAGTAAGCAGGAAATCAATACACATTATCACAGCAGGGGCAACACCATTCCCAAGCCTCCCCCCTATCCCCTACCCACTACTGGGGTTTGTGGCAAGCAAACACTCACAGTCCCAGCTGTCTGCCTATGTCCTTTCTCGCTTCCATTCTAACTGCTTTCACCAACTTCCTCCCACCACATGTGACTTAGACTTCCATGTGATTTAAGCAGGTCACCTGGGTCTAATAATGGGTGGGAAATATCTTCAAATGAACAAAAATAATACATTTGGCCCCAAGATCTTTCTTATCCATTACATAGGTCAATGGAGCAACTGGTGTCAATAGAACTTTACAACAATGCAACAGGGTCCTGATCACACAAAATAACCAATATCTTAGGGTGGGACTTGAGCACAAGAACCTCATACTTTCCCTCCTCAAATGAATGGGGCCTAAAATCTTGGAGTAAGTGATGAAAGTTTCTTCTTCCACAGCTACTTCCTGCTGAAATTGGACATAGAGCTGTCCCTTCCCCAAGAGGTCCCATTCAAGAGTTAAGTTCTTTAGCTGGCATCTGGAGCTTGGAGTTATGCAGATATCTTTGTGGCAAGAGAAAGAGAATTGGTCCCATTGTTTAGAATCTATTGGAATAGTTAAAAAAAAAGGCACTGGCTATATCAATAACTGCATATCAAGTCCCATCATTTTTTGAATCCTTTCTATTAGGGTAGCGGTGTCTGGAACAACAGCATACAAGGGAGCAATAACCTTATTCAATTGTCTATAATCCACTCTCATCTTACGTGTCCTATCTAATATGGGACTTTCATACTGGACACACAGGATTATTCCATCTAGTGGTTGTCGGGATTAATATTCCTGCCTCAGCATATTCCTTTATAATATTAGTAATTTCATCTTGCCCACCTGACACATGATACTGCTTTAAAGCAATTACTTCAGAAGGTTTGAGCAAAGTTATTGTGCATATTTTTTATTTTACCCACTAAAACTGTATTAATCCCTTTCTTACTGCAAATTGATATTTCTTCACAGGTAAATTTAAAGTAATGCCTCTCAATGTGTTTATTCCAATGTTGTATTTGGGAATGGGTACAATTATCATAGTATATTCTGTCTTAGGTAATTGTCCAATTTTCACCATTAGTTTAACTTGTTTGGCTGATATTTCAGCCTCGTCCAGTCCTATGATGGTAATAGGAGATCCATATTTAAACTTATCAGGGTTTCCATATATGAAGGAGGCATCTACCCCAGTACCTACTAATGCCCTAATTACAACATTTGATCCATTTTTCCAATATATGACCAAATTGTCCTGTAATCAATTTATTGTAAATCAATTTTTGTTTAAATTAAAAAAAATTATGATCATTTTCTTTTGGTAAATGAATCTGTAATCCTGTATATTTACTTCTTTAATCTGAGCTGGGGCTTGACCAATTTCCTATTCTCCCTGAAAGTGTGACAAACTTGGATACAACGGTTCAGGGAATTTTGTAGGGGCAGTTCTTACTTCTCAATTCCATATCAAGCCTGTTTTCATGGTACATTTTGTATAATTCGTTAGTTGGAATACTATCTGTTCTTCCAAAATCTACCCCTGCTCTCAGTAGGGCTGTAAATGATTCTTTTCTTGTCAACCTACTCTGGCTTTGAATCCACCAGCTGTTTTCTCTTTCTAGGAAATTTATTTTTTCCCCAGTCCCCTAAGTCACTTAACTGTGAAATCTTACCCAGCACCTTCAGAAAAGTGTTCCCTATTTCCCCAATTATTGGAGACAGAACTAGGTGCTTGTGAGCAGAAGAAGCTATCTCCACTATTATATTCCTATGGGAAACTACAAAGGGGGTATCATAGTATGCATCTGCGTTTCTAATCATTGTGGCAGTGTTCATTACCTCCTCTTCCTCTATTCAGATTCTCAGAAAGTCCCTAAATGAATACCAGGGTCTGTCTCAACTAGGCCACATAGAGTCAGTAGGATACTGCTTACCTCATCCTTCTGGAGCCAAAGTTAACAGATTAGTCACATTTTTACTTCCGTGTATATTGTAATCTCTGAAAGCTTGCTGTACAAAAGGATTCTGACTAATACCTGTGAATTGCAAGCAATCCACTCCATTTATCGATACTCCTTCAGCTCCTTCATTACTGATTCTGACCATCCAAGATATTAACAATTCTACCATCCTTGGGGTGAACTGACTCAAAATATCTGTGATCTCTCCTAAACATGCTGTTGTCCCCTTGATTCTACTGTCTTCATCTTAGTACTGTGTGTGCTTCTTCCTGAGAAGCCTCCTCCTCCAGCATTGTTCCATTTTCCTCCTTTGTCTTTGTTACATTATTCCTCTCACTCACTCTCCTGGCAGTCAGCACTGTGGCAGCTAGGCTGGGTCTGTACAGAGGTTGCATGCACCCTTCTTTTGCCAGCCTTTCACTTCACCTGAGCTAAACAAACAGTTGTTTCTTCCGTCTCTGACCCTCCTGCTTGCTCTTTTAAACAAGAGCGCAAATGCTGAGAATTCCCATGCAAACTAGCTAACTCTTTTTCCATCTGAATTTTTTTAAGCAGCTCATTTCTGCTTTTACACATAATACAGTAACCTGTTAACAAAATGCAGCCTCTTCAAACACCCTTGCCAGTTCTTTCCATGACTTCACTGGTTTTCCTTGCAAATATTTTTCCAAATCTCTAGGTTCTCCTTTCTGTGACCTTGGTTTCCAGTTTTCACAGGGTCCAATGCTTTTAGCCTATCCTCTTGCTAGGTGGGGAATAAGGTCAATCATCCCAATCTAGGATATTGTTTCTTCCTCTATGCCCTTCTGCCTCCAAATAGAGATTTTATATCCTGTGATCCTGTTCGTGATGCCAAATACATCGCCAAGGCAATAATCACATCACCAACAGCAACTATGAATATGCCTGCATAGTTCTGAATTGAAAACAGACTCTCCATATAGAAGGTGGAAGAAAAATATTCATTCAGATACCAGAAAGCCAAATCTCAACACCAGAAAGCCAAATCCATCATAGGAACCAATAAATCAGTACACATTAGCACTGTAGGGGACAATGCCATTCCCAAACCTTCCCCTTGCCCTTGCTGGGGCCTTCCCACAAGCAAACACTCACACTCACAATCCTAGCCACCTTCCTGCCTGTGTCTTCTCTCTCCTTCAGCTCTAACTGCTCTCACTAACTTCCTCCCAGCTCTGCTCCATCCTTTCTATTCCACACATTTAGCAAGCTCTTCTCACCACATGTGACTTAGGCTTCCATGTGATTTAAGCAAGTCACATGGGCCTATTAATGGGTGGGAAAGATCTTCAAATTAAGCAAAAATACATTCACAATACAGATCATTCTTTTATTTATAAATATAAATTTATTTATTTAACTTTTTACATTAATTTTCACAAAATTTTGGGTTCCAAAATTTTTTCCCCATTTGTCCCCTCCCCCCACCCCAGTACACTGAGCATTCTTATTTCCCCTATCACCAATCTGCCCTCTCTTCTATGTTCCCTCCCTTCTTTTGTCCCCATCTTCTCTTTTGTCCTGTAGGGCCAGATAACTTTCTATTCCCCATTACCTCTATTTCTTATTTCCCAGTAAAAAGAACAATACTTGACAGTTGTTCCTAAAAC
>CM053773.1:165407513-165458486 GCA_028658325.1 Potorous gilbertii
AGATTCAAATGCTGCTCCCCAGCCTCAGGGCTTTTGGTTTCAGGCCTGGCTGCTATTCAGTGGGAGCTTAATTTCTGGTGCTCAGGTGGGGGCAGGGCCGCCTCCCAGGCTCAGTTCCCTCAGGGGTTTTATGCAGAGACCTTTTTTAATAGAGCTACTGCCAAGCTCCTGCCTGCTCCAGGAACCTCTGGCTGCCTGCTGCCTCTGCAGGTGCCTCTGGTGCTGCCTCCCGAGGGGGCCTGTGTCCCGGAGACACCCCGCTCCCCTCTCAGCCCATCCAGATGTCTCTTTCACTGACCTATGCATCTGTGGTTGGAGGGACCTTTGCAGCCACTGGAGTTTCCGTCCCTGAAGCCTGCTTGGATCTGCTTGCTCCTCTTGGTGCCACGTGGCCAGGGCAGGGCAGGGCTGGGCTCCGCTCCAGTCTGGTGTGTGACGGACCTTTGGGATTGGTTTTTCAGGGCTCTCTGGAACGGAAATCTTCTTCACCCTGTTGCTGCATGGCTTCACTGTTCCAGAATTTGTTGGGAATTCTTTTTATAGATAATTATGGGCTGTGAGTTCGGAGCTAGCATATGTGAGTCTTTCTACTCCTCCATCTTGGCTCTGCCCCCCTCAATACAGATCATTCTTGATCACATATTCATTAGATTATTTGACCTCCAACTCTGCCAATAAATCCTCTGCCTAATATTCTGGGACTTTCTAGATCCCTTGAAGTGTCTAACTCATTCCCCTTAGTAATAAGGAACCTGCAAAACTCCAATATGGCATGTACTATATTAAAATGTAATTGGAAAATGTTTAACAATCATTGAGGTACTATAGGCAAAGTGCTTTGTATTTCATCTAACTCTGAGACTATGATTCTATGTTAAAGCATTCAATATTTTCAAAAAAGATTTCCTTCGTACTATTAATTTAATGATCATCAAGCACATTCTGAAATATGAGGAAGAACAAAGAATAATATTGTATATTAAGCTGTGTGCTTCCATTCCATACAGTTCACCTAAAAACTTATATTAAGTTTAACAAGGTAGTAACAGAATTGCCCTGTTTATGTCCCTTCCTGAACTCCACTGTTTTTTCTTCTCTCTATATATATTTTTAGTAACTCTGTGTGTTAAGGCCCTTCCAGCTCTAACATTCTTTTCTCTAGGGTTGTTTCTAGCTCTAGGATTCTTTGGTTTTACATTTGGGATGAACATAATTTATTTAAAAACAGAGACTATTCTGAACCAGTCTGGAGTTGAAGTTATTTCTCCCTCTTCCTAATTAGAGCCTCAACAGCTTATTGGCACTCCCTCTGCCTTTAATAAGGACTTGTTTAGAGCTAAGTCTTTTAAGAAGCAGCTCAAACCTTGGCAGAGATGGCTAAAGGGTTTGAGAAAACTGCTATCCATCCCTATAGAATTAGTGCCTTCTTCTCAGGCTATCATGTCAACAACTCTTGAATTACCTGAATACACCATCTTTCAATGTGTCCCTTGGGATTTTTCATGGGTGCAGACTCCATGGGTCCAAACCCTTTTCACAGCACTTGGCATTTTCTGGAAAACAGAAAGCTAACATGGGGAGGTCATTTAGCCAAATTTCCTTTTTAGCCTATGATTTATTTACTGCTGCTTCAACAGCATTGTCTCTTCATCATTCCTTGGCTCTGCCTGGAGCTTCCTGTCTCTCCCGGGCTTGATTCTCGCCAGGAAACCTCTTATCTATCCTGATTCAGGGCCATTATATCTTCTCCTCACATTCACACCAGTCAGCAGCTCCCATGCTAATGACCAGTGGAAAATGGCTGAAGCCTATAGAGAAGGATGACTCTTGATCAGACCTGTCTTAGGACAGACAAGATGTTTATTTCTCTTCACATTTTTTTTCCTTATCATTCCCTGTCTACCACCTTTTCCCTCCCTCTTCTACTAGCAGAGAAATGAAGATTCAAGCTAATAGAATTCACAGAACCAATGGCTCATTGATTACCATACTCTATGCTTTATGCTTTAACCATTATCTGTTCAACTCTCTAATTTTACAGATGAAGACACTGAAGTCTTTCATCTACTATGTATATCTCATATGTGCATACTTAGTTATATGTTTTCTTTTTCATTAGATTGACAGATCTCAGATGGCAGATAATTTAAAAAAAATCAATCAACAGATAGCAAGAGGTGACAAGATATTAAGTGACTTGTCCAGGATCTCATACACTATTAGAACTTCGGTCTTTATGACTTCATGCTCATAGTTCTTCACACCTAATTTAAACTAGGAAACCTAAATGGTACAGTGGTTAGCGTGCCAGGTCTGGAATCAGGAAGATCTGAGTTCAAATCTAGCCTCAGACACTAACTAGCTATGTGACCCTGGGAAATTTACTTTAACCCTGTTTGCCATTTTTTATCTCATTTTTTTTTTAACCTAGCCTTAATCACTGTAAGGGTGTTACCTCAGACAGGCTTTCAACTGGGAAAAACCTTCGTTTAAAAAGACCAAGGTCTCACACAGTATCCAGGACCATCTCCAGTCACCCTGATCTATGTCTGGCCACTGGACTGAGATGGCCCTGGAGGATAAAGAGAGGTTGGTGACTTTGTACAGGCTGCCTCACTTAAATCCAAGTTACTTTCAAGTCAAGACATCATCTTCCTGATGTTATCAGTCTTCTTTCAGAATAAATGACAAACACGAACAACAATGTGCTGTTACTCCCAATAGAATTAAGACAAGAGTTAACTTTTTTTAGGTACTTAAAAATATTCTTTGAATTTATTTTTTTCTTCAATATATTCTAACCCTTTTCATTGGAGAGATGGGGAATCTGAAAACAAGAAAGATTCAATAAACTTGTCCAGTGGATCTAGAACCCATATTTCTTGATTTCCAGTGATGTACTCTTTTCAACTATAGAAGGCTGTATTTGAGGAAATCACACTCTCCTCACTCTTTGGTCCCTCCCAAGGAGCTACAGTTTGCTCTGGAAAATAGAGAGTTTCCCAGCTCCCATGGCCCCCCTGATGTCTAGAAATTGCTCTCTCTGCAATGAAAACAGCAGGTATGGAGTCTCTGGTATGTGCGTAAAAGGATCCATTATCCCTGGAGCCAAATGTCACCGCTGGAATAGCTTCCATGTGCTGCCAAAAAGAACATTATTAATACAGTAATAGTAATAATAGTTACCTTAATAACACATATTAAATTTTAATTTATATGGCACCCAAGCCCCAGCGCTCTGGGAGGCCATCACTTACCCAGCAGAGGTGAAGAAATAAAGCGAAACTCCAATCAGAAGGAAATATGATCTGATGTAGAACAGGTGCCAGGTTTTAAGCTGCTACATGGGAGGAGGATAAAGTGCTTTACAGAGATGCAAACTAACTCCAGATCATCTTAGAGTGTTCTTAATTTCAGGAAGGCACCAACAGAAAGACAGAAGTGTAAACATTTTTCTCATGCCAAGATAAGCTTTATGACTCTTAGAACTCACCAGTGTAGGGAAGGGGTAGACCTCAGGCATGGGCATTTGCTCAAAATCCATGAGGTGGTATTTCTACTAGTCTACCAAAAATTGGTTTTAGCAGAATTGCTGGAACATTTCAGTCCACACCCCCAAATATCTGGAGGTAAAAGCAATAAATGGCAATAATATATAATTGCCCTTATATATATATATATATATATATATGTATACATGTATACATGTATACATACATATATATATATATATGTATATAATGATGTCAATTATAATTTAAGACCTAAGACACAGTATTTGATAAAGATTTTGCTGAATGAATGGGATTAATGTTTGTTTAGAGCTATAAGTTTTTATTTCATTTATCCAAACCTACAATTTCCTTAGCATTAGGGACTTCCCAGCAGAAGACTCCATTTAACAGTGTGAATTAGGAACTGCATTACAAGGTATGTTCTTAGAGAGCTGTCTGAGGGTATTGAGAAGTTATGCAGGATAGTTCAGTCTATATGAATAAAAGGCTGGACTTCGACCAAGGTCTTCCTCACTCTAAGTCTGGCTTTCTGTCCATCCCACCATGTTTCTTTCATTGGGCTATCTTTCATTGGGTCAGCAGTGCAATGTTGAAAACACTTTCACACAGGTAAAAAAAGTATATGTATGGGGAGGACAGCCCAGTAGGCATAGACCCTATGAGTGTGCCCAGAATGCATCCTATACATGCCACATATGTGATTAGTTTTTGCAATTATGTACATAGGAGAAACTGGAGACCTTGCTTTGGGAGAGTCATGATGATGTGGTGACTTGGAAAAAATTTGAACCATGTATAGATAGTCTGCTGTTGGTTCTAGTAATTTCTTTTATTGGCTCCAGATATTTGGGGATGGGGACCGAATTATTCCAGCAATTCTGCCAAAACTATTCTTTTAGTAGATTGGTGAAGAAACTACTTCATGGACTCTGAGCAAATGCCCATGCCCAAGGTCTACTACTTCTCTCCACTGGTGAGTTTTTAAGAGTCACAGAACTTTCCTTGGCATGAGAAAAATGTTTACACTTCTGTCTTTCTGTTGGTGCCTTCCTGAAATTAAGAAATCTAAAATAATCTGGTGTTAGTTGGTATCTCTGTGAGACACTTTATCCCCCTCCCCATGCAGCAGTTTAAAATCAGGTACTTGTTCTAAATCATATCATATTTCCTTTTGATTGGGGACACATTTAAAAGTCTTATCTTTTCCTTTTCCTCTCTTTTGGTTAAATTTCTGCTCTTGGTTTGACTCCTTTGATGACAGCATCTAGTGAGAGACAGTACTGTAAGGGGAGAGGGCTTGGGCCTTCTCCCTCTAAGGCTAATAAGTGGCCTTGTGAATATAGACCTAGAATCTTTGTCTCTCAATATATTTTAAAATAATATTTAAATTTCCCTCAATTATATGATAAAACAATTTTTTAACATTTTTAAAAAAAGTTTTGAGTTCTAAATTCTATTCTGTCTTCACTTCCTCCTCCTTGAGACAAAAAACAATCCAATATATGTAATCAGGTAAAACATTTCCACTCAATATTGTTTCTTTTTTGTTTCATATGCATGGAGCTGCATTTCATTCAGGAGCAAGGCTGGTCATAGCATATCAAAGAAATTTGTGGACGGAACAGGATATCTGAATTAGAATCCAGGTTCTGTCCCTGTGATTTAGAGCAAATCATACAGTCTCTCGAGGACTCAGGTTTTTAACCAGAAAATAAAGGGGTTAGGTGAGATTATCTTAATAATTCTTCTCAAAACTAAACTCCTGCGATCCCGCCATAGTTTTGAGGTAGGGTCCTGTGATTAGTACTTAATTACAAGCAACTTCAGAGGTCATTTAGCCTGACCAATGAATAAGTAAGGATCATCTGTAAAACATGCCCAAGTGTTCATCCTATCTTTGCTTGAATACTCTGAGTGAGGGAAACTTGTTATCTTGAGAGATATCTTGAAAATTGTTGCAGCATTCCAGACATGGTGTAACCAGGACAGACTAAAGTGGGATCATCACCCCCTTTCTTCTAAACACTACTCTTTGCTGAAGGTAGCCTAAGATTACACTAACTTTCTTGCTATATCACAGTATTAATACTGACCTTGTAGTTCACTAAAACCTCTAGATCTTTTCAAATGAATCTAGCCATGCCTTTCTCCGTCTTGTACTTATACGGTTCAGTTTTTGAATGTAAGTATAGGACTTTAAAGGACCTCTAGGTGGTACTTTAGGCAGAGTACCCATTATTGAGTTAGGAAGACTCCTCTTCCTGAATTGAAATCTGGCCTCAGATTTTTCCTATCTGTATGACTCTGGGCAAGTCATTTTATGCCGGTTTCCTCAGTTTTCTTATCTGTAAAATGAGTTGGGGAAGGAAATGGCAAACCATATCACTATTTTTGCCAAGATAACCCTAAATAGGGTCACAAAGAGTCAGACACAACTGAAAAACAACTGAACAATGAAACTTTATAGGTATCCCTATTACATTTCACCTTATTGCTAGTCCAGTGTTCTAGCCTGGCAAGATTCTTTGGAATCTTGATTGGGCTTATTAACTATCCTATGGAGGCACAGGCTAGTACTATTTGGTATTTATGACAGACTCCAGCAGGGTAACCCACTGAGAAAGGAATTGGCAAAAACCAGTAATGAAGCATATTTTCAAGAACAAAACTAAAGGTTCTATGCCAGCATGAGGTGGGGGTGGGGGTCATACACTAAACACAGTGGAGTCAGAGTTCCTGTCTGCTTGGTCTCTGGGTAAATTATGGAGACAGAGGGACCTGGAGGTTAATTGCTAGGTGTGTAAGATTAATTACTGCATTTTCAAAGCCTCCATTCCCTTTCTCAACTGCAGTCTTTGAGGGGTTTGATACACTATTAACTGGGTCTAGCAACTTATCTAGCTTTGCTCAGGGATTAGTACACTAATTAATTAGTTACCAGTCTTTTGACTCTTTAGTGGAGAGTTAGGATGTAATAACCTTCCTAATAGCTCATGCTTCTATAGGGCTTATACAGGTTGTTGTTACAAAAATCCCTGGGATATACCTATTGAAAATAATGTTGTCTATTGCCACATAATTATTAAAGATTAAAGCTGGATTAATAACCTAGCTCTCTTGACCCCATATAAAATTCTTTTTAGTAGCCCAGGCTGGTTATCTGATTCATTCCCTATATAACAGCTGGTTGATAGTGAATGAGATAAAGAATAGGTAAGTTTTATGGGTCAAGGCAAAAAGGTAGAGATCTGGATTATGAAGAAGATGGCCCACAACAGAGATCCTGCAGAGTAAGCCCCAAATGAAAGCAGTATGAGCATATTGAGCATGTGGACTAGGGCGGGGTACCACGACAGAGAAGGATGGCATTAGAAAATATATGGGAAGGACCCAAGACCAAACTTTTGAGTTTTCCTAAATTCTAACACTTTTTCTGCTTGTATATAATGTCAGGCCTATTTCCGTCCCCTCGCTGCAGGAACAGCTGGGGGAGGGTAATTTTGCTCTTTCATGACTTTTTACTGGATTGTTGCACCCTGCGGAGCTAGAGGTGAAGAAATGTGTTGAATGTTTATTAAGCATCTGGGGCCTTATAATATTGTTTTACTGAGAAACAGACTTACATCCCTCCCAGGGAGGTCATTTCTTTAACTAGCTTAGGTTCATTTATTCAAAGTATGTGCTTTATGCAAAACCATCTACTAGGCCCTATGAAGTTTTGGGAAATGGAGAAACCATGGCTCCTGCTCTCATTGAGCTTATGATTCTGGTAATCAAGATAGATATAAGTTTCACCACTTTGGATTCATCTTTCCTAGTGACTTTGTGAATAAGCATTGTATTTTTGCTTCTTCTTTACTTCTACTATAGTGAATGTAAAAATGTGCCAAGAATGGTGCTAAGTACTGAAGTCACAGATAGAAACACAAATTTATTCCAGCTGACAAGGAGCTCTCATTTAAATAGAGGGCAACAATACAAAGAGGAAGATTTAGCTATAATGCAGATGGAAAGGCCTTTAAGGCTCTTTTCATATGGAACAGTTTAGTATTGGAAATATACTAAAGAAAAAAAGCACTTTTGTTCAAAGAAAAAATATTTAAGTGAATTGCTAAAGAATACAAGATATAATTGCTATTATGAATGTATGTTTTGATGCTGAAAGGGGTAGGAAAAAAATTTTGGTTTAATAAAAAGTATTAAAATATGTATAGAAAAAAGACAGTATTGAGATAGGATTTAAACAGTGTTGGACAGAAAATGAATGGTGCATAAATATAAAGACATAAATTACCTTGTGCAAGATGTGGGATTTTGCCTTGTTTGTATGTGAAGAGTTTGATGATTTTAAAGGAACTAAAAGAAAAAAAAACTTTTATTTGTTAAAAACTGGAAAAAAGAGCAGTATAAAGAAACATAATTTCAAGAGTGAAAAATGAGATATAACACTGACCCTGTTTGGAATTTTAGAGTGGCAGGATATTATGGTCTCAGATCATTTGCGTATAACTTTTACATTTTATAGGAAAACTTAAAAAAGAGAAATCATATAAATAATTGCAAATAGTCAGAAATTGGTGTAACTGAAAAAGAATTATTATTAGTTTTTTTGGAAAAAAATTGATAAACTGTTACTTTGTAAGTGAAAAATGAGTCAATGATAACTGAGTATTGATTTAAGTTAGTGAAGAAGTTAAGAAGTAAAGGACATAGAAGACAGAAAGCTGAAGCTGAGCTTGAAAGTTGAAGAATGACTAGAGATGAAGAAATGTTAGGGAGAGGAGCAAGGATAGCATGGAAACTTTGGCTACTAGTTCCTGATTGGCTGAATAGACTATGGTTGCAGCTTTTGCTCTTTAAGGGAGGTGAAACTTTTCAGAAATTCTTTATGCCCATTTCTGCCCTCTATTATTTGAGAGTACAGATCAAGACCCAAACTGCAGCTTTTCTTGCTATAAATGTCCATACCCTGCCATTGAGGTATATATTGTATTATATTATATTTATTATATTATACATCACATCACATATTATATTACATTAATTATATCATATAGTATATTGCCATTTATTATACATATTGCTATTTCAGATTTGTTAGCCCTCTAACTAGAACATAAGCTCTCTTAGGACAAAACTTTCAAAATGATGTACTATATACACCCTCTGTGGTACCTATACATAGCTGTCACATGGTAGCCCTAAATAATGCCAGCTGTTTGTTTGGGACAAGGAAGAATGACCCTGTGGTAGAAGAATCATTAATGCATAGTGAAGGACAGTTGATTAAGTTCCTGGAGAGAGATTAATCTTATACATTTATCATAATTGCTATGAATGCTATAGTCCTATAACATCAATTGTGAATATTTATATCCCTTATACCTAGTGCGGTACCTTGCACAATAGATTTGATAGGCTTTTTTAGAAGTGAATTAAAATGTTGGATTGATTAAGAATCTCAGATATATAGGTGTTTTCTTTAAGTCCCAAAATAAGATTAGATTAAGGTCTGAAGTAACATAAGTAAATCAATGAACTCTAAAGCAGATAGAAGAAATACGGGAGATAAGAAATAATATGGACTATTTACCTTTCTTGCCTCTTTATAAGGAAGCTTGTATTTAAAACAAGATAGACACATAGTGCTCATGGTAAGGATGCATTACACTTTTGGGGGTGGGGCACATCATATTAACTGATATTAAGCCTACAGTCAACTGTCTGGTTTCTTTTTCCCCCCACATAAATTTCTGTATATGCCTCCATTATCCGTGCCTCCGTCATCTAGACTTGTGAAATCATTCCTTAAAGACAGATGTATAGCTAAATATTCATCCTTATGAAATTCCATCCTCTGTGATATGGCACCGAAGTCAAATGGATTTGGCCTCAACAAACCAGTTGAGATCTTTTTGGAACCTGAGTACCCTTTCCGTAACTATTTTAGCTTTGTGAAATCTGTAGATTTTTTAAGCATGACATCTATGTATTTGTCCAAGTTACTGATAAAATGCTAAATGGTATAAGGCCAAGCATAGCTCCCTGACACACTCCCCTAGAGACCATGTTCCCAGTTTACTTTGAAATCTAATGACTACTCTTTTTGGCAAGTCTTTCAGTCAGTTCTAAATCTACCCAGTTGTACTCCCATCTACCCCATTTTTCTCCATCTTGTTCATAATGAAAGGGTGTATTAAATATTTTGATAAAATCTAGGTGAATTATATCTACAATATTCCTCTGATCCCCCAGTCTACAAAACCAGTCAGGAAAAACAAAAGGAAAGTGAGCATGTCTGACATGACCTGTTGATGAAGACATGTTGACTCTTTGTGACTGCAGTATTCCTTTTTGAAATGTTTTCTATTTCCCTTCAATAGAATGTTTTAGAATTTTGCCATGCAAGTAAAGTCAAGCTTGCTGGTCCATGTAGTTTTACAAAATTGAATTAAATAGGACTTTGTTTAGAGTGACATAGGGGTAAGACATTTCCTACTACAGTGATCTCTCTCTTCCCTGTGGCATCTCATCTCCCTTTTTCTATTTCTTTATTGTGCCAGCCACTAGCTTCATCCTTAAGGGTCCTGTTACCATGATGGTCTTATTTTCAAGTTGTTGTTCACTCTGCTCTCAGGGCACATTCAAGTGTGTGTGTGTGTGTGTGTGTGTGTGTGTGTGTGTGTGTGTGTGTATGTGTGTTATGTCAAAGACTGCCTATCCCTGAAAACTAAGTAACTACCTTACTTTTTGAAAGGTTGGTACTTAGTTATATCTATATATGTGTGTATATATACATATAATAAATCTATGTATGTATATTTGTATTTGTGTGTGTATATATTTGTTTGGAGCAGTAGACAGGGTCACCTAGATCTGTCTCTCTGTATTATTGTTTTGTCATTTAAGTTGTGTCCAACTTTTTGTGACCTTATTTGGAGTTTTCTTGGCAAAGATACTAGAGTGGTTTGTCATTTCCTTTTTCAGGTCATTTTACAGATGAGGAAATTGAGGCAAACAGGATTAAGAGAATCATGCAAGTATTAAGTGTCTGCAGCCAGATTTGAATTCAGGTCTTCCTGACTCCAAGCCAGCTACTTTATTCACTGTGCCACCTAGCTGCTCTATTAATATTACTTGAATAAATGAATAACAAAGGATTTTGAGTTTTCTGCTAGAGAGCAAGGGTTAGTTGATTATTCATTTCTATGTCCTTACTTCTCAACCCTGATTGAATTTTCCCTAGTTGCAAAAATTTCTGGTTATGGTTTTTTGTATTCTTTGGAAATTGAGGACATTTGTGCTTACTTAGCCCTGTGGTATCTTTCTCATTTTTACTGACCTTGTAATACTCATTGACAGTGGCTCAGTAATGATAGCTTCCATTTCTTTTCATACCTGGGATTCATCTAGATCTTATAACATGAAATCATCATGGGAAGCTAAATTTTGTTATTGTTTTCTTACTTATCTTGGATATCACTTCTCTGTTAATCACTTTTATTCTTTCCAAGAATATAAGAGAGAATTTTCCTTGGCAGCAAAAACAGAGATAAAAATTAGAAAGTATCAGTTCTGCTTTTTTTCTCTCATCTGTTGTCTTAATCCTATTTATTCCTTCTTTGACCTCCTTCCCCCAAAAAACTAATGTTCCCTTTCATTGCTCTCAGTTTTCCTCTGTTAACTCAACTTATTCTGCATGTTAGTGCAGCTGAAGTTATTTTTGTAGGACCATGCTATGTTTTTGTATTCATTCATATTTTTATGTTCAATTGGCCCATTCCATAATGTAGACCTCAACTTAGAATCAAGTTAGAAAAGCAAATTAGAAGAGAACCAAATCCTGCATCTTTCGTAATCATAGTTAGGGAAAGAATTGTTAACTAGACAAGAGATAAAGAGGATCAAAAATATAAAACAGATGGTTTCCATTTCATAAGACTGAAATTTTTTTGAATAAACAAAATTAATGCAACGAAAAAGAAATGTGACTCGGCGAAAAATTTTTTGTGTCAAATATTTCTTAATATCTGGTGTCCAAGATACATAGGAAACTAAGAAAAAATAAAAATCATTTACCAATGGCTAAGTGGTTGAACCAATAGTGCTCAAGAAATGGCAAACTACATGAGAGATTGTATCCAATTACTAATAAGAGAAATGCAAATCACAGCAATTTAAATATTTCTTCAATTATTATAATAAAATTAGCAAAGATGAGAATAGTTAATGTTAGAAGGGCTAGGGAAAGACAGGTACTCTAATATAATATTTGTAGATCTGCTCAATGGTTCAAATATTTTGGAAAACAATTTTAGAATTTGGCTAAGAAAATTAATATATATATATATATATTCATATATTAAAATGTATATATCCTTTGACCTAGACATTACTAGGCATAATTGTCAGGTGAGCAAAAGAAAGAAAGGATGTATATATATATATATATTTTACAATATTTATCATAATACCTTTTCGTGTTAAAGAACTAGAAAAAAAGTAGATGCCGAATGACTTGCAAAAAAATTGTGATACATCAATGTGATGGAACATTTTTTCATTCTCAGAAATGATGAATGTAAGAACTGATTCAAAGTAAGGTAAGCAGAATCAGACAATCAATATAAGCAATGACCACAACTGTGTAAATGGATAACAGCAGCAGCAAAAATAGAACCTGAATGCTCTGTAATTATAATAAGCAAGCATGACCATAAAGAAATGATATTAGGATCTACCTCATTTCTTTTTTTTGCAGAGGTGACAGACAGTCAATACAGAAGACTACATATAGTGTCAGACTTGATTGATTAGTTTTGCTGAGCTATTTTATTCTCTGTTTCTGTCTTTCATCTCTTTTATTTTATTTATTTTTACATAGTATTTTATTTTTTTCCCAATTACATGTCAAGACAATTTTAACATTCATTTTTACAAGATTTTGAGTTTCCAAAATGTTCTCCTTCCTTCACTCCCCTTCCATCTTTCTAAAATGGTAGGCAATTTGATAAAGTTTATATATGTGCTATCATGTAAAACATAATTCCATATTAGTCACAGTCGTAAAAGAAGAAATAGATTCCCAAGGAAAAAAAAACAAGAAAAAGAATAAAGTAAGTGAAAAAAGTATGTTTTGATCTACATTTAGAGTCTGTCAGTTCTTTATCTGGATGTAGATATTTTCTTTCTTGAGTCCTTTGGACTTGTTTTGGATAATTATGTTACTGTGAAGAGCTGAGTTATTCATAGTTGATCATCACACAATATGGCTGTTACTGTGCACAACATTTTCCTGGTTCCGCTCATTTCACTTTGCATCAGTTTATATAAACCTTTCAGTTTTTTTAATCTGCCTGTTCATCATTTCTTATTGCACAATAGTATTCCACTACATTTATATACCACAGATTGTTCAGCCATCCCCAATTGATGGGCATTCCTTCAATTTCCTATATCTTGCCACCGCAAAAAGGACTTCTATAAATAATTTTGCAGGTGTAGGTCCTTTTCCTTTTTTTTACGATTTCTTTGAAATGCAGAACTAGTAGTGGTATTGCTGGATCAAAGGGCATGCATACCTTGGTTGCCCTTTGGGTATAGTTTCAAATTGCTACTGCCCCTCCCAGTTTGCCCTCTCTTCTGCCAGCCCCCCATTTAAGATTACTATATAATATATATGTTATATAATTATATTATAATAAATATATATATAAATAAATAATAATTAAGATTACTTTCCTGTCAGGTAAGATACATTTCTATATTCAACTATTTATGTATATTATTCTCTGCTTGATACAATACTCATAAAACTAAAGTTCAGATGATGCCCATTGCCCATCCTTCCATCTTTCCCTTTATGGTAGGTCTTTTGCACCTCTTCATGTGAAATGCCTTATCACATTCTACCTCTACATTCCTTCTGCACCCAGTGTACTCCTTTTTCTCATCCTTTAATTATTTTTATTTCATTCCCTTAAATTTACTTTATTCCTGTATCTTTTGTACACACATATTCCTTCTAGCTGCCTCATTAGTGGTACAATTATCTTTTTTTAATAATTTTCAAAAATTGTAAGTATTATCTGCCCAAGAAGGGATATAAACAGTTCAGTTTCATTGAATTCTATGTATTTTCTTTTCCCATTTTCCTTTTCTAGGCTTCTTTTAGGTCTTGATATTGGACATCAAATTGTTTGTTCAATTCCAATCTTCTCCTTATGAAAGCTTGAAATTATTTTATTTCCTTGAAGTTTTATCCTTAATTTCTCCAGCCCAGTGATTCTCAGCTGCAGTCTTAGCTCCTTTGCCTTTCAGAACATCGTGTTCCATGACCTCCAATCTTTTAATGTTCAAACAGCTAAATTCGGTGTAATCCTAATTGTGGCTTCCCAATATTTGAATTCTTTCTTTTTGACCACTTGAAGTAGTTTTTCCTTTATCTGATAGTTCTGTAATTTGGCTATAATGTTCCTTGGAGTTTTTATTTTGGGGTATCTTTCCTGAGTTGATTACTGGATTCATTTTCCAAATTTTAACTTTTAAGGAGTTGTTTTTCTTCAGTTAGCTTTTGTACTTCCTTTTCCATTCGGCCATTTCTACTTTTTAAGCAGCTGTTTCCTTTTATCAAGCGCTTGACTCTTTTTTTCATAATTCCCTTGCATTGCTCTGATTTCTTTTCCCAATTTTCTTCTGTTTCTCTTATATGATTTTCAAGCTCCTTTTTCGAGCTCCTGAGTTCTTTCTGGGCTTGAGACTACTTCCTGTTTTGCTTTGGACTTTCACCTATAGGTGTTTTGACTTGGTTGTCCTCTTCTGAGTTTGTGTCTTTATCTTCTCTGTCACCACAGTAACATTCTATGGTTGGATTCTTTTGTTGTTGTTTTTCCTTTTTCGGCTTTTTTCCCTTTTAAATTTGAGTTCTTCTCCTAGGGTGGAAGGGGCACTGTCTCAGGTTTCTTGTGCTAGGGGCTCCAGGTCCTGCCTGTTTACCTGCTGCTGCACTGGTGATGCCTTGAGGGCCACAGGGGACCATTATGTCCGGTGCTGTGCTGAGGGGTTGTGGTGCTGGAGGCTGTAGGGGTCTGGCAGCTGAGACAGGGTTCTAGTGCACGTATCTGGCATGTACCAAGGCCAGCTGGGTGCTTCTGAATTTTCCTAGGGCTAAGAAGCATGTGGAGATCTGGCTTCTGGAGGTTGCCTATTTGTCTGGGGGCTATGCTGAAGTATATGTTCTGGGAGCTGGAGTCTGCTCATTCTCCTGGATATGCTGAGGCATGTGGGGGGGTCTTGGTGTTGGTGTTTGCCTTCTCCACCACACTGGAGTTCAGGATTTCCCACTGGTTCACTGAGGTGTGGCTTGCACCTAGTTTATTATAACGCTTCCTATTCTAGACTGCATTCCCCTTTTACTCAAGTGAAACAGAACTTTCTTCCCAATTTCTAAGTTTCTTGGGAAAAAAGATTGTTTCACTCCATCTTTTTGCTGGTTCTGCTATTCCAGGATTTATTGTCAGGTGCCATTTTATCATTGTTTAGAGGTGAATATGGGAGAGTTATGGTAACTCACTGCTTTCTCTGCCATCTTGGCTCACAAAAGTCTGTTCTCTCAATCTCTTTAAAATAAAGGATAGCTATCTGATTGAAGAAGGGAGCAGGGACATATTGGGAAGGCAAGATTTGGATGACAAAAAAAATATAAAATAATTTAAACATCTAAGTCAGTTAATGAGGAACCGTGTTCCTGGGCAACCATAATGATATCTTAAGACTCCTTCCCCTTTCCCTCCTAATAAGAACCATTTCTTTTTGGATTTTCAGATTTTTATTCCTGAGAACTCCCTAGGCTGACTTCTGTACATTTTGAGTTCTTTGAACCTATCTATATTTTCTCTGATCCTTTGAAATCTGTTCTCTTAAGATCTAAGGTACAAGTCTGCCTGGATTCAGCTTGGTTATAACAGATTTTAAGTAGCATGGTTGTTTCCTCTTCAAGATTTCCCTTCATCTCTACCTTATTACAACTGTAGTTTTTTACTAAGGGAGAGTTACTTCAGAGTTGAACAAAGACAAGCCAATAAACATTACCCCCAGTACCTCAGTGGCATAATCTCATCTACATCATTGTAGTCTGTGGGGGAAATTAGATGTACAATTGATCTCAGCACTTACACGGTATCACGTCTACTGATTTCTTGTCTGAAGGCAGCTTTGCTGCCAGATAACTCCTGGGGTACCAAACATCAATCCCAAAGATTCAGATCTTTTTCCCTGTTCTTTAAGGCTTAATGTTACATTGAATGCAGAGTCCAATCCAGATTCTGGCTTCCAGATTCCCATATTTCACTCACTTGTCCTTTGAAACTCCCCAAACAGGAGACTTCCATTGTCAGCACCTATGATGGAAAAGAATGGACAAAATGCCCAAGGGACATACTTGTTTCTCCAGGAGTCATATGATCTTGGAAGATAAAGAAACTAAGTCCTCTTCTATTTATAGCATAATCCTTTCACTGGAATCTGCTAGTGAAGGAATCACCTTACTCCCTGGACTTGAATGTACAAAGATATATGTCCCTTTTCAAGATACAAACTCTTCTAAGCATGTAGCCAGTAGAACAAGGTTTCTTCCCCATGTAGTTGACCAACCTGAACATGTCATGGAATGTCTATCCAGTCATCATGATTTTTCCAGAAGCAGATAGCTAAGTTTCTCTACATGGAGAGGCCATCTCAGTAAGCTGATAGGATCTGCAAAGGCTTCCAGACCTCTCTTATACTAATGAAATAGCTAGTGTTTGAGATACCATCAAAGGAAGAGATGAGAGGGCTCAGGATAGAGTCATAGAGGACACTCATGGCTAATGTGTATGAAATGGATAGAAGAACCAGAAGAGACTGAGGGATGTTTAGATAGATATAAGGAAAACCAGAAGAAAACAGTGTCACAAAAACCTATAGATAAGAGAATATCTACGAGGAGAATATCAAAGATGTTAGAAAGGTTAAAAAAAGATGAGGACTGAGAAAAAGATCACTGGCAACTTTGCAGAGAGTCATTTCAGTTCAAGTAAGTCAGAAGTCAGATTGCAAAGGGTTAGAAGAGAGTGATGATGGGAAGTGGAAGCATCTATAATAGCTGACTTTCTCAAAGAATCCAGTCAAAAAGAACAGGAAAGGTATCAGATGATAGCTAGTGGGTATGGTTGGATTTGGAATCACCACAACCTTCCCAAGCTTAGTTCAAGTGTTAACTCCTACAGAGCTCTTTCCTAGTTACACACAGCTACTAATTTTCTCTGACACATATTTTGAGTTTATACATACATACATGCATGCATATATATGTATATATACATATGTACATGTGTATATATGTATATATATATGTATGTATATAAATGTATGTATATATAGTGTGTTCCTTAGTTGTCAAAGAAGACTATGACATCAGAGAAATAATGACATGACCTGCACTTGACTTTGTTTTGAGTGAGGGAGGGCTGTGAAGGTCACCAGCCTCAATTCTCCTCCAGAGCCATCTGAATCCAGTGACCAGATATTCATCAGGCTGATTGGCGATGACCCAGGATGAAGCAATTTGGGTTAAATGACTTGCCCAAGGTCACACAGCTAGTGAGTGCCAAGAGTCTGAGGTAAGATTTGAACTCAGTTCCTCTTGACTCTGGCACTGCTGCTCTATCCATTCACCACCTGGCTGCTCCATATATATATGTATATGTATATATACACACATATATGTATATATATATATATATATATATATATATATATATATATATACACACATGCATACATACACACATATAGGTACATATGTGTGAATATATATATATTAATTTCTTCCCATAGATTTTCAACACCTTGAGGGCAGTGACTGTCATTTTTGTCTTTGTGTCCATACAGCCTAGCACAGTGTGCAAGGCATAGAACAGATAGTAAATAAATGTTTCGTGGTTTGATGACTGATTGATTGATATTTATTTTTTCTTCCTCTGATTCTTGCTGGATGATTGCTGAACTGACTGCGTCATTTCCTGGAGGGCAAGAAGTTGCTTCTACCTTAGATAGGTAGATATTTCTCTTCCTGGAGCTCCAGCATCCTAATTTACAAAATGCAAGGTGGAGAGACTGGACTAAATAAGTTCTAGCATCCTTTCCATTTCTAAAATTGTTCTTTTTCTCCATATCTTGATGACCACTGGTTCATTACTTCCCCCCTCCCTCCTTTTTTGGAATGCTTTGAGCTCCAGTGATGTCGAATTTAGAACTCTTGACCTGGGCAGTGATAAAGTTATGTGACTTTTATGATTAAGATGTTATGATTAGGTAGCTAGTGAAAGCTAACAGGGTGAATTTTCTACCCCAAGCATTTCTGATAACTTTCATTTTTAGCAAATAGCTAATTAAGTCATAAGAAAACAAATTTAAAATATACCCAGTATTAATGAAGAGAGAAGAAGCTGTAATGGGAATTTCTTAACTAATTTAGAAAGAATTCCATTTTGAGAATAATATGCAGAAGGTTTTTTTGTTTTGTTTTGTTTTTTCCATTTGACTTCGGATGGAGGGGAGGGGGTGAAGTGGCTTTAATTACAAGCCAAGCATGCAGAGCCTGTGAATTCTTGTTTAGTTAAGTTCAGATGCAATGAGTTTTCAATACTCTGTCAGAAATAAAATGATTGTATGTTTATATGGCTTTGTTTCTTTGAATTTTATGACCATGCTACATAACCAAGACGCATGGTAATATTTTTGTGCCCTGGAAGTGGAAACATCTGTTCCAAAGATCAGACAAAAGACAATGAGACAATCGGATTCTCTAATGAGACACCTGATGGGTCTGTCCACCTCTACTCTCTCCTCTACCAAGTCATTCTTCTCATAAGTCTGCTGCCAGACTCATCTTCATAATCCATAACCCTGTTTGGACCACTGCCCTACTCAAAAATCAACATGGAGCCTTTTTGCTTATCTAGTCCAGTTGAAAATCCATTATTCAGCCTTCAAGGCCTTTCACAATCTTATATGACTCTAACGTTCCAACCTAAAAGAACATTATTCCCTTGCATGCCTTCTGTCTATCAACATAGTCCTTCCTTTGCCTCCCATGAATGCTCTGTATGATCCTCAATAACTACTCTTTAAACACCAACTCAAAAATTTTTTTCAAAAAGCCTTCCTTGACCCATCCAGTTGTTCTTTCCTCCTTTGTCCATTTCCATAAGGAAATATATTGCTATTACCACTTTTTATCATGACTCATAGGCTAGGCTTAGCTCAGGGAAGTCCCTTGAAAGTTTAAATTTAAAACTGGAATAAAATAAGGATCTTTTTAAGTTAAAGTTCTTAAGCTGTGGTCATAGCTTCCCAAGGTGTCTGTGGATGGATTTTATGGGTTTTGTGAACTTGGATGGGGAAAATACATGTGTGTGTATTTGTGTGCATGTATACATATGTATATATATATGCACACATCTATATATACATATGTATATATATGTATATGCCTATATATATATATATATATATATATATATATATATATATATATATATATATATATAATTTTTCTAACAAATTTGGGATTTTCTTCAGTTTTAGATGTAGGCAACAAAACATTTGCTAAGAAGGAATCCATAGTCTTTCCCAGACACCAAAAATGTCCAAGAACCTTTGATCCAAAAGTGAACAAAAGGAGATTTATTTAGTCATAACAGAAGGACATTCAAAGTAGGTTAAGAGATGTTCACCTGGGATGAAGCATTGATTCAATTGAAAAGGGCTTCCTTATGTTGTTTATGCTATTGTCTATGGTGAGAAGCCTGAGGGAGGAATTCCAGCCTCTCATAGCCTGTTTTTTTTGTTTTTGTTTTTTGTATCCAAGGGATCAGGAAGCCACATCAATATCCCAAACCTTAGTCTCTTGAATCAATTAAATCCATAGAAAAGTTTAAATACCTTTTAAGGAGAGACTAGCTTAACTTGCACGAAGGTTGGGGTGGTCATACTGGTGTTGTCAAGTATATTGCTTCCACCACATTACATAATATATGATATATTTGTGTCTCTATTTTACCCCCTACTAAACCTCACAAAGGCAAGGACTATGTTTTATCTAAATGTTATATCTGTCCCAATGCTTAGCAAAGTGAACTCTACTGAAAATGTGTTTGTGGATTTGAATTCAATTTTTACAATTCTTCTAAATGGAATGATTTCTAATAATGCTACCATAAGTATTAAGCAACTCACCTTGAATGAATATCTATTATAGGTCCAAGATTATATGTAATACTGTGGGAGATAAAAAAAAAAGGTTAAGAAATGGTCCCTTCGCTTTATTGTTAAAAATTTGATTATATTTATTTTTTTAGCTCTAAATCATCCCTCTCTTTACCCTCTCTTCCACCCACTGAGAAGGCAAAAGAAATAAAACCTATTAAAAATATGTATAGTTATGCAAAAAAAGTTTCCACAGTAGCCATTTCCAGCAAAAGAAGGAAAGAGAGAGAACTCTGACTCTATCAGCTCTTTGTCTATTTCATCTATTCTATATGTTTCACTATGAATCCTTGGGAATTGTGATTGGTCATTGCATTGATCAGTTCCTAAGTCTTTGTTACCATGTAAGTTGTTCTTGAGATTTTGCTCACTTCACTTTGCATTAGTTTATAAAAAATCCTGGGAGACGAGTTCTAACTCTTGTCTTGTCAATAACTAGCTTTGGTTAGATACGATAATAGATAGCATTTAAATTTTGCAAAACATGTAGATGTCTTAAGCCTCCCATAAAACCTGTGAAGTAGGTACTGTTATTTTTAACCCCTTTTTTCAGTTAAGGAAACTGAGACACAGATTTAAAGCGATTTGCCTAGAGTCACACAGCTAATGTTTGAGGCAGTATCTGAACTCAAGTCTTCATGACCCAACATTCTCTCCTGTGCCATATAGCTGCTTCTTTTTGTGCTATCTTATCTGTTAAAATAGAGGTTTGGTTCCCCTGGACTGTATATTTCATTGCATTTGAAGCTTCATAAAGCTAAGCTACTACCAAGGGAGAGATCTTCAGCCTGGGAAGCAGGATTAAAGTACCAACTCTCACATTTTTGTAGCATTTCACATAAATGTGAAGTAGAGTTCCATTAAGACTATAAAAATGTTCCTTAAGGAAAGGGACTCTCTTTTTGTTTTGTCCCCACCACATAGCCCAGACTATTGTACTTGATGATGACATCATCATGTTCTTCATCATAGTCATTATCACCACCACCACCACCGTTATTATTAAGTGAACAAGTCATTTTATTGCTTTACAGAACTGGAAAGACTTCCTTGACCAGTATAAATTTGTACTTGCATTTCAGTTTACAGTCTTATAGAGTTCCTTGGATAGCATCAATAGATTAAGTGACTTAGTAGGGTCACACAGACAGAATGTATAAGTCGGAGGATGTTAATTTAGGACTTTTTGACTCCAAGGATAAGTCTTCAGTTCTGCAAATTGTCTCTCATTACACTCAGCCACTGAAAAGCTTATTTGAATAAAATCAAGCCTATCAGGTGGGGTAGTACAAATATAATTATCTCTCATATACAGATGAGGAAACTGAGGCCCAAAGAACTTAAATTTGTCCATGAATCCTCAGCTATAAAGTATTGGAGATAAGACTGATATGGAAGTACTAATTTTACTGTAAGCAAATCTCTTTCCTTATCCAGGCTTCTTCTCCATCACCTGTAAAAGAATTTGTGCTGTTTGTCTGAAGGTCTCTTATGGATTACATTCTATGATTCTAACAGGGACAGCTGAGTGGCACAGTGGATAGAGCTCTGGACCTGAAGTCAGGAGGACCAGAGTTTCCATCTGACCTCAGACACTTACTAGTTGTGTGACCCTGAGCAAGTCACTTTAATCTCTCTTGACCTCAACATTCTCATTTGTAAAATGAGTGATATAATAGCACCCATCTCATGTTTGTAAAGCAATTTTCAATTTGCAAACTTTAGCATGTCATATAATTGCTACCTGTTATTGAAGTAGAACTCATATTCTCTGACAGATGTGAGTTTAGAAAGAGAAAGATTCATTCATTCATTTATTCTTTCATTCACAGACTGGTAATCAAGCATAAGGTCAACAAAGTCAGAAATATTGCAGAGCCCTTGAAGAATGTCTAAGTTGCTGGCCATTCAAAACTCCTGAGTGGGAGAGGAAATATCTCTATCCCATAAGAAAAGTACTTCTGTGCTATCCAGAATCCCAGCTGCTGCCTTTCTCCTGCTTTGTTCCAAGGCTAGACACAGAAAATTCGGCATCAGCTTCTAATACAGAGTGCCCTACTGGGAAATAAAGCTGCCATCAGTTAAATTCATTACCACAGATGGCACCAATCTTAGAGTCACTCTAAATTACTCGAAAAATTGCAGGAGCTAGTTATGAGCAAAATCATTGGCTTCAAAGGTTCCCAGCCTAGCTAATAGATCACATGGTTGAAGCTTGTTTACCTCGAGGTCACTCGTTTGACCAGGGCCCAGTTTCCTGCTAATAAAAAAATACTCTTCCCATCTGACAGCTGGCCCATGGCATTTCCGTGAAATGAACTGTTCTCTAGCCAGGTCCTGGTGAATAGGCATCCCTTCAACCCATGTCCATGCACAGACTCAGCACTTTTCCTGATGTCTCTCTGTAGACTATCTAGGTCTCTGAGATAGAATGTAGCAGGGTCCTCAACTGGCTGACCTGGGAAAGGACTGAGATTTGATTGTTTAGGGAAAGTGTCAGTGATAGGATTTGAACTAAAGGTATTGTAATCTTATAAAGATTAGATTGTATGATACTTCCCTATATAATTCTAATCTACATGGTTTGCTCACCTTCCTACCCTTACTCCCTATATTACAGTCCCTAGCTCTCTTCTGCTAACCCTTCTTTTCTCTATACAGAGTTTCTAGTTTATGTGGTCATCTGGGGACCCTCCAAGTTAGAACTTTTCCCCCTTAACTCCTTTGAAAGTGGTTTTGTGGGATTAAACTTAAAACATAGTATCTTAAAACTTGAAAGGCCCTTGTAGACCAAACTCATTTCATTGAGTCTAATAGAGGTGAATTGATTTGATCAAAGGTAGAAAGCTAACCTTTGGCAGAGTTAAGCATAAAACATAGATATTTCTTACTCTAAGTCCAACAATCTACATTATATCTTATTGTCTGTTTCAGTCAGTTTAAAGAAACTCATCTTAAAAGGCTGTGGGATACCCTTGATAAAAAACTGCTTAAACTAGAAAGCTAGAATGCTCTTTTATTTCATTGTATTGATAGCTAGAATCAGAGACTAGGGATGGCCTTTTTTATAGGCAGAAAAGGCTGGTATAGGAGAATCTGAAGGCAGGGATAGGGGACCTGTGGCTTTGATGCCACATGTGACCCTTTAGGTCCTCAAGCGTGACCCTTTGACTGAAGAAATTTGTTCTATGAAATTTGGATTCAGTCAAATGTGGCCTCAAGGCCACCATTTTCCCTGTCAGGGGTTCTTGGTACGTTCCCTTCACTAACTATGTTTCTCATATTGCCCTTAGGTATGCCTGAAATTTCATTATTACTGCCATTTGGAGGATTTTGACTTGCAAGATTCCCAGTGTAAAATATAAATTACCCTAAGAGGTATTCTTTCCCTCCATGGTACTCAAATGATCTATTCTGTGAAGTGAATTTGTTTCATTAGGTGATTGATTTTAAATAAGAAGGCTTGAGTTCAAATCCTTCTTTGCTCCTTAATATTTATATGACCTTGGAAAGTCATTCAATCTGTCTGGACTTCAAGTTTTCTCATTTATAATTAGGTGGTTGGATTATATGCCCTTTAAGATCCCTTCCAACTCTATATCTATAATCTTATGTCTAGGGTCCCATCTGCCTTGAAAATCTTATGAGTTTTCCCTTGAACTGTGCTAAGCTCACATTTGTCTCCACTTTTCCCCGTCACCACTTTCCAAGTATACAATAAGTTCTTACAAGAATGAGAATCAGGGGAAGAGCCTGGGTGATGGTAATAGAAATAAACAGTCTTAAAGGGAAGGTTAAAGAGCATGGAAATCAACATCTGAGATAGAAAGTTAAGGTTCAGTGGAGACAAAAGATGCCTTGAGCAATGCAGCAAAACAATGAAAACCTCTGAGTTTTAGTGTCTCCATTCATAAGTATGGGTATAACAGTATGCTGATAACTTGCTCTTGTGGTTGTTGTGAAAATCAAATGAAAAATGTATGTAAATGATTTTGTGAACCTTATAGAGCCATATACATGTCATTTGCTGTTAACGCCTTCTTCATAGGATTTCTGGGAATATCTGTTGAAGCAGTAGCAGTCAAAGGGCTTTGAATTAAATCAGGCATTAAATCTAATGAAGAATGCTTAGTAACGATATTGTTCCTATCACCATCCTCTTGGACATTTCAAAAAGACCTCTTGCCCCCATTCCGTTTGACTGTGAGCCATTATTTCTCTGACTCTTGGAGAAAAGCTATAAAGTCAGAAAAGTTATATCCTCCTCGTCTACCCCTTTAACAGCCACCTCTCTTTCCATAATTTTCCCCATTCTTCTCACACTGACCTCTGAGGAAGCTTTTTGGTGTATAATGAAGAGCAGACTTTAGAATTAGATAATTAGGTTTCAAATCATGGTTCTATCCTTATTTCTTCTGTGATTTAACATTTGTGTCTCAATTTCTTTATCTGAAAATGAGGAGTTTGGAACAGATGGTCTCTGAGGCCCTAGAAAGAAGAAAAATAAAGTGCTCTGTTAGTCCAAGCATAGACAGCTTTATGGACCTCCTTGCATGAATGCTCTTACTCTAATTGGTTTCTGTATGCCATGGTATGCTATTTATTGCTTTTCTAATTGTTGCCAAGAAGATAAGCCTTACAGAAGAAGGTATACTAAGAGCCAAACAAAATTGTAGTTTGGAAAATCACTTTCCAGTGAATGGCATTCCTAGCTAGCTTTGAATAAACTTACTATTTCCTTCCCCACTGATCTCTGAAGCCATTGACTTCTGTGTTATGGTCTAGTTGGTAAGTAAGATTTTCTCTGGTCTTTTTCAGACTCCAATTTGAGAAATAGCTCAACAAATAGCCTTTCCAGCTCTCCATTTATCATTCAAAGATTTGATAAATCTGATGGCTACTCCTTCTCTGAGGGCTTTCATGCTATGTCTTTATTTCCTAAGATTTCCAACACTGGGCACCTTCAAAGTAATCTTTCCACACTCCCTCCAGCTAAGTCTCTCCCCTTACTTATAAGAATTTCCCTGTCCTTCATGTATTCTATTTCCACGAGAATCTAGTAGATGAAATTCTTCTGAGTCACTAGGAGCTTAATGACTACCAACACAATCATGTGTTGCCCTTCCTAACAGGATATACATTTTAACAAGACATTCCTGGAGTAGAGGAGCAGGGCTGATTCAGCTGAAATAAACAAATACAAAACATTCTACATGCAAGGTACTGTAGGAAGCATTGTGCTGTAGATGGGGGTTAAAGACAGTTGCTACCCTCAACAGCATTTAGCAACTCTCAGAAAAGATTGGGCATGGACAGAAATAGCCATTACAGGAAGTAGAAAGTTTTATTTGGCATTCTTTCTTCATGCCTATCATTATTGTGGCTTTTCTGCCATTGATGATAAAAGATTATCACTTACAAAATATGAAGAAAAAGGACTGGACTCAAGAGTATTCAGTGCTTGAACCCTAGACTAGTTATTTCAGTTCTCTTTGTGGCTCATTTCCTTCATCAGCACTATGGGACAATGATTATTCTATTCCCTAACTTGCAGGGTCATTTGGGAGAAAACACTATGGAAATCATAACATTTGTTATAAATATATGCATAACCTCAGCTTAATTTAGTAGAAAGAAGGTTGGACTTAGAGTCAAGAAGAAGGGGGTTCACATATCTCTGACATTTATTAGTAGTGTGACTACAGAGTAACATGCTTGTAGATTAACTGACAACTTCTATGAATCTCAGTTTTTTCACCTACTAAATGGGGAAAATAAAACCTATAGTTTCTATTTTACAATGTCATATTAAGCACTCAAGGCACTTTTGCAAGACTGAAAATATTATACAAATAAATGTCAGCCATTATTATTTTTAGAATGTTAATTAATTGCTATTATTGTCAGGTACAGTAGAAAGAAGTAGAAAGCTCTGTGGTCTGAGGACTTGTATTCAAATACTGCTTTGGATGTATGTCACGTGTGTGACTTTAGGAAAGTAATTTACCTTCCCTGGATCTCAGTTCCCTGTAAAACAAAGGCATCTCTGATGTCCCTTCCAACTCTAGACTTATGGTGCTTCTTTGTAGACTCTAAGTTTCCTGAGGTTAGGGACCATATCTTACTCATCTTTTCATCTCCTCTCTGCCTCCCAACATATCAAAGAACATAGTCCATAGAAGACATTTGACACGTGCGTGTGTCTTTGTCTTTTGTTGACAAAGAAGTCCATTCCATCATAGAAATAATGACATGACTTGCACTTGACTTTATTTTGAGTGAGGGAGGGCTGTGCAGGTCACCAGTCTCATTTCTCCTCTACAGCCTCCACATCTGAATCCAGTGACCAGATATTCTTCAGGATGACTGGAGATGACCCAAGATGCAGCATTTGGGGCTAAGTGACTTGGCCAAAGTCCCACAGCTAGTGAGTGTCAAGTGTCTTAGGTGAGATTTGAACGCAGGTCCTCCTGACTCCTGCACTAGTGCTCTATCCACTGCACCACCTAGCTGCCCAAAAGAAGACACTTGATATAAATTTGTCAAATGAATAAGTGAGTGAATGGATGAGTTAACTAATCTTAAGTGCAATGTTATAAGTGTATAAGTGCAAAGTATTGCTAGAGTTCAAAGGAAGGAAAGATCTCTTTTGGTTCATGTAAGCTCTTCATGAACTAGGCAGCCTTCCCTCCCAGAAACACAGGTGCATGAGATCAGTTTGTACCCCAACTCCTGAACCCTTGCCTCCAGTTGGGGAAATGACTAGGGTGAATTTAAAACTGAGATACCCAGATGCTTTGGCAAGGCTCGAGTGGACCATGGATGCTCAATTAAAATAAATCACAGTAATTGAATTGTCACATGGACCAGGCCTTTGATGAATGTAGAAAGGAAATGCTGATACTATCCAAAAAAAGCCTAGAATATTATTGCTTGGGGAAAAAGTAATGAAGCTATGCAGGGATTGGCTTGTTGCATGCCTTTAGAGGCCTTAGGATAACTGCCACCAATATTACCAGAATAATGTGCTGTGGTTTAGTTCATCAGCAAGACCCTCGTTCAGGCAGTCAGTTTGATTAGGACATGGTGCAGGCTTGGCTTCAGAAGTAATTTCAAAGTGACCTTCTCTTGTTACTAGTGAATATGGCTCTGAGACCAGGCATCCTCCACACAAGTGCTCCTTCAGAGATTCATTAGGGCAAGGTGACCCTGGCCTCTCAAGATCTATGCCATCTAAGCTCAGGCTCTTATATCTTCCACTAGGCTGGGATAGCTTGAACACCAAAATTCAGATTTCATGGTCACTAGGTTGACTGTGGGGTGAATTTTTTAACCATTATAACTCTCAATGACCATCTATTTAAGTTCAGAGAGAGATACAATCTGATATGTGATGGGGAAGAAAAAGTAAAGATGAGTGAGAGAAGCATGGATGGGGCCATGGGTATTTTGGTTAATATTTAACAACTGGCCCTCTGAACAAAATATATATGCAGAACATACTTTTAATCTGCATCCTTTATATTTTCTCCATAAGTTTCTTAAGTCTAGGTAATCAACCAAAAATAAAGTAGGCTTTGATTTATATTATTTACCAATATCCAAAGTGTAAATGCTCATGCTAAAAAGTTAATAATTGGCTTTCATATTCTCCTAGATGATGATTTCCTGAATAGTGTTTGGGTATCAGGACCTTGGGTAGGAATTCCTCCAGAACGTTTTCTGATATGTTGGCAATGAGCTGGTTAGCAAAGAGGTTATGGTAGAGGCTCCAGATATGTCTTTCAAACGGTCTATGAAAAGTGCATAACAAAATTGTGCTTGATATATCCTTGCCTTTTGGTGTTTCAAAACCAATGACAGATTCAAGGTGGATAGATGGACATCTCGGGACCCTTGGTACCATATTAAACTTCTATTCAGGACCAAATTTGTGGAGTGATGGAAAGAGTCCTGAACCAGAAGTAAGGAGACATGGATTCTAGATGTCAAAATGCTTTTAGGTCAGTATCAATAAAATGATCAATCAATAAGCATTTATTAAGTCTCTACTATGTATAAGGCACCTTCCTAGGCACTTAGCATACAAACATTACTCCTTGCCCTCAAGGAGCTTATGTTCTATGGAGGGAGATAATGTATTTATATACAAGTATACATAAAATAGATCAAATAAAGTAATTTTGTGATCTTGGATAGGTCTGTCTACATCTCTGGACCTCAGATTCCTGACTTATAAGATGAAAAGTTTTGGGCAAATAACACCTAAGATCCCTGTATGAAACTGCTAATTACTCAAAATTTTGTGTTTTAAAAATTAGGAATCTGATCCAGATGTGCAAGATTGAGTGCACATGGGCATACAATCAGGAACAAAGCAGGAAGTTTATTCCCACACAGAAAAGGAAATAAGAAATAAGGAATTATAGCATGATTAGAATAGAATCCAGGCATTTCTCATCACTATCGAAAGGGCTTATTGGGATACAGTTTCTTTGCAAGGTTGTTAGTCATTTTATATTTTAACTCCACTGGGAGTAATCGAATCAAACTTCAAGTGAAATCATCTTTCTGGGGCATTTCTCTTTGTTTCAATGCTTTCAGGATTTCAAGCCCAACCTTGCTTCTGCTGCTGATACGTCAGTAGCTCTCATAGGCATTGACTTTATCACCTGCACTGGCAGTCCTTCTAGGACTTTTCAGTGTTTACAGGAAAAAGGGATAAGGAGGGCATCCTGGTACAAGCCCAAATAATTGAGTCAATGCTTCTCATAAAGAGTGAGTACTTAGGAAGATTCAGCACCATCATTACCGGTGATTCTTTCTAAAGTCACACCTTCTTTTCTTGATAATTGCTTTCAAGTGCTCCAATAACAAGAAGCTTTCAATTCTTTGTGCTGCTGAAGGACCTCACATATTCACCTTTACTGTCTCAGCAACCAGTCAGGGGGAATTCCACCCAGTGATGAACCATACAAAGCTACAAGCAAGTGGAGGATAGTTACCCTTATTCACACTGTCCTTAGGGACCAGTCAAGGAAAATATATGAATTTTCCAAGGAGAACAAGGAGAAAGTTTATGAATTTGACTGAAATGTCCTATGGCATTCTCTAGATTCCCTCTCAATTCTATATCCTATATTCTAGGATCTCTTTTGCTGTTTACATGCCATATCTTATATTTTAAATTTTTGGATACTAAAGATATAAAATGCTCTGACATTCTGTGCTCTCTGTTCTAATATTTTCTTTCCCAAGGTCCTTTTCAGTCCTCACATTCTATTTTCTAACATGCTGTGTTCTAGGGTCATTTTTGTCTTTGACATTCTGTGATCCTTTAATTCTAGGGTAGCCACTCAGGAGAGGGATGATGAGATCTGTGTGCATGGTTCAGGAGGCAGCTGTGACTTTCTGAATAGCCTAGAATTTGGCTATGGAAACTCACAGCCGGGAAAGCTAGACTAATAGATGAATGAATTGACAATGTGTGAATAAGTTATTCTGCTAAGCAGACATTGAAGTACTGGCAGATGTGGACTAGGTCCCTTATTCTCTGCATAAATATCCTGGCTTGGAAGAAGAGATGCCTTGGAAAAGCAGAGCTTCCAGACTCTGTTTTCCATTTGAGAGGAAAAATAATTGACTATTTTAAAAGTCAATGATAAAGTCACAATTGTTTGTCATTGGTTCATAGAATGCAAAGGCTAAAAGGGACAGTGGAGACCTTGTAGGAAGTTTGGTGTGGCAGAAATAACATTGTTTCTCAAGGCACAGATTCTGGGTTCAAATTTTGCCCCTAATTCTTGCTAGCTGTATGGTCCTGGACAAGTCACTTACCCTACATAGGCGTCATTTTTCTCATATATAAAATGAGAGGCTTGCACCAGATGGCCTCAGATATCCCTTTTATCCTTTCATTTTACAGGTGAAAAAACTAAATAAAACTCAGAGGAGAGGAAATGTCTCACCTCACTAATACACTCTTGTTAGAGTTGGATATCAGATCCAGGTCTATTGCAAACACCATGCTGTTGCTCACTTTACCTACTTCATGAGTTAGATATTGAAAAATCTTCCAGAAAGCAGGTGCAGTTCTTTGAACTTCAGTTTACTTATATCCCCATATATCCCTTATACCTCCAACCAGGAGCTGGAATATCATGTGTTAGGAATGTCAAGGAAGCCATTGTCACTGGATTGCAGAGAGCATGGTGGGTAGAGGGGGAGAGGTGGTGTGATGGGGGAAAGAATAAAAAAAAATTGGAAAGGTAGGGGAGGGCAGGTTATGAACACCAAACATCAATAATTCAATTATGAAGTGATGAAGGTTTATACCAGAATGATGGCAGTGTCAGAGGAAAGAAAGGGACATTGTTTAGAAACATTGAAAATGTGAAATCAACAGGTCTTGGCAAGAGATTGGATATAGCGAGTGAGAGATAGTGAAATTCACACCTAGGTTTCAAACCTGGAAGAACTGGGGGTACCTTTGACAATAATAAAGGAGTTTGGAGGGAGGAAGGGTTTAGGACAGGCATGGGGAACCTGCAGCCTAGAGGACACATATGGCCCTCTAGGTTCCCACATGCAGCCCTTTGACTAAATTCAAACTTCATAGAACTTCACAAACGCATGATTTGTGGCCCTTGAGGGCCACATGTAGCCTCAAGGTCTAAACCCCTGGTTTAGGAGGAAATATAATGAGTTCAGATTTAGACATCCTCTGCTGGACATCCAGTTTGAGATGTATGAAAGACAGTTGGACATGTGAAAGTGGAGGTCAGCAGAAAGGTTAGGACAGGATAGGAAGATTGGAGAATTATCATTATGGAGATAAAGAATTGAATCTGTGGGAGCTGATGAGATCAACAAGTGAAGTAGTATGAAAGAAGAGAAGAGGGCTGGCGCCAGAACTCTTAAGGGACACCTGTGCAAGAAAGCATGATCTGGAGGAAGATCTAGCAAAGGAGATTAAGGAGGAGAACCAGGACATAGTGGTGTTCCTCCTCTCCCCTCTCCTGTTTTATCTTATCCTATAATTGTATCTTAGATCTACAGCTAGCAGACATCTCATCCAACACTTTCATTTAACAGGTAAGAAAATTAAGACCAGTGGCGCTTAAGTACCTTGCCCAGGTTCCACAGGTAGTAAATATCAGAGAAGAGATTTAAAGACAGAACCTTTGACTTCAGGGACAGAAGCTTTTCAACTGCAAGATGTCTAATGAAGTTTCTTTCGGATCTGTGCTTGACCAAATGCTGTTTAATGTTTTATCAGTGACCTGGGTAGAGACATAAATGGCACGCTTATCAAATCTGAACATGATGCAAAGCCAAGTGGACTTGCAAATAATCTGGATGACAGGATCCCAAAAGAACTTAATAATACAGAACCATAGACCAAGTCTAGTAAGGTGAAATTTAATGAGGGTTAATGAGAATGATTACTCTGGTTCAAAAAATCAATTTCATAAGTTTGAGGGTGGGTGAGGTAGTTTATCTGAAAAAAAGCTGGGTGCTTTGTGAATTTCAAGTGACCAGTGGATCAACAGTGAGATACGACAATCAAGACAGAGAGGCATAGTGTTCAGGATTAGGGAAATGGTAAGTTCCATTGTACTCTTTCCTAGCCCATCGGGGGTTTTCTAACTACATCTGGGGAACTGTCTTCAGTTCTTGGCACCACAGGCATTATTCTTACTTTGTATGACTCTAAAGCAGGAGATTTTAACTTGAGGTCTGTGAATTTGAATGGGAAAAATTACATATTTATTTCAATATAATTGGTTTCTTTTAAGATCCTACATATTTTATTTTACATATTTCAAAATATTACCCTAAAAAGGTTCTCTACATAGACTTCACCAATTGCCCAAAGGAACTAGGACACAAACAAGTTAAGTACCCTAATCTACAGGATAAAGTTTAGGGCAGTGGGTAGAAGTTGCATAGTGGTGAATGTAGGTTAATAGAAGGTGTAATGAACACAATATATATGTGTTTGTCCTTCATTGCTGAAGAAGACCATGATATCATAAATAATGACATGACTTGCACCTCACTTTTTGTTTTGAGTGAGGGAGGGCTGTGCAGGTCACCAGCCTTACTTCTCCTCCATAGTCATCTGAATCCAGTGACCAGTTATTCATCAGGATGACTGGAGATGACCCAGGATGAGGCAATTGGGGTTAAGTGACTTGCCCAAGGTCACACAGATAGTGAGTGTCAAGCGTCTGAGGTGAGATTTGAATTCAGGTCCTCTGGACTCCTGCACTGGTGCTCTATCCACTGCACTACCTAGCTGCCCCCATGAACACAATATCCAAGGTTTCAAGACCTAAGAGGCTAAAGAAGCTGTACGGTACAGTTAGAAATTCAAGGTGTAATGTACAACCGTTAGTTACAATTGTAGAACATGGAGATGTGTAGGAGAATATAGGTAACACTAAAATAGGAAATTGTGTTTTAGAGACAGTTCATTAAAGTCAGAAATTAATGATAAAGTACTACATTCTCTACTGATTAACTAAATGCTCTAATACCTGCCTTTGGTGATGCAAGGAATCCCATGTAAGATTGCTTCACATTGAGGATAAAGTTCTTTAGATCTAACGAATTCCTCATTAGTTCTTTAGATCTAATGACTTCCTCATTCTCATGTGTGCTTCTATGGTTACCAATCCTGATGAGTTGCCTTGGAGAAATGTGGAACTAGAAAGATGTGCTCATCAATGCATTAGGTACCCTTATTAAAAGGTCCGTGCACATCAGTTGATGCAAAAGTTTGCTTAGTTCTTTAAAATATTGTTAAATTCTCATCCTCTTTGTGCATCCTTGTTGTTTTCATAGTAATTCCTTTCTTTTCCATTTTTGTTTTTGTTTTGTTTTGCCATTTGTCTCTTTGACAGGATCTCATTGAATCCAATTCTTGTACTAGGGACCAGCGTATCTTGTATGATACATGTGGCATAGCCATTGGACACTGGGATTTGGTGGTAATAGGCAATGGCAAGTTAGAAAAAGTTGGGGTGCTCTGATGCCCTAAAACCTGCCCCTATTTTTCAGTAGTGCTCTGTTCTTTTATTTTCTTTTATTGTTGCTATATAAACTACTGAAGGTTTCAGTATAGGGTGGACCTCCTGAAGGTTAAACAGCCCAGAATAGTGTTGTTCTCCCAGCACCCTGCCCCAATCAGACAAAAGATCAGAATGAAATGGACGGACTGAGAATAACTCACAGGCAAAATCAATTAGGAATTTCGAGAGTGTCTTTATTAGCCAGGCTGGCGGCTGCCTCATGGAGAGACCCAGAGAAGACAGCCCTGAACTGAGGTGGGAGTGTGCATTTTAAGCATTTCGGCGCTACTTGGTACAGCCTTGTGTTTTCTACAACAAACAGAGTTCTGACAGAGCAAGGGTGGGTGGGGCTTGTTGTTAGGCAAGAACCCCCAAATAGAAGGGGTTGTTAGAGTACTGTTAGGCAGAGGACCCCAACAGAGAAGAGGTGCCAGGAGAGGGATCCAATCAAAGACTGGTTGTCATTCAACAAAAAGTAGATGTTAGGAAGGGGGTACTCAGCAAAAGGTAGTTGCTTGGCAAGAGGGGTCTAATATTAGGGGGGCATAGGTGGTTACCATGCAAATGAAGTAAACAAAAAATGACTGTTAACAATTCATCCGATATTTCACAACCCAAAGGGGAATAACATTTTGACAGGGGCCCAACAAAACCCTGTTACTAGGCAGGTTATCCCACCCTGCCCAGTAACCTTACACATATCTCTCAACCTAGGGGCCCAGGGAGGAATAATGTCCACTTCAAGACTACCTTGAAAAAACAGAGTTATGGAGGTGGTTACTTAAACTTAAAAAAGAGGGAGATTAGCAATCAATCCCTTTGAATCTTGATTAGCTAATAACAGCCTATCGGAGTTGGGCTTTTTGTAGTTGAGTTTGAATGCTTGCAACTCCAATGGACTGGTCACATTGTTCAAATGCAAAATGTATGTTTGCCAAAAAGACTATTTTATGGAAAACTCACACAGGGCAAATGTTCACATGCTGATCAGAAGAAGCTATACAAGGACACTCTCAAGGTCCCTCTTAAGAACTTTGGAATTCATTGTACGACATGGGAGACATTGGCACAAGAATGCCCAGAATGGCATGCCCACATCAAAGAAGATGCTGTGCTCTATAAGCAAAGCAGAATTGAAATAGCTCAAAAGAAACACAAGAAGTGCAAATCTAGAGTAACCACCCCAGATATTCATGTGGACTCTTTGTGCCTAATCTGTGGGTAAAGCATTTGAAGTTCATATTGGTCTGATCAGCTACAGTTGGAGACATTGAACCTTGATGTGATGTCATTTTAGAAATGACCAACCAACCAACCAGATAATAACAGAAGAAAAGAGAAAAAAAATCCCACTGCTGCTTCTACCTCCACCAATTCCTTTGATCTTTCCATTACTGAGTCGTTCGTTAGCTGTATCCAACTCTTCATAACCCCATTTGGAGTTTTCTTGACAGAGATACTAAAGTGGTTTGCCATTTTTTTCTAGACCTTAGGCAATTCAAAGACTATTAGTGGTAAGGCCAAACTCACCAAGCCCAGTGAGTCTTACTATTGCCCTGAATATGATTAGAATCCTTTATTACACAGAAGTGGAGTTCAAAATTTCAAGGAATTCAGGTGATCATCATCCTTGGGGAATCCCACTAAGGTCAGACATGATACTTGCATGGAGGTGGGAGGTTTTGGGGAAACAACCACATAGTGGGCAAAGGTCACTTCTTAGATAGAAGTACAAGAATGATTCGAACAGACTGAATGTATAGTAGAGATGGAATTGTGGGATGGATTTATTTACTCAGTGTGATAAAGTACCACCTGCCATCCTTAGCTGTCCATGGACTGCTAAGTTTCTCAATCCCTTCTCCTTCTGCTCCTCAACTAGTATGACCATATTTCATGAGGGACTTGTGCTATGCAAGTCCAGTAAATCAATATGATAGGCCTTTTTTTGAATGCCTCCAGTTTCTATTTTGTACTAAGAAAGTGCCGGTGACATCCCTAAGCCTTTCTGGCATGTCAGAGCCACAGATCTGTAGCTTCACTGACTAACCACAGACTCTTAATAGCTTCCTCAACTTCATTTCTCAGCAAAGAACACATCTTCAGTATTATACCTCCAGTATAATATTAAACAAAATCTCACAGTTCCATCTGGATCTTTCATTTGGCCTGTTGTCGTCAGGCAATGGGTCTACTTGAGCTTTGGAACGAACTGTTTAAATATCACCTTTATTTGTTAGCCCCCGCTTTCACCAATTAGAGTGACTACTTTGAAAACATGATGTTCACCCTCAACCACCTCCATTTCCCTAATCAGAATGGCTCCTTTGGCCTACTCTTTTTTCATGTTGACCATAGAGATAATGGGGCAGATGGTGAGGATATATACTATAACTGCATCCTAACCTTGGGAATGATTAAAAAATATTCTATACTGAGTGTGTTAAAAGTTGCCACAACAGTAATAGATGTAGATATATGTTGCCTCCAGGAGCAAGTTGGCACAGCTAGTAAATGCCAGAGTGAGGACTTATTTTCAGATTTTCTGATTGCCTTACCCTATCATGATATTATATTTGTACTGGGAGTCTAATGTGGATTATTATTAATACTACCGTTCTCTGTAGCTCCTCTCTCCTCTGAATTTCTCATCCCTTTCTCATTTCCCTTTGGGTCTTTAATCATCTAGCAGAATGTTTGAACAAGCACACTCTAACCCTGTCGCACCCACCCACCCACCCGTCTGCTATGGCGCACTTGTTTTCATTCCATCATTTCTCTCTATTATTTCCTGCCTTGAATTTATTTACTTCCATCCAGTGCTTTGAATCCCACTGAATGAAAACCCTTGTGTGAAATAAGGTTGCCCAGAAGAAACTAAAGAAAACATTCCAGCCAACGTTCCAGTTATCTATCTAGGGAGCACAGAAAGATGAGAAGGCTGACAAAGAAAACATCTTTATTTTCATCAGCATCCAGGCGGGGGGAAAATAGTGTGGGACATATCAGTAATAATTTTCAATTTGTAAAAGGTCGTGACCTGTATCTGGCTAATATGATGGGAAAATTTGATTTGTATAGAATCTGGAGATGGAAACAGCCTTAAAAATGTGAAACCAAAGAGAGAGATGCTGCAGAATTAAAAGAGAGAGTATTTTTAATGGACAAGGACTGAATGAGACAAGGGAATGGAGGAACTTAAGCAGTATTGTTGACGGGGGAGAGATATCAGAACTTTTCATGATTGAACACAACTCCTAGAGTTATGGGAAATCTAGCAGTAGAGACAAGGAAAGTCTGATACTGTAAATGGACTGAGCTGGAAATAAAGCTGAATTTGGCATCAGATGACCTGAGCACAAATCTTGTTTTTACTATATGTATATGACACAAGAATAATTTATTAGGTACCTATTATGTGCCAGGCATGGTGCTAAGCTCTGATGATACAAACAATAGAAAGAAAGACAGTTCTTACCCTCATGGAACTTACAACCTAATGAGGGAAAATAAGGCAAAAAGAAAAGAAGCTGAAAAGGGGAGGGGAATGCCATGATGAAGATGATGATGATGGAATTTAAATCAATCAGAGTAGCTGGTGGCAAATGAAAATGTGACGGTAGGTAATTCACGCTGCCATTTTAGGTTTCAGCTTCCTTACATAACTATTAATGGCTCTGAACTTGAACTAGGTTCATTTCTGCTTTAAATTTCTCATCTTATTATTGTATGTCTAGATTCAGTTCAATGCAGTTCCTACAATCACATACATATATGTTTGCATGTATCTATACATATGTGTATGTGTGTACATGCACACATATGCACATGCATATATTCATAATATATATGTGTGTATGAATGTGTATGTACATACACATATATACATGCATACATACATACATCTGTTCAGTGCCAGCCACTATCTTAGGAATGGAAGATAGAAGGATGAAAATGAATAGTACATCCCTGGCCTCAAGGAAGCTGAATTCTAAGGTTTCCACAAGTATTATTATGGTATTATGAAAAAAACACTGGTTCTGGGATTCAAAGCTTGTTGTTGTTCAGTTGTGTTGCACTCTTCATGACCCAAATTGGACTTTTCTTGCCAAAGATACTGAAGCGGCTTGCCATTTCCTTCTCCATCTCATTTTACAAGTAGGAAAATTGAGACAAATGGGATTAAGTGACTTGTAGAGGGTCACACAGCTCTAAGTGTCTCCTGATATTTTATCCACTGGACCACCTACCTGCCCCTTGGGATTAGAAGAGCTGGCTTCAAATATTGCCTTTAATGGTCATAACATTAGATAAGTCATTAACCTCGTTAAAGCTCAGTTTTCTCCACAAAAATTGAAGGTATTTGATGAAATGCCTCTGAGGTAGCTTCTAGTCATAGTTATACATAGTTATACTTCCTGGTTTTGATCCTGCTTCCATTTAAAGTTATGCCTCTGTACCTTCTCTATAAAATAGGGTTAATAGTACTTTCATGACCTCTCTTTCACCTTGTCATGAATGAATTAAAAAACATTAACTGCTTCCTGTGTACCTGGCATCGTGCTAAGCACAGGGTATACAAATGCAATAGCTAGACAAATCTATGCCCTCAAAGAACTTGTATTGTGATAGGAGGTCTTATCACATGTAAAGGAGTGTTGGACAGTAGTCAAAGGAAGGTGATTTTTTTTTTACTGGGAAAGTCACAAGGATGGGCAACAGAAAAAAACAGGAAGCTAACTGATATGTCCTTTTTAAAAGTTATGGTAATGTTTGGTCTGATAAATAGTTCCCAGGTCAAGAAGTAGGAAAGAGAAGGGGAAATCTTGATCAAAACTTATCTGTACCTCATCCTTAGTGATCCTACTTCCCCTTAAAGGACATTCTCTGATGCCTCTGTGTCCACTTGCTAAATGTGGGAAATCTCAGTCAACTCAGTCAATATCTAGTAGGAGGACATGAGCAGATCTCAGGGTGGAATCCCCAGCCACAGTAGCAGTGGTTCCCAGATCTCTCAATCCACAGGTGCCAAAGGGCACTGAGAGACTTTTCAGCTGGTTGAGAAGGGAGAAGGGCCTTCCCTTAGCTCCAGCCTCAGGTGGGCGGCAGCACAGGGTGGGCAGCAGCAGCTTCCACAGCTGCCCCTACAGCAGTCTGCATCCATTGTTGGATTGTAAAGCCCCTGGGGGCAGCTGATCCTGCCTTAACCCTGTGTGGCAGCCCTATCCCCACCTACTCTTCCTAGAGAATTTGAGCAGCTAATATTTATCTCACACTGAATGGCTGCCTTGCCCAAGGAGATTATCTGAATCTCAGTCCCCAGTGCAGGGTTGGTGGAACTGGAGGTTGGGTGGCTGTGGAGAGGAAACTCTACTACTCAGATTCTGGGCACAAAAATTTCTAGTTGGTCCCAAACCAGTGTACATGCTTGATTGTGCCACCTTGCAGGCACTGAGATCTTATAGATACCCAGAGTATATCCTACTCTTGACAAAGGATCCAAAAGTCAAGTAACTGGTTGGGAAAATGCCAAATTTCAGAGTTACCAGATCAAGGAGAAAATATTGCAAGCAGTTAGAAAGAAATAATTTGAGTATTGTGGAAATACAATGAGGATAATACAAGATCTAGCAGCTTCCACATTAAGGGATCAAGGGGCATGCAATATGATATTCCAGAACTCAAAAGAACTAGAACTAAAACCAAGAATCACCTACCCAGCAAAACTGAGTATGATACTTCAGGGGAAAACATGGTCTTTCAATGACATTAAGGACTTTCAAGCATTCTTGATGAAAAGACCAGAGCTGAAAAGAAAATTTGACTTTCAAACACAAGAATCAAGAGAAGCATGAAGAGGTAAACAGGAAAGTAAAATCATAAGGGACTTACTAAAGTTGAACTATTTATATTCCTCCATGAAAAGACAATATTTGTAACTCTTGAAATTTTTTTCAGTATCTGGGTAGTTGGTGGGATTACATACACACACAGAGACAGAGAGCACAGGGTGAGTTGAATAGGATGGGATCATATCTTAAAAAATGAAATTCAGGGATGAGAGAGGAATATATTGGGAGGAGAAAAGGAGAAATGTAATGGGGCAAATTATTTCTCATAAAAGGCAAGAAAAAGACTTTTCAATGGAGGGGAAAGGGGGAGGTGAGAGGGAAAAAGTGAAGCTTTCATCACATTTGACTCAAGGAAGGAATAAAATGCTCACTCATTTTGGTATGAAAACTTATCTTACAATATAGGAAAGTGGGGGAGAAGAGGATAAGCAGGGTGGGGGGGATGATGGAAGGGAGGGCACTGGGAGGAGGGATCAATTAGAAGTCAACATTCTTGGGGAGGGACAAGGTCAAAAGAGACTCGAAGAAATGCGGGGCAGGATAGGATGGAGGGAAATATAGTTAGTCTTATATAATATGACTATTATGCAAGTCATTTGCAAAACTACACGTATATGACCTGTTCTGTATTGCTTGCCTTCCCATTGGGGATGGGTGGGGAGGGAGGAAGGAAGAGAAGTCGGAACTCAGAGTTTTAGGAACAACTGTGGAGTATCATCTTTGCATTCAACTAGAAAATAAGAAATACAGGTAATGGGGTATAGAAATTTATCTTGCCCTATAGGACAAAAGAAAAGACAGGGATAAAGGAAGGGAGGGATATTAGAAGGAAGGAAAGATTGGTGATAGGGGTAATTAGAATGCTCGGTGTTTTGGGGTGGAGGGAGAGGAGAGATGGGGAGAAAATTTGAAACTCAAAATTTTGTGGAAATGAATGTTGAAAACTTAAAGCAAATAAATAAATTAGAAAATAAAATAAAATACAAAAAAAAAGAAAATTGCATACCCATTGTTTAGTAAAGTGCCTAGCAGTGATAAGCACTTAATAAATATTTATTGGATTGGATTAATTTTATTCTTGGGGGGGGGAGGGCAGTAAAGGAAAGGGAAAGGAATGACTACCATTTCAATTAAAGTTGAAAAAGTCCTGAGCAAAATCCTGTAGTTGGAAATTGCTTTAGGAAATCCTTGAGGTGCATTTGAAGGTGAGGAACGTTTTTATTGGCACTCGTTTTTGTGATTTGACAGGTTTCCTACCCCCAAATCTCTTCCTCTTCAGTCTGCTCCAAAGCCTCAAAAATCTCCCATTAGGAATTCATACTTTTGAAGTTAAGGGAAAGGGGATATGAGTTCTTTCTTAAGAGATATGCACATATTCTTCATAGATTGGATTTTAATCAAATATCTCATATTCTTCCAGAGCACTGAGAGTTTTACTATGTGACTAGAGAAGTAACAACCTTTTTGAGCCCCAATATCCCTATCCCTAGGGGAGATGATAATATTTACATGAATATTTTGGAAAAATTAGTGGAAAAGGACTGAACCTGGAATCACAAAGACCTGAATTAAAATTTGACCTCAGACACATACTAGTTGTGTGACTCTGGGAAAGTCAATTAACTTCTCTCTGCCTCAGTTTCCTAACTCATAAAACGGAGATATTAATAACATCTACTTGCCAAGGTTTTTGCAAGGATAAAATGATATAATATTGCAAAGTACTATACAAATATTAGCTATTGTTGTTATTGTTAGTGTCATTATCAACATGCACTGCTTGGTGACATTGATGATAGATCTCTGATTTTGGAATCAGGAAAAAATGGTTTAAAAGTAAATTACCCTCTTTGTGTCTCAGTTTTTGATCTATAAAATGGGAAAAATAACCACACTTACACAACCACACTGTTGTAAGATCAAAATGAGATATCACATGTAAATAACTACAAACCTTAAAGCACTAAATAAATGTTAGGTTATTATTAAGTAACTACAATGAGGATAGAAAATATATTCTAATTTACATGGCAAACAATCTTCAAGGACAGAGGTAATCTAATTATAATATATTTGACTACATTAGGCATTCTATGTTTTTTTCTCCCTGATTTTGCTAATGATCAGTGATACTTGCAGCCCAAGGATTAACATCTCCCCAGATAAAACAGATTGAAAATGTAAACTCAAATTCTACCTTCTCAATGAAGCCCTGGTTACCTCAACTGTCTCTTCATTCTGAAATCCCACAATATTCATTATCTGAGAGAAGCCCCTGGAGCTAATGGTTAGAGAGTCAGCCTTGGAGTCAAGAAGACTTGGCTTTCAAAACTGTTGCTGATACATGTAGCTGTGTGACCCCAAGCAAGTCACCCAACCTGGCAGTGTTGCAGGAAACTTTCTAAGGTGAGAAGTCATATCAGTTGGAGAAGTCAGGATACTTTGATTTCCTTACAATGATAACATCACACGTTCTGACTTACATAAAATAAAACAAAGCAAAAACCATTGTTACATTTATCCCTTAACACTATACAATGATATAGCCGGTGGGAAACTGTTTTTCCTAGTCTGCTTGTAGAGGGGTCATTTCCCTGGGATTCTGGTTCTTTGGCTATCCTCTGCCCTCTGATGGCTACAGGATTACTGATTCAGGCACTCACTCTGATCCATATGGATATAGTCTTGAGGTTTTCCCCAGATTTTGACCAAGGACATCTGCACTTGCTATACAGTATTGTGCAGGGGGATGCATAAAGACTATGTGCAGGCAGTGTAAGGCATATGATGGCTCCAAATAAGCAGCACAGGACAACATTAATGCAGAAGGAGGGAGATTGTGGGCCTTTTCACCTGATGCAGGAGCCTTGTCATTCCTAAAGTTCAAGGGTGGGGAACCTGCGGCTTCAAGGCCACATGTGGCCTTCTAGGTCCTTGGGCATGGCCTTTTGACTGAGATCAAGTTCTATAGAAAAGAATCCTTTTATTAGGGGGATTTGTTCTGTTAAGCTTGGATTCAGTCAAAGGGCCATACTTGAGGACTTAGAAGGTCACATGTGACTTCAAGGGTGCAGGTTCCCCTAGAGTCTAGTTCATTCTTCTCTCCTGGGTCATTCTCTCATTCTGTGCCATGTCTCTTCTGTGTCATTACCATATGATATATAGGAAATTGAATTGAGATTTGAAATGTCTTCTTCTATCATACCAGCTGTAGCATGAGTACTACATGCATCCTGACAGCAGACCCTAGCTTATCACTGTGGACAGAAGTGCTCAGGGAGAAGTGAATCCTCAAAGAGCACCACTGAAGTCACTGGGAAAGTCTGACATTGGTTCATATAGACCAAGATCAAGGGTAGATCTTGAGAGTCCCAACTGCTCAGGGAGATTGGCATGGAACAGGAATTTCCCAGAGGAAACGGGAACATTAGAAGTCGAGAGGATCTTCAAGGGGTAGGCTATTGATTCATCTTTTATTACGGTTCAGGGACCACTGGCTAGAGATCACATCTGCTAATACTCTCAGAAACATTTTATAGACACATTCTTCATAATTCTAGAGCAACAGTTCCTTTATCTCTAGTTATTTCTATGGGATGAAACTCTAAAGGCAGAATTTTGGTTTACCCTAGTTTTGAGATATAAAACTAAATGTTTTCATATCTCAATAGATGAGATCAAAATATTATCACATAATTAGCACATAATCAGATTCCCACGAGGTATAATATCAGGGGCACTGGAAGGTCTCCTTATTTATTGAAATATCTTCATGAATACTCCATAATGTTTCTTTTATATTTTTTAATAATTTGTATTTAAAGCTTTGAGTTCCAAATTCTATGCTTCATTTCCTCCCTTCATTCCTCTTTCCTTGAGACAGTGAGCAATCAGATAAAGGTTATACATGTGCAATCATGTAAAACATTTCCAGGGGAGGAGCCAAGATGGTGGAGTAGAAAGATTCACATATACTAGCTCCGAAACCACAGCCTATAAAATATCTGTAAAGAAGAACTCCTAACAAATTCTGGAGCAGTGGAAGCCACAGAACAACGGAGTGGAGGAGATTTCTGTTGCAGAAAGACCTGAAAAACCCTCACCAAAGGTCTGATGCGCACGGGACCAGAGTGGAACCCAGCTCTATCTTGGTCATGCACCCCGAAGGGAGCGGATCCAAGTGGGCTTTGGGGGCGGAGTCTCTGGCGGCCACTGGGGTCCCTCCACCCATGGGTGCTACAGGTCAGTGAGAGAGACTTCTGGGCTGGCTGAGGGGGCTGGGGGCCCCCTCGGGGGGCAGAAGCAGAGTTGGTGGTGGCCAGGGGCTCCTGAAGCAGGCAGGACCTCAGATGAATTACTGAAGGTCTCTGCATAAACCCCCTGAGGGAACTGAGCCTGGGAGGCAGCCCTGAACCCCCTTTCCGAGCACCTGATTTAATTTTACCCTGAATAGCAGCTGGGCCTGCCCACCAATGAAAGCCCTGAGGCTGGGGAGCAGCATTTGAATCTCAGACTCCAAGCACTAGATGGGCAGATCTAGGCAGGGGTGGAGAGGAATCTCAGAAGTTAAGTAACTGGCTGGGAAAATGCCAGGAAAAAATAATAAGACCATAGAAGGTTACTTTCTTGGTGAATAGAAGTTTCCTCCCTTCCTTTCTGATGAGGAAGAACAATGCTTACCATCAGGTAAAGACATAGGAGTCAAGGCCTCTGTATCCCAAACATCTGAAATAGATATCCAATGGGCTCAGGCCATGGAAGAGCTCAAGAAGGATTTTGGGTCTTCTTTAGCAAGGTATTGACCCATTTTTCATGCTTTTCTTGCAACTCTCTTATTTCTCTTCCCAGTTTTTCTTCCTGTCTAACTTGAGGCAGGCAGGAGACTTTTTAGTGGAGGGGAAAAGAGGGGTGCTGAGAGAAAAACATGAAGTTTACTCTCATCACATTTGACCAAGGAAGGAATAAAATGCACACTCATTTTGATATGAAAACCTATCTTACAATACAGGGAAGTGGGGGAGATGGGGATAAGCAGGGTGGGGGGGGATAGTGGAAGGGAGGGAAATGGGAGGAGGAAGCAATTTGAAGTCAACACTCAGGGAGGGACAGGATCAAAAGAGAGAATAGCAACAGTTGGGGGCAGGATAGGAGGGAGGGAAATATAGTTAGTCTCACACAACACGACCATTATGGAAGTCATTTGCAAAACTACACAGATATAGCCTATATTGAATTGCCTTCCTTCCCAAAGGGAATGGGTGGAGAGGGAGGGATGGGGAGAAGTTGGAACTCAAAGGTTTAGGAACAACCACTGAGTATTGTTCTTGCTACTAGAAAATAAGAAATAGAGGTAATGGGGAATAGAAAATTATCTGGCCCTACAGGTCAAAAGAGAAGATGGGGTAAGGGAAGGGAGGGATGAAAGAAGAGAGGGCAGATTGGTGATAGGGGTAATTAGAATGCTCAGTGTATTGGGGAGGGGGGAGGGCACAAATGGGGAGAAAATTTGGACCCCAAAATTTTGTGAAAATGAATGTAAAATGTTAAATAATAAATTTATTTAATTAAAAATTTTCCATATTAGTTATCTCATACAAGAATATTCAAATAAAAGGATGAAAGAAATTGAAAAATAATACACTTTTGTGTATATTCAATCTGTGTCAGTTCTTTCTTTGGAGGCAGATAATATGCTTTATAATTAACCTTTTGCGATTGTCTTGGAGTATATTGCTGAAAATAGCTAAGTGATTAATATTTATTCATCAAACAATATTGTTGTTACTGTGTACAGCATTCTTCTGGTTCTGTTGACTATGCATCAGTTTGTGAAAGTCTTTTCAGATTTTTTTTGAAATCATCCTGTTTGTCATTTCTTACAGAACAGTAATATTCCATTACTATGATGTACTACAGTTTGTTTAGCCATTCCCCAATTGATGGGCATTTCTTTGATGTCCAATTCTTAGCCACCACAAAAAGAGGTGTTTTAAATATTTTTGTACAGGAAATTCTGGAAGCCAAGATGGTGCAGTGATCAGTAAATGCTATCTCCCTACCCTTGATAACCTTGAAAAACCTGGAGAATATTTCTTCAGGAAAAATCCTGGAATAGTGGGATCAGTTGAAGTGATAGACAGTCTCTTAGCCTATGAGGCTGGGAAAATCGTGAAGGGGGAAGTCCCTCTTGCAGTGGCTGAAGGTGAGCAGTGCAGGACCAGAATTATCCCAGACAGCCCCACCTCAGTGAATTGGAAGGAGATCCTGAGTCCCAAGGGGTTGAAGCTTGCCACTGTCAACACCAGAACCCTAGATGTGCCTCAGCACCCCAGGGGAATTGGGAAGACACTAGTGCAGATGGAGTTAACCAACTACTAAGCTTGCCTATGCTGTAGCTCAGCAGAGGAGACCTCTTGTTGTCAGAGCACCCCTCTCCCACACTTAATGCACCTTGGGAAACCCAGAAAAACTTCACCTGGCCTCTGCTTTCGAACACCAGCCAACTCAGCACCAGATAAGCTACAGAATTTTAACTTTGAGCTGAAAGAAGCAGAGGCCATAGCACACAAAGCCTCAAATCCTAGGCACAAGAATTGTGAGACAGAGCTCCCTGTGCCCCAGAAGCTGAGATCCAATTTGAAAGCCAGGAAAAGCGTGAACAACATGAACAAGAAGCAAATAAGAACTGAAAAGACCCATAGAATATTTCTGTGGGAACAAGGTCCAAAACACGAATAGCAAGAAGTCAGCATTGAGACTGTACTTCCATCTAAAACTTCAGAAGGGAATATAAACTGGCCTCAAGGCCAAAGAGCATTCTTAGAAGAGCTCAAGAAGGATTTTAAGAGCTAATTTAGAGAAATAGAAGAAAAACTGATCAATGATTTTTAAAATATGAAAAAAAAATTCATTGAATGGAACATCTCCTTACAAAGAAAAATTGGACAAATGGAAAAGGAAGTATAAAACCTAACTGGAGAAAATAACTCCTTAAAAGGAACAATTGGGAAAATGGAAAAAGAGATGTAAAAATTAACTGAAGAAAATCTATTAAAAATTAGAAATGAGCAAGTAGAAGCTATTGATCCTATGAGACATCAAGAATCAGTCAAACAGAATCTAAAGAATGAAAAAAATAGAAGAAAACATAAAATATCTCATTGGAACATCATTGCAAAATAGAAGCCATGATGATAAAAGATCCTGCACAATATCCTCCAAGAAATCATCAAGGAAAATTGCCCCAAGGTCCTTGATCCAGAGGGCAAAATAATCATCGAAAGAATCCACTGGTCACCTCCTGAAAGGGATCCCAAACTGAAAACACCAAGGAATATTGCTGCCTAATTTGAAAACTATCAAGTGAAGGAGAAAATGTTGCAGGCAACCAGAAAGAAACAATTCAAATACCCGGGAGCTACAGTCAGGATCTCACAGGATGTTTCAGCTTCTACATTAAAGGATCTCAGGAATTGGAATATCATATTCCATAAGGCAAAGGAGCTGGGACTACAACCAAGGATAAAATTACCCAGCAAAATTGAGCATAATATTTCAGGCAAGGAGATGGACATTCAATGATATAAGGGATTTCCAGACCTTCCTAACGAAAAGGCCAGAGCTCAATAGAAAATTCAATTTTCAAACACAAGTCTCAAGAGAGGCATAAAAAGGTAAACTGGGAAAAAACTTGTTATTCAATGTGAGCAAACTGTTTACATCCATATAAGGGAAGATGACACTTGCTAATCTTAAAAACTGCATAGTTATTATGATAGTAGAAGGGAAATACACAGATAGAGAGAGTGGGTATAAATTAAATGCTATGATGACAAAAATGTGATTTAAAGGTACAAAGGGATTATAATGAAATATGTGAAAAGGAGGAGGAGGAAGAATAAGGTAAATTACATCACAGGAAGAGGCACAAAAACATATTACAGTAGAGGAAAAGAAAGGAGGGTGAGGAGCATCATTTGGTATTTACTCTGATCTGACTTGGTTCAAAGAGGGAACATCAAACTCAGTTAAGTATAGAAATATAACTAGCTCTACGGGCAGGAGGAAAGGAAGGGGGAAAGAAAAGGGAGCGGAGGCTAAAAGGGAGGAAAGAAGTAGTAAGGGAAAAGGGGAGTAAAACAGAGGGGGGCTGAAAGAAGAGAGGGAAGACTGAGGGAGGTGGTGATCAAAAATGAAAACTATTGATGGGAAGAGAGAAGGGAGAACTAAAAGCATAAACAGGGGAAAAGGGAATGGTGGGAAAGAAACAGATAGCAATCATAACTGTGAATGGGAATGGGATGCACTCTCCCATAAAACGGAAATGGATAGCAGAATGAATTAAAAATCATAATCAAACAATATGTTGTTTACAGGAACACATTTGAAATAGGAGCAAATATGTAGGGTAAAGGTAAAAGACTGGAGCAGAATATATTGTGCTTCAGCTGATGTAAGAAAAGCAGGGGCAGCAATCCTAATCCCAGACAAAGCAAAAGCAGAAATAGATCTAATCTGAAGAGATAAGGAAGGAAACTATATCCTGATAAAAGACACCACAGACAATGAAGAAATTTCAATACTAAATATCTATGCTCCAAGTGGTATCGCATCTAAGTTCTTAGAGGAGAAATTAAGGGTGTTACAGAAAGAAACAGATAGCAAAACTATACTAGACCTCAACCTCCCCCTCTCTGAACTTGATAAATCTAACCTCAAAATAAGAAAGAAGTCAAGGAGGTGAGCAGAACTCTGGGTAAGTTAGATATGATAGATCTCTGGAGATAACTGAATGGGGATAGAAAAGAATACACCTTTTTCTCAGCGGAATATGGGACATATGCAAAAATTGACCATATACTAGACCATAAAACCCTCACAATCCAATGCAGAAAGGTAGAGATGCATCCTCCTAAGATCATAATGCAATAAAAATTACATGTAATCAAAGGCCATGGAATAATAAACCAAAAATTAATTGGAAACTAAATAATCTATTCCTAAAGAATGAGTGGATTAAATAACAAATCATAGAAACAATCAACCCCTTCATTCAAGAGAATGACAAGAATGAGACAACCTATCAAATCGCATGAGATACTGCAAAAGCAGTTCTTAGGGGATGTTTTATGTCTTTGAATGCCTACATGAATAAAATAGAGAAAAGAGATCAATGAATTGGGCACACAGCTGAAAAAGCTCTAAATAGAACAAATTGAAAATCCCCAAGTAAATACCAAATTAGAAATACTGAAAACCAAAGGAGAGATCAATAAAATTGAAATTAAGAAAACTATTGAACTAATAAATAAAACTAAGAGTTGGTTTTATGGAAAAGTCAATAAAATTGATCAACTTTTGGTCAATTTGATTTAAAAAAAAGAAGAAAACCAAATTACCAATATCAAAAATGAAAAGGGTGAATTAACCTCCAACAAGAAGGAAATTAAAACAATAACTAGAAATTACTTTGCCCAACTGTATTCCCACAGATTTGACAATCTAAATGAGATGGATGAATATTTAAAAAATATAAATTTCCCAGATTAACAGAAGTGGTAATTGAATACTTAAAAAACCCCATCTCAGAAAAAGAAATTGAACGAACCATCAATGAACTCCCTAGGAAAAAACTCCAGGGCCAGATGGATTTACAAGTCAATTCTATCAAACATTTAAAGAGCGATTCATTCCAATATTATATTGAAAATTTGTGAAAATTGTTGAAGGAAAACTGAAAATAAATAAAATAATTATAGTTACTAAAATAATTATAAAGCAACAAAAAATTATAAAAAAATTTAAAAAATGTATTTTTGTATAAATAGGTTCTTTTCCCTCTTTTTTGGATGTCTTTGGGATATAGTCCTAGCAGTGATATTGATGGCTCAGTTTTATAACCCTTTGGGCATAGTTCCAAATTGCTCTCCAGAATGGTTGGATCAGTTCATAATTCCATCAACAATGAATTAGTGTCTCAGTTTTTCCATATCCCCTCCAATATTTAACATGTTTCTTTTTTGTCATATTAGCTGCTCTGATAGGTTGAGATGGTACCTCAGAATTAATTTAATTTACATTTCTCTGATCAATAGCAATTTAGAGTATTTTTATATGACAATAGATAACTTTGATTTCTTTGTCTGAAAACTATCTCTTCATATGCTTTGATCATTTATCACTTGATGAATGACTTATATTTTTATTAATTTGACTCAGTTCTCTAAATATTTGATAAATTAGACCTTTATCTGAGATACTTATTGCAAATTCCTCCCCCCCCCACACACAATTTTTCTGCTTTCTTTATAATTTTGGTTGCATTGGTTTTGTTTGTTCAAAATTTTTCAATTTTGTATAATCAAAATAATCTATTTTATGTTTTGTAATATTCTCTATATCTTCTTTTGTCCTAAATTCTTCCCTTACTCATAAATCTGAGAGATAATATATCCCATGCTCTTTTAATTTGCTTATGGTACTGTCCTTTATGTGTAAATCATGTACATATTTCAACCTTATCTTGGCTTACACTGTGAGATGTTGGTCTATACCTATTTTCTGCCATGCTATTTTGCAGTTTTCCCAGTAGTTTCTGTCAAATAATGAGTTTCTGTCCAAAAAAACTTGGATTTTGGGGTTTCTCAAATACTAGATTGTTGTTGTCATTCACTATAATATAATTTGCAACTAATCTATTCCACTGATTCACCACTCTACAGAATAAAGAAAAAACACCAGCTTATCAAAAACTTAAATATTACAACAAATACAAAGTAAGAAATGAAAAAAATGCATGTAATGAGCATATTAGAATATAAGAAAGGATTCAGAATATGTAACAATGAATATTCATTTCAACAAAGCCTGTCTAATACAACACATTGTGTTGAAAGCTGTCTTACTTTTCATTGCTTCCTTCTAAATTTTCTTTCATTATCTGCTGTGCACTTTTTGCTTTTTTTTCACTCTTCCTCCTCCACCCCAGGCTACAATTAAGTGCGAATATATTTCTATATAAATATAAATATATACATACATATAAAAACATATACTTTCTCTAACAAATTCTCCTCCTTATCTTTGTTTTCCTGTTTATTGCATATCTCTTGTTTCCCATCCCTCCTGACTCCTCTACTTTATTCTACCTGCTACCTTGCCTCCTATTACTTAGTCTATGGCTGTCTAAGGATCTCTCCCCTATTCCCCAATTCCCATAAATCTAAATACCCTTCTGTAGTTCCCTATAATCTATTCCTTCACCTTTCCCTCTAAATAATCTTCCATTATCCTGCCATTTCCAGTGATCTAAGCATCCTTCTATACACCCCTTCAACCTATTCCCTCACCTTTGCAGAGATCCTCCCTTTGTCTTCTGTGTGTGTGTGTGTGTGTGTGTGTGTGTGTGTGTGTGTGCATGTGTATGTATATGTATATGAATAGTTCCTTCTTAAACCCATTCCTCATGAAAGGTTACCAGAACAATCAGTCCTCTTCCTGCATTTAATTTCTCTGCATTGATTCTTATTTAATTTTTCCCCCATTTTGTTCATGCTAAAGGTGCTGTTTTATTTCTTTTGTGAGGGAAAATCTTGAGAGCTTGGCACGGTCTGACCTACTCCTCCATCTTCCCAGAATCCTCTCTCACCACTCTATTTCTTAGTCAGTACCAGACTGTTTTGATCATTAGTACTTTATAATATAATTTCAGATCTGGTACAACTAGAAAACCTTCTTTCCTTTTTTCTTTAATTGACTCCCTTGATATCCTTGAGCTTTTGTTCTTTTAGATGAATTTTGTTATTATTTTTTCTAACTCTATAAAATAATTTTTGATAGTTTGACTGGCATGACACTGAATAGATTAATTGAGGTAGAATTGTCATTTTTATTATATTGTCTTAGCTGAGTGATAAGTAATTAATATTTTTTCCATTTTTTAAGCCTGACTTTATTTGTGTGAAGTGTTTTATACTTGTATTCATATACTCCATAGGTTTGTCTTAGCAGGAAGATTCCCAAGTATTTTATACTGTCTGCAGTTATTTTATTTTATTTTTTTCAAGTGCTTTTTCTTTCTCTTTTAACATTTTAATATAAATTTATTTATTTAACTTTTTACATTCATTTTCACAAAATTTTGGGTTCCAAAATTTTCTCCCCATTTGTCCCCTCCCCCCACCTCAGTACACTGAGCATTCTAATTTCCCCTATCACCAATCT
>CM053773.1:165460530-165526936 GCA_028658325.1 Potorous gilbertii
ATTTTCTAGGTGGGTTGTTTTTCCAATGAGATATTTCACATTCTTTTCCATTTTGTCATTCTTTTGGTTTTGTTTCGTGATTTCTTGGTTTCTCAGAAAGTCATTGGCCTCCATCTGTTCCATTCTAATTTTGAGAAAACTATTTTCTTCAGTGAGCTTTTGAACCTCTTTTTTCTACTTGGCTAATTCTGCTTTTGAAAGCATTCTTCTCCTTATTGACTTTTTGAACCTCTTTTGCCAATTGAGTTAGCCTATTTTTCAAGGTGTTATTTTCTTCAGCATTTTTTTGGGTCTCCTTTATCAAGGTATTGACCTGTTTTTCATGCTTTTCTTGCATCTCTCTCATTTCTCTTCCCAGGTTTTCCTCCACCTGTCTAACTTGATTTTCAAAATCGTTTTTGAACTCTTCCAAGGCCTGAGCCCATGGGATATATATTGCAGATGTTTGGGATACAGACTCCTTGACTCCTATGTCTTTACCAGATGGTAAACATTGGTCTTCTTCATCTGAAAGGAAAGGAGGAAATATCTGGTCACCAAGAAAGTAACCTTCTATGGTCTTATTTTTTTCCCTTTTCTGGGCATTTTCCCAGTCAGTTACTTGACTTTTGAGATTCCTCTCCACTCCTACCTAGATCCGCCCAGCTAGTGCTTGGAGTCTGAGAGTCAAATGCTGCTCCCTAGCCTCAGGGCTTTTGGAGGCAGGCCTGGCTGCTATTCAATGGGAGCTTAATTTCTGGTGCTCAGGTGTGGGCAGGGCCACCTGCCAGGCTCAGTTCCCTCAGGGGGTTTATGCAGAGACCTTTTGTAATGGAGCTCCTGCCAAGCTCCTGCCTGCTCTGGGAGCCTCTGGCTGCCTGCTGCCTCTGCTACTGACTCCCTAGGGGTCCCGAGTCATGGAGACACCCTGCTCCTCTCTCAGCCCATCCAGACGTCTCTTTCACTGACATGTGTGTCTGTGGGTGGAGAGACCTTTGCGACTGTTGGATTTTCCATCCCTGAAGCCTGCTCATATCTTCTGGATCTGTTCCTCTCTGTGCTGTGCGGCCAGGGTAGGTCTGGGCTCTGCTCCTGTCCGGTGTGTGATGGACCTTTGGGATCAGTTTTTCCGGGCTCTCTGGAGCAGAAATCTCCTTCACCCCATTGCTGCATGGCTCCACTGTTCCAGAATTTGCTGGGAGTTCTTTTTATAGATAATTATGGACTGTGGTTTCAGAGCTAGCATATGTGAGTCTTTCTACTCCACCATCTTGGCTCCACCCCAGTCTGCAGTTATTTCAAATGTAATTTCTCTTTTTATCTCTTGCTCCTAGACTTTGTTGGTAATATATAGAAATACTGATGATTTTTGCATCCTACTACTTCACTAAAGTTGTTAATGATTCAAGTAGTTTTTCAGTTGATTTTCTAGAATCAACTAAAATATAACATCATATTATCTACAAAGACTGATAGTTTTGTTTCTTGATTGCCTATTCTAATTCTCTCAATTTCTTTTTCTTCTCTTATTGCCATGGCTAACATTTCTAGTACAAATATTAAATGACAGAGGTGATAATAAGCTTTCTTTCTTCACTCTTGATAATATTGGGAAGGCTTATAGTTTATCTCCATTACAGATAATACTTCCTGTTGGTTTTAAATAAAAATTACTTATTATTTTAAGGTGAACTTCATTTATTCCCATGTGCTCTAGTGTTTTTAATAGGAATGGGTGCTATATTTTGTCAAAGGCTTTTTTCTGCACTTATTGAGATAATCATATGATTTCTATTAATTTTGTTATTGACATGGTCAATTATGCTGATAGTTTTCCTAAAATTAAAATAGCCCTTCTTTCCTGACATAAATCACACCCGATATAGTCTATTATCATTGTGATATGTTGAGGAAATTTATTTGCTAGTATTTCATTTAATTTTTTTGCATTAATATTCATTAGGGAAATTGGCTTATAATTTTCTTTTTCTGTTTTGACTCTTCCTGGTTTGGGTATCAGCACCATATTTGGGTCATAAAAAGAATGTGGTAGGACACCTTCCCACCTTTTCTCTTCTCACAAGAGTTTTTATTTCTTATCACTGTCTTCCCCAATATAAACTTTTTTATCAGTTCCCTCCTTAACCCCTACCTTCTTTATTATTTCTGTCCCTTTTTACTTCTTTACAGGGTCAGATAGATTTCTACATCCAACTGAGTGTGTATGTTATTCCCCTTTTTAGTCAATTTTGATGAGAGTAAGGTTTAAGCTTTGCTTGTCACCTCTACATCCCCACATTCTCCTCCATTAAAACAGCTTTTTCATGTGCAGTAATTTACCCTATTCAATTTTCCCCTCCTCCTTCTAGTTCAATTTGGAGGGAGTGTCAGTGTATCAAAGTCCATTTATATCCACAGCCTCTGTCCACATATACTCCTTCTAGTTACTGAAGTTGTTGTTAAGAATTACAAATATTGTCTGACCATATAGAAATATAAACAGTTTAGCCTTATTGAATTCCTGTATTTTCTCTTTCTTGTTTCTTTTATAATTTTTTATATTTCTTTTGAGTCTTGTGTTTGAGGTCAATTTTTTATTCAGTTCTGGTCTTTTATTAGAAATGTTTAAAAGTCTTCTATTTCATTAAATACTCATTTTTTTCCTCTTCAATTTTGCTGGGTAGGTGATTCTTGATTATAATACTAATTCCTTTGCCTTCCAGTATATTATATTTCAAACCCTCCAGTTACTTAATGAGGAAATTGCCATATCCTGTGTAATCCTAACTCTACCTCCACATTTGAATTATTTCTTTTTGACTGCTTGCAATATTTTTCCTTGATCTGTGAGCTCTGGAATTTGACTATGATGTTTCTGGGAGTTTTCATTTTGGGATCTCTTTCAGGTGGTGATTAGTGGATTCTTTCAATTTTTATTTTGCCCTCTTGTTTTGATATATCAGGGCAGTCTTCTTTGATAGTTTCTTGAAACATGTTGTCCAGGTTTTTTCCTCTGGAGGATAGGCTTCCCTTCTGTCTTATACTGGGGAGGTGCTTTCTCTGAAAGATAGGCTTCCCTTCTGGCTTGTACTGGGGAGCGGGGCATGTTAGCCTCATCTGGGAGCAGAGTTTAGTTGCTTGCCTGATCCTTGGGTGGAGCCTTGCTTTTGAGTTTCTATGGAAACAGGGCCTTTCAGTTAGCAGTCCCTGGAGGAGTAACTTTGTTGCTGATCTCGATGGGAGGGGCAAATCTGGATTGTTATGGAAGCAGCATCTCTGTGCTGGTTGGGTCCCAGAGTAGGCTATCTTGGCTAGCCCTGGGGCAGGGCTTCACTCCTGATCCACAAAGGGTGAAGGCCTCTCTGGGGGTTTGTGCTGGGGCTAGGGTTGCTAGGGAGGGACCTTGCTGTACTACACAGGATACTCACTTGTCTAAGGGTCTGCTGGTTTGCAGAAGGGCTGGCCTTGCTGAGAGATTGCCCTAGGCTCTGAGCCCAGGTGCCCAAAGCAGCTGTTGTTTCTGCTGCTGCTGTTGCTGCTGCTGCTGCTCTTGGACCTTGCTCCCCAGTGAGATAGACCTTTCCTGACATGCTGGTAAGTGGCTTCCCTGATCCTAGACCTATTCTCAAGTGCTTTTCTAGTTGTTTGGAGGGGAATTTTGGAGGACTTCAGAGCATTCCTTCCTCACTCTGGAAGCCCTCCATATGGTTTCATATATCTGAAAGTCTATAAATTTCACTTGATAAATTACTATTTCCATATAGCAGTCATTTTGTTTTAGTGAATGAGTTCCCAATTAAAAAAAAAAGATTTTATATAACTGACTGGGAGTAGGGGTATCAGTGGTTGATGAAAATGGGGGCTGAACCAAGAGCATGGATATTGATTTTCTCATAATTTGTACCCTATTTTTGAACAAGAGACCATATGGCATACAATTAATTATCTTGACTGAGAACGCTCCAAAAAATATACCAGAAATCTTGCCTTTTGTCCTTCTTTCCTTCTCAGTTCAAGGATCTTTTGCTCTGTAGTCTTTCTTGAAATGTAGGGAGTTAACTGTCATTGGAAGTATTAAAGCAGAGGCTAGAAGACTATTTAGAAGGGCATTGCTCCATGGAATAAGGGGTCAAAATGAATGACCAAAGGGAAGTTGGTTAATTTCAATTCAAATTCCATGATTCTACTTTGGGTCAAGTATTTTGTCTCGTAACTGTAACTGAAAAACTCTATCCATTTGTAGCCGACCATGACTTCCCTTTCTGCCTCTCTGCTTGTGTTGTATTGTGTGTGCATGTGTGTGTGTGTGCATGCGCATGTGCATGTGTGTGTGTTAGTGCCTTCAAGATTCTTTGGCTACTTCAGGTCAGTGTGCTCATCTGTGAAGCAAAGGAATGAAGTCAAGGGCCAATCTAGGTTGAGTCAGTTACTGTGTATGTGAGGTTACAATGAAACTTGGCTTTATTCTGCAAAACTGACTGAGTACATGAGGATGGATCTCTGAGATGTGTGGAGAATCCAGCCCTAAGGAAATGAGAGGACACTATATGGAGAAAGTGAATGGTTCTCTCACTGATCCTTGGGGCATATGACATCAACATACTCTTTTTTATGAGTAGGAGTATTGCAACTACCAAAATTTAGTAGGCAGTTTTCCTGTTGCCAAAAATAGTTATCACTTGGTGGCTAAAGTTCTGGTGACATACCTCTCTGGATTTATCTGGGTTAATTGACAGGAAAGATGAAGGATCTTTTTAATAGACCTTTCCATAGAGTGCCTTGCTAGCATAGTCTTCAGATACATTGAAATCAAGCATCTGTGAAAAATTGTAGTTGAAATACGTTTCAAGATGAATGTTTTTTAAAATGTATTAGCTCTTATCCACAATTCAATTTCCCTACATGAAGTTTGGGTCCTGAAACAAGGTTGCTTATAGCTCTCAGGGTTCTAAGGCACCTCTAAAAATGTGGAGGTGCTTATCCAATGTCATGACTCAAGTTCCCATGTATTTTTTCTCCCCTTCACCAAGATTGTTAATTCAGAACTGATTAGTCATTCGATCTTAAGCAGCTTTTAGAAAGGTGGTAATTTACTAAGGTAGCAAAGTAAGAACATTTGGTTCAAAACAATACTATTCTGCAAGTAAAGACAGGGTCTAGGAGAAAGTGGATTCAACCTTAAGAAACACCTGTATCTCAGAACCCCTGGCTTCAGGACATCCTTTTCTCTCATCTGTGGAATGCTCAAGAAGTTCCCCTTAGATACATTGAAGTCCTTGTGAAACTATGAATGGATGTCCAATTTGTTTCTGGTTCCCTATATAGGGACTGCTTTCAGCTACTCTGGGAATTGCTAATACACCAATGGAAAGGTGGAAAGTCTACCGTTCTTCAGACTCTCTTGAGACCTCCTCTGGCCAAAAAGATGGTGGTAAGGAGAACCAAAGTCAAGGCCCAGATCTCTCTTCCTCCACCCCTTCAGGTGATTCAGTCTTAGGGGATTTAGGTAGAAGACCATACTTATACTGGTTTCTAAAATTGTTCCCTTCTCAACTTGCTTAATTATTTATAAATGGCTTTCATGGTCAAACCAAACTTTTTTTCTGTGAAATGTTATCCCAGTTCCAAGTACTTTTAGCCCTCAGTCTAAAAACTGATTGAGATTGATTAATTGGGTGTCTTGTTATGTATTTTTGAGTGGGATGGAATAACAAGTTTGAGTGAATGACAATCAGTCCCCCACTTCTAGCTTCACTGTGCAAGTTGGTTTTCAGTAATCACTCATTGTCTTCTACTATTTGGTACCATAGCAATTCTGATGGAGCAGGAAGGGGTCACAGCCAGCACAAGATACCATAAAAGAATACTGTCATGTGTAGAAAAGTTGTAGCAGACAAATCAATATTGCTTCCCACACTTATTATTCCCCATCTCTACTATTTTCTCCTTGAAATACTTATATCCCCAGCTTCCCCAGGTTTGGGCAACTATTATGAATTCCCTACTCCTTTCCACTCAGTTTTACTGTATATTCCATATTGACTCAGCTAAATTTCTTTATTTTTTAGATCATACTTTGAACCCTTCCCTTTCTCCATGTCTATAAAATTATTTCCCCAGGCCTCTTATCTCTTATCTTTCACCCTTTTACTATATTTACATAATATCTGTATTTACATAATCTCTTTCCCCAGGCCTCATATCTGTTAAATTTACATAACATGATTAGTTAAGTTGTTTTACTTGCGTCCAACTTTTCATGACCCTGTTTGGTGTTTTCTTGGCAAAGGTACTGAAGTGGTATGCCATTTCCTTCTCCAGTTCATTTTACAGATGAAGACTGAGGCAAACAGGATTAAATTACTTGCCCAGGGTCACATAACTAGTAAGTGTCTGAGGCCATATTTGAATCCAGGAAGATCAGTCTTCCTAATTCCAAGTCTAGTGCTCAATCCACTTTACCAACTAGTCAGTAATAGATGTTAGGCCTACCCCCTTTCCTGGTAAGTACTCATTTGACAGTATTATTTCATAGTGACACCAAATTCAAAGGATTAGAAAGAAATGGAAAATGGGTTTGGAAGAGCTTTCTAAAGATTAGACCTACTTCAAATCAAGCTTGACTCTGGCAACTCAACTGGTAAAGAAAAGAGAAGGAAGGAATCCTTGGCATAGGAAACATTATGAGTTAAAGCATGAGAAATAAAAAATACAAAAATTATTCAAAGAATGGAGGGTGATCCAATTTGTTTGGAACATAAGAGTGTATGGTGGCAGAGAAGTTTCAAATAACAGTGAAAGTGTAGGATAGTCCCAGTTGTGAAGGGCTTTGAATATAAACAAGAGTTTGAATATACTCAGAAGGCATTGATTACTCTGTTGTATCCTGAATTCCTTTTTCCTGTCCCTCAAACATTTCTATCTTGGGGAAACCAGGTTAAGATAAATATTAGGGTCAGCCTTGAAGAGGAAACAATGCCATAAAATGGTAGCCGGAGGTGTCTTCCTGGAAAGGCAAAGGGGATAGCTCCATGGCTTGGCCTTAGGGTCATAGAATCTAGAGAAACAAGAGATGTAACCAATAATTTAATTCAACCTTATCTGACTCACTGTCAGATAAGGTCAGAAATTTTGCCTAGCTAGAAAGATGAAGCATTTTGTTTTTCTCAGTGTCCACACACTAGTAACTATCTGAGCAGGAATAAGTAGTACATCATTTAGGTAGGCTGAATATGTATAGAAAGACTTCAGGATTTTGTTTAGCTACCACTATCAGACCCATCTGCTTTCCCCTACTAGCTGCTACCATCCTGAGCCACTGTCTAAGGTCTAAGCAATATACATGATTTCCCCAAGCATGGAATCTAACCCAATCAATCCAATTAATTATACTTTATAATATATGGAATATATGGAATATGGAATATAACAAATTTTAGAGTTGGTACCAGAGGATTTTTAGTATATTTTGACAGCAGACCTGAAGCAGATGCATTACAAGACAGGCCATAAGCATCAGCAGTTACTAGTCTCTACCATGTAGAAGAGAGAAAGTTGCCATAAGAGAACTGAGGTTTCCGCTTCTTGCTAGCTATGTGCTTTGGCAAAAACCAGTTGACCTCTCTAGTTTCAAATGGCTCATCTGTGCTACTGAGGTGGAGTGAGGGTAAAATTAGATGACTCCTTGGATCCCTTCCAAATCTAGTTACCATAATTCCAATATGATTTTGACTCATGACCAATCTGGAAGACTGTGTTCCTGCTCTCCCCCTGCTTCCATCTCTTGCTCCATTCTCTTGGAGACTCAAAAGAGTAAAAGCTTTCACAGTTTCTGATACTATTCAAAATAATGTCGTAAGTGCTGACAGTGGATTGATATGCTGCACTCAGAGATGCTTTTATTTTAAAAACATATTCTCCCATTTTTGCTTCTTTGACCCAGAGGAGCAACTTAGGAGTGGTAGAAATTTCAGCCATCTAGACAGGCTGATGGAAATGATACATGGGAGGAGTAAGTTCTTCTCTGTGGTCAGTGAACACTTCTCTTTCCTGCTCACTCATTGCCATGTCAGCATACAACTATACATTGGGTGAGCATCAGGTAGCAGCTATTTTTGAAAACAAGGTTTTGGGATGAGAATCATCCAATCATAGCTCCACACAATCATATTCTTAGAGTTGGAAGGGATTTGTTCCAAGTATGCATATTCCATTCCTGGCATGATGTCAGCCAACCTATCTTTGAATACATCCAGCAACAGAAAGCTATCTAATGGTTCAGCCCGTTCCATCACTGGGCATCTGAGGAAATATTTTTTTTTCTTATATTGATTCCATTTAGACCTTACTGTAATTTCCTCTAGTGGCCCTAGTTCTTTCCTCTAAAGTCAGTCAGAATAAATCTGGTCTCTACTATATGACAAGCCTTTCATATATGGGAAAACAGCTTTGATCTTCTCCTTTTCCCTTACATCTGCTCTCTCTCAGCGGTATGATAGGATATATAAAAACTGATGATGCCTTTCTTCTGACACTGGTAGGAACTTTTGTGTACAACTTTATCAATATCATGGAATATTACCTAGAAGGGACCTCATAGGTGATATAATCCAATGCTTACCTAAACAGAAATCCTTTCTGCAGCAGTACATGGTCACCCAGCCTCTGCCTGAAGACTCACCAGTAATGGGGGAACTCTTTCCTTGAATTTCCCATTCCATTTGGGGGAAGTTTTATTTGTTAAGAAGTATTTCTGGACATCAAGCAGAATTAAATTTGTCTCTTTGCAAGTTCTACCTAGTGCTCCTAATACTTGATTCTCTTCAGTATGCACACACGTGTACATGCACATACACACACACACACCTGATAATGAAAATAGTAATCTTGGTAATAGCTGCCATTTATGTAGCACTTGCTACCTGTCAGGCACTGTACCAAGTGCTTTCAATAACTATCTCATCTGATCCTCACAACAAGACAGGGAAGTGGCTGTTACTATCATCCGAATTTATAAATGAGGAAACTGAAGGGAAGACTTAAGTGCCTTGCCCAGGGACATATAGCTAATAAGTATCTGAGGCTGGATTTGAACTCAGAGCTTCCTGACTCCAGACCCAGTATTCTATCCTGAATTCCACCTGGTTGCCAATAGATAAACACACACACACAGAGTTATGCATACATGGATATATACTTATATGCATACATAAGTATATTCATAATAAACTGTGCATATGAATGTATATTTTTCTCTCCAATTTTAAAACAAAAGGTGAGGCCTTTTTTTGAGGCCATCTGAAACAGGGAAACCTTCCTCTTTAATATGGACACATGCTGATCAGTGATTCCTGGCTGGCGTGGTACAGTTAGTTCTCTATTTGGAAATGATTCCATCTTGCTGGTGTCTGGTTTGACTTATGAGCCTCTGATGGGAGCAGGTATTCTACTCCATAAGAAGCACAGTACGTGGGCAAAGATGGATACTCTACAATTTAGGGAACTTCTCTGAAAGAACCCTATAAGCATCTTTACAAAAACCCAAAATTCTTCTTCAGTGATCCTACAATGCACCCAGTCAGCCTGTGTTACAGAAGATAGGGAAAGACCAAAGGCAGGAAACACACTCACACACACATACACACACTCTGACAATTGAAACAAGCTCCCTTTCTCTCTAGGCTCTGAAATACTCTTTGTATAGAAGCCAATTGGGATTCCACAATCTTAAAAAGAGGACTGACCAATTTCAAAGAGATCAGGACTTTGCAAATGTATTTTATTTTAAGGAATCAGAAAGAAATATGACAAGGGCATAGGAGGAAGATATAAATAGTCACAAAATTACACAGAGGTGAAAACAGCAACCCTTCTCCTCAAAGGAAACTGAATTTAGTCTCAGGGAAGCACCATCAGTTTGCAGTTTACCTCTCATTCCCATTCTTCTGGGTTGCTTTTTTTCTATCCAATAAGGTTATTCAGGCAGAATTTTCGCTTGTCAATGTATCCTTTAGCTCCATTAAAAAGGGGGCATACAACAGATATTCAGTAAATATCTACTTAATGGAATGATTGACTATTCGCACACTAAGGCTTAAGCGGGGGAAGGACAAGACAGCTCAACTTTGGGACTGACAAGTAGCTATGGGGTATAGACTTGAAGATTGCGTTAGTCTTTCTTCCAAACAGTCATCTTGATGGAAACAGATGAAAAGAAGTAGAAGGTAAACCCTTAGACCAGTATTTGGGCCTGGCTCATAATACTTGTCTGTGCAGAGCAGTGCACAGAGGAAGGAAATGGAACAAGGACTCTTTATCTGGAGTCCATAGTCACCCAGGAGTCTGGACAGATTTTCAGAGGATGTCTAATATTGATGGGGAAGAAATTAGATCTTCATTTCAATATAATCGGTTTCTACTTTCCTGATTTTGAGAAGTGGTGCATAGGTTTCACCAGATTGTTAAAGAAATATATTACACAAAGCACATTCAGAATTCATGAAATACAAGGAAAGCCTTCTTGGTTCCAGTGCAGTGGGATCATAAGGGTCTGGCATTGAATGAGTTTTCCCTTACAGTGTTTTGTTTGTATTTCTTAGAATTTGATGTGTCTCTGGTACCAGAGACTTGTGCACCAGATTGTCCTGTGAAGTTATTTGAGGTCTTGGACAGAGAGAAGATCAAAGGGTTTGAATAATGACAATTTTTGTATCATAAAGGTCGGTTATGAGAAAAATTCTCAACAATGCCCTTTAAACCTTTTCCTTGGGTTTATGTCAGAGGTCAAAGGTCCCTGACATAAGTGCAGCAAGGTCTCTGTTTCATCTCAGTAGTTTGTACTAATCTGTTTCTCTGTCTTTTCCATCATAACCTTCCTGGGTGATGTTAACACTATTTGATAAACAATGACAGGCTATCAATGTTAAATTCAATTTGCCATCATCGAAACGATGGGGTATTTGAATGATATTCTCCAATGGACCTATATTTTGTCTAAGATGGATTTCACAGCATTCTGATATGAAGAAAAACTATGGCAATGTGTCATTTTTATCTTTTTCATCACCATTCTTTGAGAGGTCATGGAAAATATGCAAAATATCATAGAACTGGAAAAAGGTAAATGCTTTTGTTTAAAAAAAAAGAGAGAGGAGTGAGCAGAGTCTAAAAACTTGATTAATCAAGTCATAAGCTTGACTATGATTCCTGATCAAATTTTAGAATGTGTAATTAAAGCGATGGTTAATAAACATATGAAAGGAAACAGTGATCACAAAAAAACAGCATGGCTTCTTCCAGAACAGGTCATGTTAGTCAAGACTTCTTTTCCTTTTTGATAGTAGACAAGCTTTCCATTGAGATAATTTCCCAGATTTTGGTAATTATTTTATAAACTCTTTAATGCATTTTAAAAAATTAAAATGGCAGATATATGATTATAGTTAGATATAAGTGAATGGCTAGACCCAAAGAGTAAACTGGCAAATCATATCTATGATGTTTTCTTTATCTACCTGTTCAATAACCCTATTGATGATTTGAAGTCAGCTTGAAAGTTGATCTTCAATGGAGTGCTCCAAAGACATTGTTCTGTAGTTGGTTCTCTGCTGTTTAACATCTTTATTTATAAATTAGATAAAAATTAGTCATTAAATTGCAGATGACACAAAGCTGTGAAACATAGATGGAAGAGAGTAAAAATCTAAAAATTTATATATATATACGTACACATACATATGTACACAGAGACATAGAGAGAGAAATAGAGAGGTATGCAGGCTAGAGCACTGGCTAAATCTAATAAAATGGAATTTAATATGGATAAAAATAAAGGCATATTTGGTCTCAGGAAATCAACTTCATAAGTTCAAGATTTGGGAGGCCTTGCTTGGATGATGACTTAGCTGAATATAATCTGGGGCTTTTAATTGACTGTCCTGTGTTTTAATTAACTAGGAGTCAAAAGTGATCTTTGGTAACAGTAACAACAACAAAATCAAATAGATTATTAGGCAATAATAAGAAGACAAGCTTCTAGGAGCAAGGAGGAGGTAGTACCATTGAACTACTACCTACCTAGATAAAATATGGAATATTGGGTATTCAGAATTTAGAAATAAGTTTGAAAATATGGGTTTTCAGAATTTAGAAATAAGTTTGAAAAGACGGAGAATATGAAGAAGAGGATACCAAGTTGGCGAAGAATTTCAAGTTCATGCTATTGGAGGATGGCTTGAGAGAAATGAAAATTGTTTTCATGGAGTAGAGAAGACTCTGGGAAGAACATGATAGGTATCTTCATGACTTCATATGGAAGGAGGACTAGATTTTAGCCTGTAGTTCAAGAACTATAAAGAATTGGTGGAAATTGCAAAAAGGGAATCTTTGGTTTAATGTAAGGGAAAACTTCCTAATAAATAGAGTTGTGCCTAGATATTTAATAGGCTACCATAGTGGCAATGGATTTCTCCTCATTGAAGGTCTTCAATAAAAGGTTACATGAGCAGTTGAGTAAATCGATGACTTGGCCACTGAGTTTAATTAAACTCTGAAATTTTGTATCATTCATTTATTCTGATCAATTCTACCTTCCAATATTTCTCTTGAGCCCTATCCTTCAACCACTTCTCCTTCTTCCTCTTTTCAAGGTCCTTTTACTCCTTTCTAGGACTATTTTCTCCTCTAAATTTTATTTTTAATTGTCTTCTTTTTATCTCCTAACAGGTCTCCCTCTCTCTAAGATATTTTTCATTTCCATCCACTTCCAGAATCATGTTCCTAGTGATAAAAGAGCATATCACTGTACTTCTAAAAACAAAAGAAATACATTTTTAAAAACCTAAATTTTCAGTGACTTTAATGTTTACTAAATAAAGTTCATGTTCCTTTTTCTGGCTATCCATAACATGAATTTTGCCTACATTTCATGCCTTATTTCAAAATACAGACAGTTCTCTTTTTATATGAGTGGACTATCCACAGATCTCTGTCAAGTGGTTTTTCCATAAAGCAAATTTGAGCCATGGGGAATGTAAGGAGGGAGGCAGGAAGCAGACTTGTCTATTGTTAGAGAGGGTTGGCACATGGTTCAAGGACATGTGGGGATGGTAAATAAAGAAGCCAGAACAGGAGGAAGAACACATGGTGGTTGGGACAGATGTGACATGCCCACAGATGGGAGATAGCCATGTGGGGACTGGACATGCAGGTGGGAGGGGGAAGAGCGGGGTCAAAGATTTCCTCTCTGGACACCAGAAATCTCATGCCAAGTTCCCAATCTGAGATGGTGGTGGTGGTCTCTCCTGCCTTCATTCTTCTGCTTTCACTTGGATGATTTTGTGGTTTTTGGGTTGGAGTTGGGTGGGAAGTGCAACCGAGGGGCAAGAGTGGAGAGGGAGAGAGAGCAGAGTACTTTAATGTAGAGTTTAAATTAATGTAGCTTTTCTTTGAATACAGATTTCTTTCAGAATTCTTCATGTAAAATTAACCTTGTTCAATGCAAATTTAGATAAAGAAAGAGCCGTCTATACCCCTATTTGCTCATTCATCTTTTTAGTCAGACTGGAATATTCTCTCCTCCATGACCTGACCTTGCTCTCTCCCCTTTCCTTCCTTCATACACATTTTCTTGTTCACTTGCAATGGATCATTTCAAATTTTTTTCTCCTGAAATTTTCTTTCCACTATTGTTTAACCCAGATGTCACCTCCTTCATGAAAACTTCTTTGAGCTCCTGGACTCGTCTATCCCTCCTTGAATTACTCATACTATTTTAGTAGACCTTTTCCTATGTACTTTAACTGCAATTTTTAATCATAGTTATAGATATTTTTAATTTATGTCTCTTATTAATTAAAAACTCAACAGCAAATTCATCAAAAATTTACTAAATACCTTTTACATGTAAGGCACTCTCCTTCAGGTAAGGTTCAGGCAAGACTAGAGGCTTATGCATCATTGATTAGTCTCCAGTGCATAGGGAGGAGATAGTTAATAATTGAAAGTTCTGATTGAAATTAATAAAATGGGTAACAATGGCTGGTGAAATTAACAAATATAATGATAAGATATCAATCTATTATTTAGCTAATATTATGTGTAATTATTAATGACATTAATCATATCAAATATTCTGGAGTGATTGTCAGAAGATGGGGAATTTGTTTGTAAAGGTATTAAATTCCTTATAAATATGTATAAATAAAAGCACTTTCTTTGACACTGACATGGAGGCTTAAGTCCCCAGCTATCTAAGCCAAAATAGAGAGGCAGTTACATCTCTTTCTTTATGGTAAGAGGAAAATTCTTTGTCATTTGTGCCAACAAACATTCACTACAAGAGTAACATTGTGAATTTCATTATTTATCTTATAATGGGGCCACTTCCCTCCTCCTACATTGGTCAGTGTCATGGAGAGCAGGAAAGATACTTTAGGACAGGAGATATGTCAAAGCTCTGATCTTAAAAAAATGGAGAAAAAGTAGAATATGGAAAACTATTTAAACTATTGATGAAACAAATTGATTTCCATTCCAGGCAAAATGATAGGATACATTTTTAAAGCTATGGTTTTTGAACATTTAGGAAGATAAGCATTGATCAGTAGAAATGACTATGGGTTCATTAAGCACAAGTCATGCCAGATCAACTTTATTGTCTTTTATTATAGAATTTTGAAATGAGAATATTGAGGGAATATTAGACATAGTGTAACTGGATTTTGGCAAAGGATTTGACAAAGTCCCACAGTAGCATGAACAAGATGACAGAATGCAAGATAGGTGAGAATACAGTTAGAAGGATCTGGAAAATGGTGGAATATGGGCTTGTAATTTAGTTGATACTAGGTTTTAATGGAACTATGCCCTCAATAGAGTCAACTGTATAATACGATGACCTAGAAATGTAGTATTATCTTAGACTGCATTGAAGGGAGGCTTAGTCTAAGAAGGTTATGGTCCTGCTGCTCTGTGTCCTAGTTATATTTCATCTGGAGTTCAGAATAACAGATTTTGGAAAGGACATAAGTTAACAAGTATCTAGAGCAGGTCCATTAGGATGGTGAAGGGCATGTTGTAAAGAGTATTCTTGGCAGGTATGGATTGTGGTTGATGAACATTGAGTCAATCAGTCAACAACCATCGATTAAATACCTACTACAAGTCAGTCACTGTACTAAGCTCTGGGGATACAAAGAAAGGCAAAAATACAATCCCTGTCCTGAAGGAGGATACATTTTAATGTAGGAGACAATATATAAATAATTAGGTATATATCAGATATATACAGAGGAGACAGAAGATATTCTGAGAGGAGGATGAACTAGAAGATGGAGAGGCCTGAGAAATTACTTCTGCAGAACATAGTACTTGAGCTGAATCTTACTTTCCTAAAGTCAGGGAAGTAAGGGGACAAAGCATTCTAGGCATGTCAGAAAGCTAGCGCAAAAGCATGGAGAGAGGGTATTAGGTGTTTTGTTTGAAGAACTGTAAGGAAGCCTGTATGCCTAGATCATAGAGTGCATGAAAGGAAGTAGGTTTAAGAAGACTGGAGGGGCAGTTAAGGGGCCGAGTTATGAAGGGTTTTAAATGCCAAACAGGTGATTTTATAGTTGATCCTCAAAGTATTAGGGAGTCACTGGAGTTTATTGTACAGAATGGTGGCATAGTTAGACCTGTGCTTTAGAAAAATCATCTTGGCAACTGAGTGGAGAATGGGTTGGCTCAAAGATGAGACAGAGACAACAATTAGCAGGCCATTGAGATATTCAAGGCTGGCACCGATGAAGGCCTGTGAGCTCAGGCAAGGAAATATATATGATAGAAATTTTGAAACTAGAGATAATAAGATTAGGCAAAGAACCGGTTATATGTGGTGAATGAGAGTAAGTAGTTGAAAATACCAAGCCTGGTTGACTAGGAAGACGGTGGTATCTTTAACAAGAACATAAATTAAGGGGATTTTCACTGGTTGGGCAGGGGTGGAGGGCATAGCAAGCCATATTTTAGATACTGATTTTGAGATCCCTAGAGGACATCCAGTGCAAGATGTCCAAGAGGCAGATGGTGATCTGTGACGGCAGTTCCACAGAGAAACTCAACCTGGATAAAATCTGGTAATCATCTGCTTAGAAACGTTAATTGAATCAATGAGAGCTGAGAAGATATAGGAGATGAGGGGGGCCTGGGACAGAGTTTTAGAGGACACCTACAGCGTCTATGAAGAACTAGCAAAGGAGACTAAGAGAGAGCAACTGGAAAGATAGGAGAACCAGGAGAAAGTGATGTCATGAAAACTCATTAGAGAGAAGAGAGTATCCAGGAGGGACAATCGACAGTGTCGGACAGGACAAGAAGGATGAGGTTTCAGAAAAGGCCATTAGATTTGGCAATTGAGAGATCCCTGGGAACTTTGGAGACAGTAGTTGCAATTGAATGATGGGCCCAGAAATTAGATTACAAAAGGTTTAGAAGAGAGTGAGAAACATGGAGGCAACAAGTTAATATAGCTTTCTTGAGAAATTTCACCAGGAAAGGGAGCAGAGATTTTGGACTAGAGAGAGCAGGATGGTAGGATCAGGTAGGGTCTATGTGACCCAGTATATTAAATATGCATATTTGCCTGCTACCAACCCTCATGGGAGCCTGGCGAACTCATTTCTGAACAAGTGCAATGGAAGGTCTTGCCTCTTGTGGTGGAGAAAAACCTTTTAATTGGTGGTAAACTGGAGCCAGGTGTGCATACAAAGGGATCCACTGGAGAAACTCAAACTCCATATTCCTGGAGGCTTCCCTATAGGAGGAGAAAAATCTGATGTGGGGGTTCCTAGGTAGTGGAGTGACCTCAGGCCCTCCAGCTGGGGCTGACACACAGGCATGTACACATGGTGCTTCTCTCATTTCCTCTTTGTGTTTGTTCTTTAGGTGAATGAGTGTTAGAAATGAAGAATAGATTATACTCTTGTGAGCTTGGAAAGGGGAAGGGAATATGCATTTACGTAGAACTTACTACAAAGGGGAAGGGAATATGCATTTACATAGAACTTACTACGTGCAGTCATTATGTTAAATGTTTTACATAAATTCTTACTTTATTCTCTCAGTAATCCTGCAAGGCAGATGCCATTACTATCCTTGTTTTGCAGCTGGAGAAACTGAGTCAGACAGAGGTTAAATGATGCGTCCAGAGTCACAGGGCTATTGTTTGAGGGGGAATTTGAATTTAGATCTCCACTTCAGGTTCAACCCTCTTATCTACTGAGCTACTCAGCTGCCTCTTGTCCAAAAAGGTTGAAGAAGCCATGTAAGTTTCAGCAATTGGACTCAGTGGTAGAACCTGAGTTGCTGAGAAGCTAACATAGCAGTAAAGAGTGACTAGAATGTCCTAGCTTGGTTCTGAATCCACTTAGCCTCAAAGACACAGCGTATTTCAAACAAAGATGAGGTTTATTCAGTGACTTGGCCAAGTACACAAGTAAAATGTTTTGTAATCACATTAAGTTAGAGTACATTGTCCACCCTGGGATGAAGATCCAGTGTACTTCCAATATTTATAATTTTTCTTTTGTCATCTTTCCTAAACTGATAAGCATGGGGTGGCATCTCAGAATTGCTTTGATTTGCATTTCTCTAGTCGCAATCTAGAAACTTTTTTTTTTTTAATACTGCCTGGATTTCTTCCTTTGTACACTGCCTCCTAATAACCTTAGGCCATTTTGCAATAGGTGAATGGATCTTTTCCTAGTAAATTTGTATTCATGAAAATGAGATGTTGATCAGACAAACTAGATAAGAATGTTTCCCTTCCCCAATTAATTGTTTCCCTTTTAATTTTTGCTTTATCAGAATTTTGTTTTAAATTTATATAATCAAATTTTCCACTTTATTTTCTGTTCCTTGTTTGGTCATAAACTTTTCTCTTATCCATAGAACTACTTGAAGGCTTTCTTGGTTTTCTTGACTGTGAGTGCCTTCCCTCTAAAAATTACCTTGTATTCTTTTTGTATGTGTTAAGCATATGCTTATTGTGTATATTAGCCATATATGTATGTGTTTTTAAAATATTATGTAAATATATTTGTGTATTGTGGGTATGTGCCATCTCCTATTGGAATTTATTCCTTTTGAGTACAGGGGCTATGTTTTTGCCTTCCTTTGAATCCCTGGTGGTTACCATAGTTCTTGGAACATATATGCCTAATCAATACTTGTTGGTTGACTGATCCATGTCCTGACAGCAAGTTGGAAGGATGTGATTTATCAATGCCTCAGTTGTCTGTCTTAGCCCTGAAATTTTTGAAATTTTATTACTGACTGGGATGAAGGAAGAGATATTCTGCTCGTTAGATTTGTAGATAACCTGAATCTGTGAGATAGAACTAAGATGTTCAATGGCAAGATCCATAAAGATCTTGATAAAATGTAGTAAACAGGAGGAATCAAATGAGATAAAGCTTGATAAGAAAAATGTAAAGTCTCATTCTCAGTCTAAAAAAAATTGATTCAATTCCAGGAGAGAGAAAGTTATAGCCATATAGGCATTCATTTAAAAAAAATGAACTCTGAAAATGTCAATGAAAGTCAAAAAGTTGGGTAAGGAAGTACTGGACCTGGAGTCAGAAGAGCCGGATTCTAGTCTTAGACTTGAAATCGTTTTATCACCCTGGACAAATTAGTTTTGGACTTCACTTACTCATCTGTAAAATGGAGATAACTTTACTTCACAACTCATAGCAAAATGCGCAGTAAAAATTAAAGCACCATATGAATGTATTTTTTCATTCTCATCCTTATTCTCCTTATTTTCCTTTTCATTCTCCACCCCTTCTTCTTCCTCCTGAATAATAACAAATGATGATAATTTTGAAAATATCTATGTGATATAGGAAAAAAAAGCCATCATGTAATCTTGAACTATTTAAAATACAGGATTTAGTAAGGCAGACACACTATTCTTTGTCTTAGGCATAGCAAATCTAGAACATCGTGTTCTGTTTTGAATGCTGAATTACACAGACAATAAGGACTGTGCAAAGGGCAATCAAAATAAAGAGGTTACAAGAAACAAACTAAGAGAATGAGCTGAAGGAAGTAGGGGAATAGTTGACCTGGAAAAGAACAGCCGTACTAGCCACAAGAACATTTTTGAATATTTGAAAGGGTGTCATATGGAAGAGGGATTATCCATATTCTGCTTGACTCTAGAGAACAGGACTAGGAGAAATAGGTGAGAATTATTCATGCCAGGAATTCAGTCATTATTTTTTGAGTGAAACAATCCAAATGTCAACTATATACATCAAGGTCTAGCAGTTAAGAGGCTTATAATGTATATCAATATATGGCAATGTTGTCTTTGAAGATTGATACCTTGTTACCTTCTTTCTCTTTCAATTAAGAAGACAACACTAAAGGAAACCCACACGACCTGTCTCATCTTCTTCCTTAGCAAGAGGTCTGAGTAAAGAGAGCATTTTACAGGAAAACTGATTATACCATGGACAGAGTTATCCATTTGAAGACAGGGCATGATCTTAGAGGGAAAAGAATGGTATAGGGGAAAGAACGGATGAATGAATAAACTGAATAAATGAATGAATGAATGAAAAAGAATTTATAAACCACTTTTGTAAAAAGTACTGTGTAAAACTCGGAAGATACAAAAAGAAAAAAATAATTCTGATGGAACTCACATTCCCATAGAAAACATACACTTACATAGGTTTCAACTACAAGTAAGTGATCCTTGAGGTAGAGCAGTAAAGCATATGGTAATGCATCTTCTTTAACATCATTTTTTTTCATGAAAAAGCTGTATTGTTTTCTGATTCTGAATCATGTGACAATGCTAGGATCTTTAGTGGAGAGAGCCTTCTTTTCTGTGCTTTCTTTAGTTGTGATGCTGAAGAGGGGAAGGCTATCATCCTAGCAAAAGAAAGTTGCCAGGTTATATCTTCCAAAAGATTACTTCTCTGGACCACAGCTTTTGGGACCAGGATGGAGGTGGTCTGGTGCCTTGAGGCTAAGGTTGGGATAGTAATTCCCAGAAAAGAACACAGAAGTTAGATTATTTTGGTTCAAATCTCATGTGTGACACAATCTGTGTATCTTTTTATATATATATATATATATATATATATATATATATATATATATATATTATATATATCAAACTTTTTGAACCTCAGTTTCAGAGGTCTGTGGGGCAGTTAGATGGTGTAGTGGATAGAGTTCCCATTCTGAAGTCAGGAAGATTCATGTTCCTAAGTTCAAATCCAGCCCCAGACTTTTACTAGCTGTATGACCCTTGACAAGTTACTTAAAAATGTTTGCCTCGGTTTCCTCATCTGTAAAAATGAGCTGGAGAATTCAATGACAAATCTCTCTAGGATCTTTGCCAAGAAAACCCCAAATGAGGGATTAGATTTAATTTTATTCATTCCCAGAGGACAGAACTAGGAGTAATAAGGTGATATTCAGTTTGACTGATATTGCACAGTCTGAAACACTTACTAACAATCAGACCTATTCAAAAGAGCCATTGATACTGCTTGATGGTAGTAGATCTCTCCTCACTAGAAGTCTTTAAGCAAAAGCTATATGATCCCTCCTTGGACACATAATAGAAGAGACTATTTGTTCTGGGAGAAGTTGGACGATGGACTTTATGAGGTCATTTGCACTTCTTAACATTCAATGATTTTGTGACTTGCTCAGATTTAAACAGGCATAAGTAATAATATTTCCTACCTCTCAAAATTTTTCAGAGGAATATGTTAAAGCACTTTGTAAACTTTAAACTACTATAAAAATCTGAGTTGTTGTTATATCATTCTTCGTATATTTTTAGATGGATTTTAACCAGAAATGGACCTGGCATGAGTTACTACCCTGTAATTTTTTAAATTTGTATTTAATATTCTATGGGTTATTATTTAGGTAGATAAAATGACTCTTTTTGGCAACTGAGTAAAAATATTGGATTGTAATATCATCTTGTGTAGATTTAACCATTTCATAGATTCTATATAGAGGGAAAACCCTTTCAGTTACATTTAACAAATCCAGTATTATGTTTATATTTTCGTCTTTACTACTGCTTGGACAAATCAGTTAGTTGGCCAATCAGCATTCAACAAGGGATCATTACCTGCCAAGCACTGACGTTCACATTCTCATGAGAGAGACAACATGGCAGAGATGAGGAGGGGAGCATATACTGGGTTTGGAGAAAAGCCTGTGAAAGTACATGAAGGTCAAAAAAAGGAGTATTGTGTGCAAAGAGGGCCAGCACTGTTGCATTGTGGACAACATAGAAAGGAGTAAAGTATAAGAAGTTTGGAGAGGAAGAAAGGGGTTAGGTTGTGAAGGGCTTTAAAAGACAAATAGTGGATTTTATATTTGATCTTTGTATTAATGGGGAGACACTAGAGTTTATTGAGTAGGGGAAATGACAGACCTACACTTTGTAAAAGTCACTTTGAAGTGATGTGTGGGTTTTCTCAAAACCCTTTCTCTAGTTTTTTAACCTGTTTATTGTATGCTCTGAAAATTTCTATCAATTCTCTTATTTTTTTTCTGGGAAGGAAGAAATAATCCTTCCATAACCTATAATTAAGTTCCTCAGGTTTGCAAATATTGCATATATTTTTATTAGATTACCTTCTAAATATGTTGTGGTCCATTTTATTGTACTTAAAGTGCATATCAAGACTATAATAATTGCCTTAAACTGGCTCTTATTGAACTTTGATTTCTGTATGACAATAAATTTCTTTGATATCTATGTGCTCACTATGTCTTGCTTGGAGGAGACTAAAGTTCTTGTAGGTATCACTTTCATCCATTGTTGTCCAGTTATTTAAGTCATGCCCAATTCTTCATTACCCTATTTGGGTTTTTTTTTTGACAGAGATTTTGAAGTGGTTTGCCATTTCCTTCTCTAGATCATTTTACAGTTGAGGAAACTGAAGCAAACATATTGAAATGACTTTCCCAGAGTTACACAATTAGTAAGTATCTGAGTTCAGATTTGAACTCAGGTCTTTTGTCCCCAGGCCTGGCTGCCCTATTTCATCCATTAGTTCAATGTAAAAGATGAATTTAAGCTTGAAACTTTCATTTTCTAACTTTTCTTGGTGGATATTAAGCATTTTGCATTTTTTAAGTCCAAATGATATTTTCATATCATTTGGAAAAGAATCCATGAGATGAAGTAGTTGTTTCAGATTTTTCAGTGGAGCCATAAAGCTTGATGTCATCCATGTTTATCATATGATTATTAAGATGATTTGATTTGACTCCCTCTTCAATTAGAAGACATAATGAGTTCCATTTGGTAGAGATGACAATGGATTCAAGGCCCGTTATAACCAAAATAACTAAACTGTCTTCTTCCCTGAAAAATGGCACATTTTTAACCAATTGTGTTTGGCATTTTGGTGATAATTTAAATACAGAAGAAGTTTCCAGGTGGAAATCAAATACCCAAGTTTTGATCCATACTTGAATCTATTTTATATATTTTCAGGAATAAGCCATGACGGTTGCATTGAGGCAATAGTTTTTTGATAATCAATGAAAGCACTATGAATGTTATGATAATTTATGGTAGCTTATTCAATATTTGCCAAATCAATAATAAATAACTCTTTGTACCTCTGGAATTTTTAACACATATTTTTGTTCTTTATTCAATATATTGTTTTCTTCTATTTATAGAGGGTGAGCAAGGTATGAAAGCTTTGCAAAAATATATATAAACACACAACTTATATTTACAGAAACCATAGGCATTCTCATGATGACATGATAATTAGTGTTCTTTTCCTAATAGATCTGTAATGCCTTTTCTAAAGAAAGGTCAGATCAGGTTGGCTTCTGAGAGGAAACAGTAAAGTATTTTTCTAGAATTTCATGTGCTGCCATGAAGTATTTGCAGCAAGAATTATATGCCTTACCTGATTTTGCCATTTTCTAGTTTTACAGAGAAGCTAGTTTTAGTTACCTCCTTTGACAACTTTCTTCTCCAAAATAAATTTTATTGAGATCTTTTCTTCTTACATAACCCAAAACATCCTAGTATTTCCTTCTCTTTCTCCTTCCATGACAGTCATCCCATGTAACAAATTATTTTTAAAGGAAAAAAGAGAAATTAGTAAAGAAATCAGTACATTAACATATTCTGAAAATATATGCAATAATTCACACACACGGACCTTTGCAAAGGAGTGAGATGAATAAGTCTTCTCATATCTCATCTCTTCTTTGGGACCATGCTTGTTCTTTGTTATTTTAAAACATTCACTTTTAATTGTTTTTTAGGTGACGTTCTTTCCATTTACATTATGGTAGTTTTTGTATATTTTTTGTCTCTATTAACTTCACTCAGCATCATTTCTTATAGATCTTTCCATATATTTCTCTGCATTCATGATATCCTTCATTTCTTATAGCACATTAATATTTACTTACATTGATGTGCTGCAACTCAGTAAGCCATTCCTCAGTCAATCAATTTTATTTCCAATTGTTTCCACAAAAATTTCTTCTTTAAATATTTTGACTTATATGGGAGTTTCCTTTACCCCTTTGGGGTACATGCCTAAGAGAGGAATCTTTGGGTCAAAGATCATAGGTAATCTACTTCTTTTCTTACCTCATAATATTAGCACCCACTCCTCAGTATTATCGTAAGCATCAAATGAGATAATTGTAAAGTGCTTTAGGCACAATGCCTGGCACATAATAAACACATAGTGTTATCTAAATGCTAGCTATAGAAGACGAGAACACTAATACTATTATATATAGAAGACTATTATTATACTATATTATATATAACACTATAATGGAAGGTTATTATACTATATTATATATGATATATAAAATAATGTCTAATATATAATATATTATTTTTAGAAAAATTTTCTCTGGCTCCTGAATTCCATCACTTCCTTTAAGTCTCAAGTAAAGTCCAACTTTCTGCATTAATGCTAGGGCTTTCCCTCTGATATTACTGTTCAAGCCTTCTATTTCTTTCTTATATATAAGTATTTACATATTGTCTTTTTCATTAGATTGTGAACTCCTAGAGAACAATGACTTTTTCCTTTCTTTCTATCTATAGGACTCGGCACAGTACTTGGCACACAGTACATGCTTAATATATGCTTTTTGACTACTAGGATGTAAACTTAATTTGTAGACAAACATCCTCAGTACACTCCTTGTATTAGATGTGTTGACAGGATAATATATGTCTCATTCTGTTTCCATGTAATTTTGATTTCATTGTCCAAGTTTCAATACCTTGGAAGCTTTTGTTTCCATGGAGCTTAGAGTTTATGAATATTTTGCATACTGATATCTATTAAAAATGTTAAGTTCCCTTGGCTCCATGTTGTGGACAACAGTCAGGTCTATGACAATGGTTCAGTTCTGTTACACTTTGTAGACTGGCTTCTCTGTGGTATTTTGAAATCTGTATTTCTAACACAGGGATTTTATTAAGTTTGCCCATGAAAGATAGCAAGTTTCTGATTTGTAATTATTTTTTCTTATTCTTGTTATTTTTATATATTGTTATTTCTGTTGCTATTATCTTGATGAACATTTCTTGTGGCATTATGTGATTTTTTGGGGGGCGAAGGGAGGTAGTTTTAAGTGTTTATCACATACCTACCTCTCTATTTTACTTTCTGGTGGGCTTCCTAAACCTTAAATGCATTTGCTAGTGTGTTTGTGTTCGTGTTCTCCCCCTCCCCATCTCTCGCCCCCTCCCTCTATCCCTCCCCCTCTCCCTCTCATTTATGCTCTTTTCTTTCTCCTCTCCTTTTTTATACTTATGGTTTAGGCTTCAGATCTGTCAGTCCATTTTATTGGAGATAAACCAATCAAATTCAGCTTGCATCTTTGAAGTACCAAAGGTCATATTAAAAACTCTTGGAGTATTGCTATGAAAAATGACCTAGTCATCGTCTGCAAGAATCTCATGTTCTGCTGAATGAAAATGAAATGTCTACAAATAAATACAATGCAAGGTAGAATGTGTTAAGGTTAAAGGACAGCTCCTGAAAAGAACATGCTGCAGGACTAGAATGAGAAAACTTTCTGTTAAGGGCCTTGTCAGTGACTTCAGGGAGAATGAAGTTGTCTGGGCTGTTACTTCATTCTCTTGGTCTGGAAATTTCATCCAAATCCATGAGTGATATATAAATTACCTTTATACTTCAAAGAAATTTTATTCTTTGATTGAATTGTTATGGCCATGAGTAGAATTCTACTTGCTTTACATACAAGATGTGGAAGGATTTTAGCTAGAAGATTTTGAGGACTGGTTGGGAATAGGAAATGAAGAAATTTGAACTTAGAATCTCATCCTGGTAACAGTTCAAGCTCTATCAGAAATGACTACTGAGGATCAAGACAAATGCATAAATGGAACAGAAGAGGCCATGACCATGTTGAAATTATTAGTGGACTTGAAGTCCTGAGAGACCTGGTTTCAAATCCTGTCTCCAATATTCCTGTTTCCTATATCAGCGCTTCTTGAACTTTTTTTCCTCACTCCCTTTTAGCATTTTTAGCAGCATTGCTGTTGCGTGGCCTGACGGTTTGCCCAGTGCAAAGTGCACATGCTTTGTGTTCAAAACTAGGGCTACAGTGAAGTCATGTGATGTAAGACAGGCAAACACTGTCAGAAACACCTCAGATTCATTATACATTTGATTTTTAATTAATTTTTGGTCATTGCGCATTCAGAAAGCTTTCACTGCTGCCAAGTTTTGGTTGGAACCCACAGTTTAAGAGGTGCTATCTATGTTACTGTAGACAAATCAGTTAACCTTCTGACCCTGTTTCCTCATGTAAAATGAGCATAATCAATCAAACTTACTAACATCTACTATGTACCAGGCATTATCCTAAGCACCAGAAAATGAATAATCACATAGTTTTTCTAAAGATCGAATAAGATATAGCTCGTTATAAAAATTATATTGCTCTATAAATATTGGCTCTTATTGTTAAGTGCTCTAATAGTCAGACTGCAGCAATTCACTTTAAGATGTTGAGCCTAAACAAAGAAGGCAGTAAAGATACGGTCACAATTTGTGGCTACTGGTCAGACCACACAATGAAGTTTTGTATTAATTCTTGGGACCATATTTTAGGAGGTATTTACTGAAAGAAATATAGTGTTTCTCTAAGAAAGGGATCAGGGTGGTGAGAGAATAAGATATTGTGTCATACACAGATTAGTTGTGAAAACTGAGATATTTATTTTAGAGAAGGGACAATTTATGGGAGATGCATTTGGTGAAAAAGAGGATTGATTCGTCAATTTCTCTAGCCCTTCCACAACCTTCTTATCCCCCCTAAAAAAGGATTATATTCCTACCAAAGCCACAGAGAAAGACAGAATCTCCAACAATGCAAAATCTATGATTTAACAATGGGGAACTTTAATACACAGATCTCTCGCTCAGTACCTCTCCCTCACTAACCTCTGTGACTCAGAAGCTGGAGCACAGACATCCTCACAGTCCTATGTGGGTCCCAACCTTAGCATGGGCCCCCATACTTCTGCAATGACTCTGCTTGAAAATCCTTGCTCCCCCTACCAAAATGGAAAAAGTGACAGATGTTTATTCAGCCCAATCAGTCTGGTGAGGGAAAAGAAGATAAAGGAGGGATTTATGGATTAAGAACTTGTCTTTTGACTAGATCCTGGCCATAGGGTGGGAAGCTATGCTGCTACAGTGGGATTGATACCACCTGTACTCTCCTTACCATAAAAGAGTCATTAGCCCCTGAACTAAGTTCAAAGGCATGAAGGAAATGAGAATGGAGGAAGAATCAGGATGGATGTTAGCATGGATGTCTGTGCTGGGCATGAAGAGTAGGGGAGAGAACACTACTAGAGTTGGTTTTGTCCACTAGGGGTTCCTTAAGGAAAAGACACCCAGGATGTCAAACCATATATTCCCAAATGCAAGAAGACTGGGGCACTCTTGCTATCCAGTCTTAGGAACTAGCTTTCAGAAGCCAGAAAGTGAGTGGTGGAAGATTATGCATGTGTTGCTATGGTGCATGAAGAGATCTATGGTCTTCTTACTGTCTTTGCAAAGAGGAAGAACTTCTTTCAAACCTCACCTCTTGGAGTGAGATTATAGGTGGGACTTCATTCTCTAACCCCTTCTAGCTCTTCAATGCTATAAGGCAAAAAGGTTTTTAGACTTAGGAAACTTTACTCCCACATGCAGTGACACCATTACTCTAATAGACTCATTTGTGCAAGGAGAAGACCAAATAATGCTCAAGTTCAATTTTTAGGTTTCTTGGAGGATTCATAGGATCATTCATAAAAGGAAGCTTAAATTCATTAGATCCCAGGGAAGATTTTTAACTTTCAAAACCAGAAACGTAAGACTCTAATGTACATTCACAGGCCATTACCCAAAATAAGCCTGAGACCCTAGAGCTATCAGAAAAATATTCCTCAATAAAAGCTTAAAGGCCCACAAACAGTTCAAAAGCAGAGAAGATCCTACATCCAGAAAATAGAATGAATGCAATCTCAGAGAGAAGGCATAGATCTTTTAACTTATGTTATAATATGAAGGAACATGAACCAAATTAAGCCAAAAGAAAGAATTCTGTGTATTTCCCTAAAAGTGTGGAATAGAAACAAGAAACACCAGAATGATTTAAAAGAAAATCTATAAAATAAAAAGTTCAGAATGGACAAAGGTAAGAAATTGACTCTCTCAATGCAGAATTTAAATACATACATGCACATAATTGCATGTGCATACATACAATCCAATCTGAGGATTTGAAAAAATTAAACTCTTTTTGGCAGAGAAGTAAGAGATGAACTCCAGTAAAGTATCTGAAGGGTTAACAGATTTGGAACACAAAAATACAATGGTGGAAGAAATTTTAGCAGATGAGAAACAAAAGGCAATGTTAAAATTTCTATAAAAGTGGAAATAACTACCCTTGGAGACACAGATAAAGGACCGTACATGTACAGAAGAATATGACAAAAGAAAATAATTTTTAAAAAACCAACAACTGTGATAATACTAGAGTATAAGAAAAAATACCACAAGGCTGGGACTTCTAACTACAGAAAATAAAGCATCAAGAGATTCCACAGATCACTGTCCAGGAATCATTTCTCTCCCCCACTAATTTTATCCTTAAAACTCAAGACAAAAAGGAGGTATTTGATGCATTCTTCAAGAAAAACAAAAACAAATAAAACTGTAACCACAAATAGGAGTAAGCTGAGTGTTTGACTTACAAACTCCCCAATGCGGGAAATCAAAGAAAATAAACATTTATCAAGGAAAGAACAGTAAGTAATGAAATCAATTACCTCAAATCTAGAGGTTATTGTTATTGTTTTGTCTTTAAACATTTACCTAAGAGCTAAAGAAAGAACAGAGAGAACTCATCAATGGATAAACAAAACAAAATAAAATAAGACACAAGGACATAAATATTTAAGCAGATCTAAAAACGATCCACTGAAAGTGGAAGAGTTGGAACTAGAACTTTATTCCTCTTATGATATTTTTGAATCCTGATTCTCTTATCTAGTGTATCATGTATGATATTCACATATTTATCCCTTTCATATTTGTCTAAATTTTCAAACATTTCACCTATGGTTTCATCCAATTCATTGACAAATATAATAAACATAAAGGAGCCAATCACAAATCCCTGAAGTTATTCATTGTAGACTTGCAAAGATATTTTCTTGACATTTAACTGTTAATAGAGTTTAAATCTGACTCCTAAACCAATTCCCAAATCTACTCAAATTTAGTCAATTTCCCCCACCTTTATCAAATAAATATCCTGAGAAACTTTATAAAAATCTTCATGAAAATCCTAGTAAACTATATTCTCAGCCTTCCCCTCTTCTATTTATCCAATAACTCTGTCAAAAATGAGATGGAATTAGTCTGACATGAGGATTCTTGGTGCTGATTCTGCAATCACTATTTCCTTTTCTATATGTTAGCTAACCATTCCTTTAATAGCATGCTGTAGAATCCCCCCTTATCCAAAAGTACTCCCCCAAACCGAGGAATCAAAGTCAATTTTATTGTCCTTTGCTTGCACTTTCAATTCTCTTTCCTTTTTGGAAAATTCAGACATTGGTCTATTCCCAGTTTTGTGCTTTCATATTCTCCATGATCAATTAACCAATAAACATTTATTAAACTCCTACTATATACCAGATCATCAATGGTGACTCAACAGTCATACATGTCTGCTTCTTAACTCTTCGCTGATTTTCTGTACTGCTCATTTGGCTTTTTTTTCATTCACATATACATTCCTAACTTCTGGGGAAGGAGAGTAAAGGGCCAACATTTTAAGAGATGTAGATGGCACGATGGATAGAGGACCTACCTTTGTTGTGTCCTGCCTATGTAATTTTAGCCAGTAACTTGACTTTCTTTCCTCTTAATTTTCTCATCTGTAAAAATGAGAATTACAGAAATTAAATAGCTTCTGAATTAATTTCCAACTCTGTATCTATGAAATGGGGTTTTCCTTTAAAAGATAAGACACCCTTCTAAATGTTAGAGTCAAGAATTCACTGTCTAAGGTAGGTAGACTTTGGCAGAATGGCTTTAAATATGACTTTGGGAGAAGAGGAAGGATAGCTATTGGGACTATTGCCTATTTTGTTTATGAAAGAAGAAGGGGGTTCAGGAGCAGCTGGCCCTGAGCGCTATTGAATTCAGCCATAAAATGTTAGTGGGCAGTTTATTGCAAAGACTCCCGGTCGTAGTCGGCAGAATGATCCATGAGCCCCCAAACTGAAATAAAAAGGAAGAAGATTGCAGACTGCTTACCTGAAGTAATGGTGGAACAAGAAAAAGGGAGCAGGAAAGGAAGGCAGGATGAGGGAGGGGGAAATAATAACTCACATTTATCTGAGCTTTAAAGTTACAAAAAAGCACTTTATAAAGCTTAGAGCACTAGATAAATGTGAGCTCTTATTGTCACAGGACAAAATGAAGCTAGGTAGTGTAAGTATTATTTTCTACATTTCGCAGATGAGGAAACTAAGGCCCTCAAAGGTGAAGTGATTTTCCAACATTCACAAAGAGATAGATGCTAGATTTCAGTCTAAGTCTTCAGATTCCAAGTGTAAAACATCCTCCCGCCCTTCTTTCTTATTCTTTCCTCTCTTCCTCTCTTCCTTTCCCTCTCTCCCTTCCTCTCTTACTTCCATTTTCCTTCATTCTTCTCTCTCTCCTTCCCTTTTTTCCTACCTCCCTTTCCCTCTCCCTTCCTTCCTTCCTCTTTCTTTCCATCCCTCCCTCCTTTCTTTCCTTCCTTCCTCACAAATGAATAAAAAGCATTTATTAAGCACTTACCATATGCCACAAGAAAACAAACAGTTCCTGCCTTAAAAGTCTGAGGCTATTACATACTAATGGGGAAAGGCCATACATAATAGAAAAGTAAAAAGAGGGTAGGTACAATATATACACATCAGCATGGTTTAGAAATGTGAAGAGGGCCTGGCTCCCAACTAGGTAAAGAGAAAGCTCACCCATCAGAGCCCAGGTTCCCAGGAGCAGAGTCTGAGTTCTGGGGGGAGGATCAGGAAGATGATGCAGAAAGTACAGGTCTCATAGTTTAGAAATGACCAGGAAATTGAAGCAGAGAGTTTATGTTTATGAAGTTAGCTAATAAGAGTATGACCTTGAGTGATTTCCTTTGCCCTAGAGTGGGCTCACATGATGGTTTTAGGGCAGTGTTTAGACAAGGAAAACATAGCTCTCTGTTGAGGGCAAGTCCTCTCTTTCTTACTCAATAACAGTTCACATTTGTGTAAAGTATCATTCTAATGTCCACAGTATCACAGACTAATCAAAGTGGAAGGAGCCCCAGAGGATATATGATCGTAACTATACCCAAAAGGAATCCCCTCTTTAACACACTTTACAACGTTCTCCTCATGTTTAATATAAATGCTCCTGTTTGCAAACAATGCTGTTCATACTTGATTGTGGAAGAGGACCAGTGACATGATGATACGTGTGATGACTTGTACATGAATTGGATCTAAAAGAAGTAGAGTTGCACAAAGCCATCAACCTCATTCCCTCTTTCAGAGTCATTGAAGTCCAGTGGCAGGATGAAAGTCAAGAAGACTGGGCCAATGACCCCAGATGCAGTGCATGCCCTTGACGTCTTTGATGTCTAACCAAACTCAGAGCTCTCCACGGTGACTGCTTCAGCTCCCTTCATAGCCATTGGAATAAACTGCTCATCCACCTATTCCATCAGGGGAAGTCTTCACATGCTTGGAATAGATCTTCCTCTAATTCACCGATGAATTTGAGATCCTTTGATTTCTCACACTCTGGTTTAGTCTATTTGCTGAAGCAGTTTTAATGATGTGTGACTGCGATGCTTCCCACAACTTCTTAGACTGACATGTGAGATCTGAGTGAAAGGCAGGCACCAAAAGTGGTTGAGAAGCCTTGAAAAGAGGTCAGCAAGCACTCACATTAGAGGCGCTAGTCCTCCGAGAACTGTCCATAAAAACTGTGTGTTCCTCACTTGGTTCTGTAGATCCAAACAGAAAAAGTCTGATTTTCCTCTGCATGACAAACTTGAAGATACCTCCTATTTCCTGCCTCGGTCTTCTCCAGACTAACCATCTGCAGTTCTTCCACCTGATCCTTCTATAACATGAACTCAAGTCTCTTCACCATTCTGGTTGTCCTCTAGTTATTCTCCAGATTATCGCTGTTCTTCTTCAACTATAGCACTGAGAACTGAACAACGTACATCAGATAAAGTCTGCCAAAGGCAGAGTCTAGTGGGACCATCATCATCTTATTCCTGTAAGTGATGCTTTCCTTGATAAAGTCCAAGATTAAATTTTTTTTTTCTTTCTAGCACATCATACTACTTACCCATATTGAATTCAGAGTTCATTAACCCCACCCCCCAGATTATTTTCAGAACAACTGCTATCTAACCATGCCTCTTTCATATTATACTTGTAAATTTGCTTTATTTTTTCCCCTCCAAAGTCTAAGACTTAACATTTATTGCTGTTGAATGTTATTTATTAGATTTGGTGCAGCCTTCTGGGCTTTGGATCTTGGCTTTATCATTCAGAGTATTAGCTGTTCTCCCCAGATTTGTGTCATCGCAAATAAGATGAACAGATACACCAAGGAGTGTGCTGAAGCCAATTCATACCAACTTGGGAGAGCTGTTTACACTTTTAGTGTGAGCATTTACACCTCAGGAATCCAACAAAAGCTATGGTTGCTGGATGTTAATAATGTAGATTAAAGTTACAAGCACTGGACATACATTTTATTTTCTGAAGAGCTGACAATTAAATAATTTACTATCACACACCTAACTATTCTTAAATCTAGCTCTGAAATATCATGATTGTGAATAGACCTTTCTGACCCAGGTAGAAGAATCTGAATCTTTTATTTCTTCACCTGATTCTCTCTCTCTGTCACATACACACACACACACACACACACAAACACACACACACACACAATTTTTCTAAGCTTTCTATTCTGAGCAGCGACACAGAAGGTAGTGGAGTGACCTGCCTGCTGTCCAGTTTTGGTGGTTTAGAAGATTTGAAAGGTTTGGAAGGATATTAATGGCGACAAATAGACATTTAAAAAATGTCAAGTCTCCAGAAGCAGACATTTCTTCCTTAATAGACTTATAGGAATCTTTTAAATGTTACCAGGCTGCCCCCGGATAGTTTCTAAGATTCCCCTTCAGACATTTCAAAAATGGAAACTTGTCAACATCTCCCACAAATATGATATTCCAGTGTGGATATGTCTGTGTGCAAATGATATAGAATGGAAAGATGGGCAAGGAAAGAGCACAAATTATTTGAAACAAAAACAATCTACCAAGTTAATAGCTCTTGATTATTTTTAAAGAAAGGAAGGGAATAAATCAGCGAACAAGAACAACTACAACAAAACCCTTCAAAGAACAGAATAAATGAAGCTGAAGTGGATAACACTGTTCAGCTATAAAAGAAAAAAATCATTTATTCCCAGTAACTATCCTGTGAAATAGTCAGAGGCAGCTGTTATTACACACATTTTACAGAAGAGGAAATTGAGTCCCAGAGAAATGATGTTATTTATGCAGAGTCAGTAATGGGAATTGGGACTAGGGCACAGGTTTTCCATGTCTCAAACTAGTGTTTTTTTCCGCTATGTCACAACGCCCCAAGCTTACCATAAACTGAAATATGTAATTAACTGCACATAGCTTTAGGGAAGCTATGAAAGATCAATCCAGTCCTGGAGGTATTTATTTGTTGTTATTGAGTCACTTTTAGCTATGTTCAATTCTTCTTGACCCCTTGGGATCTTCGGGGCAAAGATAGTGGAGGGGTTTGCTATTTTCTTTTCCAGCACATTTTACAGATGAGGAAACTGAGGTAAACAGAATTAAGTGTCTGGGTCAGGGTCACACAGCTAGTAAGTGTCTGAGGCCAGATTTGAACCCAGGAAGATGAGTCTTCTTGACTCCAGGTCTGCCATTCCTATCCACTGTGCCCATGTGTTGCCCTGAGGAAGTCTTCATTCAGAGGCCAAACAGCCACTTTTGAGGCTACTGTACAGGGAATTCATGTTTCAAACAGGGGCTAGTCTAACAATGACTACTGAAGTCACCAGAAAATCAGGTCATTTAAACCTAGTTTATGATGAACAGAGGGATAAAATTATTTACCTGATGACTCACAGATAGGTACGAAACTGAAAAAAAAGTATCTTCTGGTGACTCTCAAGTCAATGCCCAAGTTATAGCTCTAGTTGAGGCACTGATCCAACGGAAAGAGGTTTAAAGGATGGGGAGAGTGAATCTGGGTAGCAAAACTTGGTACCCACGTGATAGACCATGAGTGTGCCTGGCCCTTGAAGGTGGCTGGCTGAAAGAGAGGCTACGAAAGAGCAAACTGAAAAACAAAACAAACGAACCAAAAAGCTTTAACTTTGTTGACTTTGCAATTTTCCTGATAAGAGAGTGGACTTAGTAGCGCTGCCCAAACCCAGAAAGCTCTAAAACATTAAACAAAGAGCCTATATTCCTTCATAGCTAGGCAAAATTGCTTTGGTTTTCATAAATACTCATGACAAGGTGGCCAATCCTAAACAAGAACCCATGGGACAAATAAACCAACTTCTCCTTCAAGCCATTCTCAAAGGAAAGGGCCAATCCATTTCTGTGGTTGATAACCTTTGGCTTCAGCCATTCTCAAGGCTCTCTACTCAATATTAACTCATTAATCACTGTAACCTGCTGTGCCACAGTAGAGTCAAGGGGGAGTGGTAGGCGGTTTGTCTGTGCTGGGGGCTTAATTGGCCAATACGTTAGGGCATTTGGCTCACAAACAATCTTTCTTCTAGTGACATGGACTTATATTTGTAGAATGAGAGGCAAAATAGCTGTTGTGGGAAGAGTATATGATTTAGAAAACATGGATTCTGATATACCATTATCTGACTGTGACTATAGACAAGTCATATAAAGTTTTTGGTAGTGCTGGGTTCCACCTCTATAAGATGAGGGGAGAGTCAAATAACTAGGATTCTACATAGAATCCTAAACTTGGAATTGGGAATCCCTGGTTTCAATTTCTGCCATCAATGTCTATTACTTGTGTGACCATGAGTGAGGAACTTAACTTATGAACTTTTAGTTACATCATTTATAAGATAGCAAAAATGATAGTTGTACTTACTTCACAAGGTTGTTTTGAGGTTCAAATGAAATTTATAAAACAAAATTAGGATTAAAATTCTCTGTTATTAGTTTAGATTATTGTAACAGCAAGGACCCTGACATATACAGGAGTGCCTGCTCTTAAAGGAAAGCAACTTTTGAGGTGTCAATAATCTACTTTAATCAAGTGCATATATCATTCACTTAGTTCAGGGAAAAAGTCAGCACCCTGAACTTCAGAGTAAATAGAAACAGAGAAATAAAGACCAACAGACAGGGCTTCCAACTGTCTGCACACAAACAATACATACATCAGAAATCAATAGATAGATCCAACCATCTGACCATACACATATAGTTTCCAGAGAGAGAAGCACCAACATCTGGGTTTTCAAAGTCGGAGGGCTCCTTAGCAGCTGGCCAGAGCCAAACAAACACTTCCCATGAGTAAGCCCCAAAACAAAACCTCAACTCAGAGTATATATATATATATATATACACGTGTATATATATATATATATATATATATATATATATATATATATATATATATATATACACGTGTATATATATATTATATATACTTTTCAGAGCCAGAGGGCATCACAACCCTAGAGAGCCAGTGCCTCATAAGAAATTAACAAAAGGTGTGGACCTTCCTACAACACAAATCTCCTCCAATCAAACTTCCTTTAATGGGCAGGCCTATTTATGGGTGGGGAAGATCTTTAACTCTCATTAATATAATTAACATCACAATTATCTAGATTCTGGACCCAGAAGGAACCTTAGAGAGCATCATTTTCCACAACTTGATTGGATAAGTGAGGAAACTGAGAAAGAGGAGGAGAAACGACTTTACTGTGGTCACTGAGGTAGGAAAGCAGCAAATGGCTTTCAAACCGATATCCTCTAATGCAGATCCAATGCCTACTGGTATGCCATGGTTGCTGCTAAGGTTTCACTTTCAGCTCAAATATTTCAAGGTTCTTCTGCTAAATATTTGTATTTGTTCTTATTTTCTCTCTGACAGATTATCATCTCCTTGAGGGCAGGAACTGTTCCCATTTATATTTTGCCATCACTTATCATAGTGTCAGGCATGCAGGACACATTTAATAAATGCTTGTTGACTGATTGGTTGGCAGATGATGAGATTTTTCACAGAATAATGAATGGATATTGTTGTTTTTGGTTTTGTTGTGATAAAATATCTTTTGTCTGTATTGATTCTGTGAGTTTGTCACTGAAAGAAGAGGTTCAAGGAGGTGGATATAGAACTACCAATTTCTTAAAGATTTCAGAGTGGTAAATAAAATGGATAAGGTTTGTTTCACATGGTTATTCATATTTGTTACAAGAGTTTTTGAATCCATACCTCACATCCTCCCCCACTAAAGGGTTGAGAGAGGAGTAGGAAAAAATTGAATGCTAATTTAAGGCAAAGCAAAACAAATAAAGAAAACTAGAACAGGAAAAGAACAGCAGACTGGAATTCAGGACATCTGGGTTTTTATGATAGTTCCAACATAGGATAAGAGGATTAGATTTGGAAAGTTTAGCCTTGTCCCTCCTTTATTTTAAGTCCAATTCCTTTATTTTACAGAGGAGGAAACTGAAGTTATACAAGTAGACCTGGACAATTCATGTAGGGAAAAAGGCAGAGCATATTCCTGGACAATTCTCTCATAAAGGGCCTGAGGTGGATGAGCTGTACTCATCATTGCTGAGAGGGCATTATAAAAGTGAATGGCTATGTTTATTCTCTTCTCTGCCTCCCTGTGTGTGTCTCTTTCCCTCTCCCTCCCTCTGCCCCTGTATATCTCTCTGCTTGTCTCTGTCCTGCCATCTCTTTCTTCTCTGTTTCTGTTTGTTTATGTCTGTTTCTTTCTATGTTGCTCTGTCTCTGTTTTTCTTTTGGGTCTGTCTCCTTCTGTGTCTCTCTGTCCTCTCTATTTCTGTCTCTGTATGGCTGCCTGTGTGTCCCTGTCCATCTCTCTGTTTCTGTCTCTGTGTTTATCTCTTTCTGTGTCTGTTCTCTCTCTCTCTCTCTCTCTCTCTCTCTCTCTCTCTCTCTCTCTCTCTCTCTCTCTCCCTCCCTCCCTTCCTCCCTCCCTCCCTCTCCTATTGGAACTCTAGGAAGTTGAGATACCAAAAACATGATGGGAAAAAAAAGACACCCATAGAACTGGACAGGACCAAGGTCAGTCTTAGGGGAAGACAATGACATGATCATCCAGAGGCAGTTGAGGACAGCTAGAGATAATGAAATTCTCCTCAGTGACCAGACTAGGTGAGCCCGAAAGACCCTTTGCTTCTCTTCCTTTCTTTATCCCTGAGAAATCTTACTTGAATCCTCTCCATCCTACGTTCAGTGAGGATTACATAGGTAGTTTCCTTAGCCCAGGACAGTGGTTGGGGAAAGGGAAATAAAGAGACAAGTAGTAATTCTTAATTGAGAGGGGAATAGGAGAATATGTCTATTTTCATCTTGATTTCATGTGGTGCAGTGCTATGTTTGGAATCAAAAAGATCTGAGTTCCAGTTCACTCTCAGATGGTTTGCTCCTTGTCTGACTGGGAAGTCATTAAAACCTCCATTTGCCTCAGTTTTTCATCTGTACATTGGGGACAACAATAGTACCTATCTCCCAGGGCTGTTGTGAGGGTCAAATGAAATAATTGTAGAGTGCTTAACATTACACCTGTCACATGGTAAGTGCTACGTAAACATTAGTTATGATTATTGTATTAAATCATCCTTTGGTTTCTATGCTATGGTGGTGATGGATGGACTGCTTCTGTCAGAGCAAACCAAAAACTCAAATATCACACAAATTCCCCTATCACCTTAGTACTTGGGCAACTGACATGGGCACTTGTTTTTGTATTTTACCCTTCTATGAGTCCTGTTGCTTTTAATCTGCAAACTGGTAAACTTGATAAGGTGATAATGTTTCCTTTCAGAATTTGTTTTTGTTTTTTGTTTTTTTTTGTTTGTTTTTGGTTGGTGGGGGAGGATGGGAGGGAGGCAGCTGAATCTGGACCTGGGATTTTATTAGTGAAGGAAACTTTTAGTAAAAAGTTCCCACCTCTAATGTAATTTAACACTGATGAGAGCTGGATGCGGGGGTGGGATGAGACCCCCACAAAGACCAGGTTACCAGGGGCAGGTTGCCTGGAAGGAATTCATGGACTCCAGCTTTATTGAGGTCAAGGTAAAGATTTATTATGCTTTTTATCAGGCAAGAGTTCTTACAGAATTTGCAACCTTAGAGGGGTACAGGTAAAGTATATATAGGATATTCTGTACTAAGACATGTGCCAAATATGCTAACTAGGTGTTCTGGGGTGAGATTAGGGAGTGGCTAAGGAGTAGTCAATTTTTAAAGGAACATGCACTTTTGATGTCTACTGCATAGGTATTTTACCCAGAATTCATAGAGAAATAGCCCAAGGAGGGGCTACCTGGAGGTGTGGTTTTAGGACTGAAATGTCACTAAATCAACTAATGGTCAGGGCTGGCCCAGAAATACCAGGTTGCTCTCATCAATGTCTTGTTAGATAAGATAAATGCAAGGGAGTATATGTATGTCTAAGTCTAGGATACATACGATTGATCATTGAGTAGCAAATGTCTTTATGATCCAGTGCACAGCCTGTTCAGCCAGTACATAGCTGGTTCAAACTAATAAGTTCTATAGGTACAGTGAGTTGCTGTAGTAGGAAGGGAGGTAATTGATGTTGCTGGGGCAAGCTGTGTCTTTGGGCTGGGTAGAAACTGCCTGGGACAGTGTTTTGAGGCTAGGGAGAAATGTGATTTTTAAAGAGAAATGTGATTTTAGAATTGGGGTCTAAGCACATACACCCAAGCACCCAGCTACCATATAATATTTTAAATTTTCTACCTGACTCTAGCATTTAGCATGATCATTTGCACTCACAAGCCAGTAACATTATAAATGTTTTTTGAATTGAATTGAATATTACTTAGTCATAAGGCATGTAGATAGCTTCCAGGTCATGTGAGCTACAGGAGAGACGCCTAGACATTTTCCCCAATCCCTATGACTTCTCAAACCTTTCAAAATCAGAAATTATGCACCAAAGATAAAGCAACTTCTACTGTCTCCAAGGTCTCAGATGCCCAGAATCAAAAAACAAAAACAAACAAACAAAAAACCAAACAGTTAAAATAAATAATCCAAAACCCAGTAGTGATAATCACTGATCTGGAGCTTATTCAGCTTACCTCCCATACCACCAGTAGTGAGATTGCCCTTCCAAACCCAAAGACACAACACAGGTTTACATCACAAGCCACCCCTAGACCCTCTTCCCTGTTTCCAGTCCAATACATACCAGATGGGGGGCACTCCTTAGAGTCTCATCTGGTCATATCATACAAACATTCTTCCAAAGAGTAAGATCCGAAAGCAAAACCTCACCTCAGAATATATATACATTTTTTCAGAGCTAGAGGGCATTATGATCCCCCTGACCCAGGGCCTCATTAATTAACAAAAGGTTTGGGCCTTCCTACAAAACAAGTTTCCCTAATCAAGCTTCCCTTAATGGGCTTCACCTGAAGTCTGTTAATGGGAGGGTGGGGTGGGGCAGGGAGATCTTTAACTTATACATAACAACATTAACCTGGCTCAAATAAGTGGCCAGAAATGAGGAGAATGTGACTTATGTGGTCTTATAAATTGAAGACCACAGAGGAGAGTGGGTGAGAAGGGAAGGAAAAATTAAACATGTGGAGAAAAGAGACCTTACTTTGAAAGTGGAAGGGGTTCCATTGATGAATGCTCCTATTGGTGAAGAGAGATGAGGCCTGGGGGACTGGGTATTTGAAAAATCCTTCCCAGGGTAGGGAAGGGGTTGGAATCCCTGGGGGCAGTTGGCATCTGAAGGAATAGGAAAGCATGAACAGAGGGAGATTTCTAGGAAAATGTAGGAGAAAAAGGGAAACAAAAGAAAGCTTAGATTAATGGTAGCAGAGGGTCCCTTCTATGAGTCAGTGTCCTCTCTAACACCTGAAATAATTGGCATTGTTCTGAGAGTGAAGTACAATGGAAAAGGGGGATTTATGGAGTAAGCCCAAAGTGGCTATGGCAGGAAGCACCTAGAGAGATGAGCTTAGAATGGATACTTTAGCTTAAAAGCTTTGATTGTAGAGATAACAGGGAAAAGAGAGAGACCCCAAGATTTGTAGGGGTCATGAATCAGAGAAAGAGGATCTAGAGAAAACTGAAAGAGAAGACAGATAATGAAAATAGTGAGAGGCTTACACACACAGAAGAAAATATAAAAACTAATGAACAGGACCAGGTGAAGGCAAGGAGAGAAAGGAGAATCTGCTTGACTAAAAGGGGGGAAAAGAGAGGAAAGAAATATAACCCTATGTTTATGGCAGAAGAGGGAAAGGCATAATAACCTGAAAAACATTTAGAGACAGATGGGGGAAAGTATAAGCCTAACTCATATGACTTTAAATGTGAATGAGTTAAACAATCCAATAAAATGAAAAACAGTGACAGATTAGATATGAAAACAAAATCCTACAACCTTTTGCTTATATAAAACACATTTTTCAAAAGGCATTCACAAAATAAAATGGAGGGGATAGAAAAAATTAATGTGTGTCAACTGAATCCAAAAAAGTAGGAGTTGTCATCATGTTATCAGATGCGCTAAAAACAAACATTCAAAATAATAAAAGGGAATAAACAAAAAACTATAATCTGCTAAAAAGGAAATGTAGACAACAAACCAGTAAAAAGCTCATATGCTTTAAATTCCTTAGTATGCAAATTCATAAAGGAAACATGAATTCAAGAAAACAGAGACAGTAAGAGTGACTGGAGACTTCAACATTCCTTTTCAGTTTTGAATAAGTTGAATAAAAAGATAAGCAAAAGGGAAAAGATCGAGCTAAGCAAATTTCTGCAGATACTAATTAAAACATTTACAGCATTTTCTAAATGGCAGAGAAAAATTATACATATTTCTCAGCATCATATGAAACTTTTATAAAAACTGACCCCATAGTAGATTATAGAGACTTTGGTAACAAATATAAAAAAGAAAGAAATAGTCAACATTTGACTATTTATCTTTTACATCGTTTATAAACCATAGTGCGATAAGCACTGAAATTTGTTCAGGGACTAAATATAAAAGATACAAACCCAAATGGAAGTTTAACAATGAAATTATAAATAATATATAGGCCAAAGAAGAAATCATAGACAGTTAATAACTGTGTAAAATAAAATAATAATGAGGAAACAACACACCAAAATTTCTGGGATGCAGCTAAAGTGATCCTCAAGGAGACAATCATTTATTCACATTCATACATCAACAAAAAAAATAATGAAATGAATATACATTTAAAACAAATTAAAAATAAAGCTAGCATAAAAGGAAAGATTAAAATTATGGAGAAAAAGAGAAAAATTGAGAAAAATACATAAAAGTGATAAAACTAAAAGCTGGTTCTTTGAAAAGACTGATTGATTAAACCCTGAGGTAATCTTAATTAAAGAAAGGGAGTAGAAACCAAATGAATAAAACAGAAAATAAGCAAGATGACACCAGAAGAAACGAAAAGAATAACCAAAGCATATTATGTACAATTGCATGCTAACAAAATCTGAAAACACAGAAGAAATAGAAAAATACCTTCAAAATATAAAATGCGAAACTATCAGAAGACCAGATAGAGATCTTAAATAAATCTTAGAAAAGGCAATAGATTTAGATGGAAAGGAACTACCAAAGCAAAAAAAAAAAAAAAAAAAGACTTCCTGGTTTTGATGGATTCATTGTTGTTTTTGAGTTGTTTCAGACATATCCAACTTTCCATGAACCCTTTTTGGGGTTTTCTTGGTAAAGATATATTTTCTTCTCTAGTTCATTGGGTCACTCAGCTAGTAAACATCGGAAGTCACATTTGAACTCAGTTTTTCCTGACTCCAGGACTGGTGCCACCTAAGTGACCCTGATGGAATCAGAATTCTAGTGTATTTTAAAGGAATAGTTAGTATCTATATCTCATAGACTATTATAAAAATTGTTGCACTACAATACAAGGTTATTTCACCCATAGCAATATGTTCCTATGATCTTCCTTTGTTCTTATTCTCGAGTAGGAGGATAGTGACAGGTTCCTTTTAGTCCAGGATTATTTTTAAAGAAAGTGATGAAGTGGAGAATCTGAATGTGGCCTTAGATGCGTGAGCAGAGATGAAGATGAGCCTGTTTTTATCTATAGCCTCTGATGGTCTGTCAGAGGCAGTGTATAGATCCCTTCCACTGTCTGCAGATTTACCCAGGCCAGAAGGGCTATTAAGGAACAAGGGCTATCTTTGAGCCAGTGCATGGGACTATACATAAAAATATATACCTATAGGATAATAGGCAGATATTGACTGGCCACTAGATACTTTAAAGATATCTTCCCTTGGTCAGCCTGGTCTAGCATGACTTCAGTTAAAATGATTATTATAGAGTCACTGCCCTTAACTTTCTTATCTAGCCAGAGGAAGAGGTATCTTTGCTGGTCTTTACAAGAGCATTCTTCTGGAGCATTTCCAGAAAAGGGATTCTGGTGGAAGTGACCACAGCTGTGACCTTGGAGCTAATTGTTTATAAACTCCATAATTGTTTCTGTGTTATGTGGAGCTTTTAGTATCTTGAAGATAGTTTGCCTGACTTTGAACATTTAAGATCACAGAATGTCTGTTACGAATAGAGAATAAATTCTGGAATTGTGAGACAAGAAACCTTAGCTCTGTTGCTAATTCTTTGTGTGACCTTGAGGAAGTTACATCTTCCTTTCTTTGGGTCTCAGATTTTTCATCTTCAAAATGCAAAGGGCCTAAATGACCTTGAAGTTTTCTTCCAACTTTAAACTATGGTTAGGTGCTGTAGTTAGTGAAACATTAAAGTTGGATTAAAAAAGATTTGAATTCAAATCCAGCCTCAGACATATCCTAGCTGTGTGATCCTGATTGAGTCACTTGACCTCAGTTCCCTCGTCTGCAAAATGGGGATAACCCCTTTCAGGGTTACTATGAAAATAAAATGAGATAATATTTGGAAATCTCCTTGCCAACCTTAAAGTCCAATATAAATGCTAGCTTTTATTATTATTTGACATCCTACCACCTATACATCCAGTGTATCAATGATTAAAATGTTTAATACTTCATTTTGTATCAGATGCTTAGAATGATTCCTGGGGTTTTCGACAGACTCAGATAAAATAAAAGGTGTAGGATGGAACTACCATAACTTTTTTTTTCTTATAAAGTGGAAGGCTTGCTTTATTTAGGTCCTGTCCCTTGAGAGAACTGAGAAACCATTAGCCTGGTTAGTATTGCAAGATTCTAGAATGGCCTTTCTTTATATCCCTAACACCTCAGACTTCACCTTAAACATTTTTTAAAATTCCATTATGATTTCGTTAACAAAGGGAGTTGCCATGGGGGCAACTTTCTCCCTTAGAATTTATTTTCTTAAAGAGTTGTCTGGGGGTCCTGAGAGATTGTGACTTGTCCAGAGTTGCACATCCCATAGGAATAGAAGCAGGATATGACTTCAGGGACTCAAGTTTGAGGTTGGCTCCCCATTTTCTCTCAGCTTCTGAATCTCTGCGGGTTTTCACCGTAGCTAGGAAAAGCAGTTCAGTCAGGAACAGGTGAAATGGAGAGTGAGTAATTACTCACTATTACCAGAGAACAAGGGTAGTGTTTAGCTGGGACATTTAAAGGAGGGGAAATGAGTGTTGCCAAGATATAATTAGATTGACTCCAAAGCTGCTTCCTTTGGACCTATTCATCTATCCGATGGTAAATGAGGATCTGAGACTGGGTAAGTCTCCAGAAGTTGAAAAAGTACATTCAGTGTGTCTCCCTAGTGTGCTGATTTGTGACAAGGCAGCCTTGGGGAGCATGAGTTCAGTATGAGAATGGGCATCTTATTTATTGTGTCTCTGCCTTCCTCATGGTAGGAAATTGGTATTACTTATTGGTAAGGGCAAGACTATTCAGATAGAGACTAGGATCCATTTCTGATATCTCATCATTCTAAAGCAAAAATTTTTAATCTTTTTTTTTTTTTTGCATGTGTCATGGACCCCAGAGAAAGGCTGATGAAACCTATGTGCCTTTTCTCAGACTAATATTTCAAAGGAATAAAATAAGATACAATAGATTACAAAGAAAACAAATTATTATTGAAATGTTTATCATTTTTTTTAAAGTTCATGGATCTCAAGGTAATAACCTTTGTTCTTTTAAAGAAGAGTTTAAGAACTCCAGATAAATAATATTAGACCCATTGTCTAGCACCCATACATAGAAAGTCATAACTTTAATGCACATATGTATAAATGGAGTTTTAGTATTGCATATTAGAAAAAAATTCTTCATGCAAAGAATTTCATAGCACCATAGGATATAGGGGACCACAGAATTCATCTGATCCAATCCAATCTACTCATTTTCAAGTGGGGAAATAGGGACAGGCCAAGGGATTTTCCCCAAATTATTTTGCCAAATTATTAAGAAACAGTTGGACTACAAAACCCAGATCCCTGAATCTAAATGAAATATTCTATCCATCATGCCACAAATCATTCAGTAGAAGAGCACACTTGCTTTGAGGCAAAGTTTTACCAAAGCAATTAGTGTCCCTATTAGTGTGTATGTGTATATGTGAAATATACATCCCAGCTTTTAAGGAAAATATTGCACATATGTTATTTATCATCAGATTTAAGGGTCTGGGCATTCTGGAAACCAATTTAGAACTGTGTCTTAAAGGTCATTAAATTGTTCATGCCCTTTGACTTAGCAATAGCCTTCTTAGGCTTACATTCCTAAGAGATCAAAGAAAGAGGGAAAAGACTATAAATCCAGAAAAAAAATTATAGATCATTTTAGTAATGATAAAAGGAAACAAGAAATGAAAGATTCTCTGTCAATTGGGTAATAGCTAAAAAAAATCGAATATATAAATGCAATGAAATACTACTGTAACACAAGAAATAATGAAATGAATGCTTTCAGTGAAACCTGGAAAAACTTGGATAAACTGATACAGAGTCAAGTAGCGGAAAAAGAAGAATAATTTATATAACGGTACTGTAAAAACAACTTTGAAAGGTTTAAGAATTTTGATCTATGTAAAGACCCACAATGATTCCAAGGACTGTGGAAGAAGCATCATACCTATCTCCTTATAGAAAGAAGATGTACTAAAATTGCTGAACGAGGCATATGTTTTTTGGATATGGCCATTGTGGGAATTTATTTTTGCATATTATATTAGTAGTAAACATCTGAGCTACTATCTGAATTTATGGTTTTAAGCCAGAGCCAGGACACTTTCTACTATATCCTACTGCCTACTCAAATATCTATTAATTTTATTGTCCTATTTTTCAGAACACGCATGCCACATGAAACAAGGGACATAGAAATATGGGATAGAATTGATTATATTTTGTTTTTATTTGTCCCAAGGGCTTTATTTTTCTTTGTTTTTTTCGGTGGGGGGACAGGGAAGAAAACATAGATTTTTGTTAAAAAATAAAATTCAATTGAAAAAATAAGCTCAAGATATTAGAGCTAACAATGACCTTAGGTCATCTAGGTCAATATTCTTGTTATATAGAGGGGGAAATTGAGGCCTATAGAGTTTAAGTGACTTTCCCAGGATCACGTTGGTAATAAGAAAGGATAATTACCCATGAATTAATGATCTAATATTTCTAAAGGAAATGTTAATTTCCTTACAATAACAGAGGGGAAAAACTCTGAGATCAGAAGACCTGGATTCAAATCCAGCCTCTAATGCTTACTAACTTGTGTATCACTTGACGACTTCTCTGAAGGCTGAAGTCACTAACTTTCCCAGGATTGGGTTCCTTATTTGTAAAATGAAGGCTTGAACTAAATGGCCTTTTAGATACTTTTCAGCTCAAGCGCTGTGGTCCCAAATATCATCGTAAACACTTAGGATAACTGTGATAATATTAACAATAACAGGCAATTCTATAAATAAGGAAACAAACCCAGAGTCATTCCATGTATTGCCCAGAATAATACAACTGGGTTGGTGGCCAATCCAGGATTGGACCCAGGTCCTCTCACTTCATATCCAGTGTGCCATAGAGCATCTATGATTTCAGGGAAGTTGACTAAAATGTTCTACAGACAACTATGAAGATTTCTAAATTTTATGATTAGTTTTGTTGGAATATTTGGGGAGCAGTGTAATTTCCAATTCTAATCGAGAACAAAGGGACAGGGCGGCAGCTGTCTCATTAACCCTGCAACACCAGCTCAGCTCTGTTAATCCATAGTTAAGGATGAAAGTTCTGAGAACTGTGGTTGTAGAGTCCTGAGATCCCTAGGTACTAAGGAAATGCTTGTGGTTTTTGAAAAAAGTGTAGAATAGAAGGGCCACAGCAATAGAGGGAGATCTAATTGGTAAATAGTTGAGTATTAGCTCCTTCATCCTTTTTTCTCTTGCCTCTTCTCTTCCCCCTTCCTCCCCCAAGCATTAACACTATAAGGCTTGTTATCATCAGCCTACTACTATCTTAAAATTTTTTTGGCTTATTGGACCAATTTTTCCCCATGTAGCATCTTTGATTTTATTGTGTAAGTCAATGAGACAATATGATTCCATGGTAAGAGCTCAGGAGAAATTGGAATGTTTGGCTTCATGCTTTGCCCTTTGGGAACACATCATTTGTCTAAAGACCTTTGAAGTTAGTAGAGATCTGACAAAGAATGCCAGTTAGAACATAGAATGTTGGAGCTAAAAGGGCCTTTTGAAAAAAAGGCAAGAAACAAGGCCTCTCAGTTTTCACCTCTCTTCCCATTGCTCTGAAGCTCAGTTTTTAACCTAGAAAGAAATCAAAATAATCATTGGTAAAATCTGTTCCTCAGGGATATAAAAGTGCTTTGTTAAGTTGACGTTGAAGATTCATATATTTAGAAAAGACTAGACAAGACAAGTACAGTGGAAAGAGTGCTGGCCCAGGAGTCAAAAGACCTGAGTTCAAATTCTGACTCATTCTTTAGTCTGTGATTTTGATCAAATCATGTTATTTCTCTGGACCTCAGTTTCCTTAACTGTAAAATTAAAACACTGGCATACATGGTTTCTAAGGCTGCTCCTCGCTCTAAGTCTAATTCAACCATGTTGTTTTACAGATGAAGAAACTGAGGCCCACATGGGGGCTAAGTGATTTGTAGTAACCATTAGAGGTAAGATCTAAACTTATGGCTTTAAATTCTAGAATCGGGACTTCTTGCTGACTCCTTAAATAACCCTTGTTCCTGAAATTCTCATTTTATTGTCCTGTTTTTCAGAACACATGCCATATGAAACAAGGAACATAGAAATATGAGATGGAATTCATTACAGGCTCATAGAACCCAATGACTTGTTCACACTGACCCTATTCTAATTTCATATATACAGTGTGCAGATGGCCCAGGGTTTATTTGCACATGCAGGGATGTACTGGAGTCAGCTCAAACTAGCTCATGAGAGCCAATTGTTAAATTTTCAGTGTGAGAATTTATACCTCAGATATTAATAAATGCTGAAAATCAGGACTTGATCTAGTGTTTTGTTGACTTTTTAGACTTAAGAAAGTGATGGAAAATGTTAATAATGCAGATTAAACTAAAAAGTGTATTATGTGCAGTATTCTCCCAACCCTCCAGCTGATTACTAATCATTTACCAGCATACCCTAGCATATGAATCTGAGTAAGACTCACCAATAAAGTCAGGGACTGAAAAAAAATTAATGCAGCAGCTCTATTCCTGCACATGGAATTAGGGAGTTCTGTATCCAAATCCTCTGTAAGATATTGACCAACCATGTGACCCTGGACAAGTCACTCAACTATTTTAAATCGTATTTTCTTCATCTGTAAAATAAGGTTGATAACTGTGTTTCACACCATTACTGGGAAGAGCCAATAAGATATCTGAAGAGCACTTAGCAAACCTTTAAGCACTAGACACATGGGATTTAATATTATGACAGACCAAATGGAATACTCCTCCTCATCATCGTCACCCTCTTTCTTTTCTTCTTTGCCTTCTTTTCCTTCTTGGACTTGATCGTGAGATAAGGGATTTATTCTCAGGAGTTTTGAAAAATCTTTTATAAATGTGCCCCTAAATATCTATTTATAAAATGTTTTCCTTGCAGAACAATACACAATTTAAGCTGACATGCAGTGCAAGATTCATAGGAAACTTCTTTTTCTAACTTTAGTTTTAGAGTGAGACTTTCTTAACTAAGGAAGTTAATTTGCTCTGACAGAATCTGCCAATATCATACTTACTAGGCCATGTTAAGAAAAGGCTGTTAATCTCCAACATTTTAGGATTTTGCTGGTCCAGGGACGACCATTGCAGTCCTTCAGTTGGCCAATGTCTTGGTTTCTATGTCAGGAATGCCCTCGCTCTTCTCCATGTCTTATTATTAGCACTCTATACATCTTTTACCAGATCAAACAGCAAGGCTTCCATGATGCTTTCATGGAAGTAGAAATGCCTGGATTTGGACTTAGAAGGTCTACATTTAAAGCTTGGTTCTGCAATTTATTTCCCCTGTATGATCTTGAGTTTAACTTCTTTTGATCTCAGTTTCTCTATTTCTCTCTTTAACCTCTGTCCTTATATTTGGAAACTCTAATATATACATTTATATTGGTTTAAGAACATATTTTGATATCTCCTCAAGCATACTGGTCTTTTGGTTTGTTGACCTCTTTACTATCCATGATTCACATCCTCACTTTACATCAGATACTTACTTAACCTATATCTCACCATCCCTCATAACGCCACCTTCAATGATTCAGAACTCCGAAATTTTGCTCCATGATCAGTCTCCTGGTCTTCTAGCTCTTTCTCTGACTTATTCTTTCTAAATCAATATTTTTGTCTTTACCATAACCTCCAGCTCCACATCTTTCCCCTTCCCTATTGACCATCTCCCCTGTTTTGGTCTTAATACTTAATAATCTTGATCTTACATTTAATAGATCAATAAAACACCACTCTCTACCTGTAACTACCTTGCCCCTTTGTCCTGCTGGTATTCATGGCCTGCCATTCTTAGGGCTGAATTACCTCCATCATCCACCTTCCCTGTTCATATTCCCATATTGCTGAATGCTACTGAGAGAAGTCACACTACAAAAAAGTTTTGATCTGACAAAATAGAACTCTGCTGGTGTAGTAGAAACATCTCAGGGGAAACTCTTGTACTTTTTTCAAGTATCATATCCCACAGTACCTCATTTTCTCTACTTTACTGGCAGAAGCAACTTGATATAATCTTGAAAGCTAGAAAAAATTAGCATTTTTTCTTTAAAAAAATTGGTAGGATAGTTACATGTCTATTTAAACAAAGGCACTAAAGGCTATATAATATGATTTTGGAGGCAACAAGAAGCTTGACTCGGTCCATGGTTTGAGATTCCTAAACTGGTCATCCTTTTGTTTCCTGAAAGTATCCCCCCTTCCTTTCAAGTTTCTCTGGCTCCCAAGAACAGCTCCGATAGCACCAGTGGTCCAGTCTTTTTTCATACTAGATCTGTTTACAAATAAAGATGGACAATTGCACAATTAAAAGTACCTGGAACTGGGTCCAAGTTACTGCTTTGCCATGTCAGGAGGACTTTGGGCAAGTCATTTGACTTCTCTTGGCTTCAGTTCATTCAAATATAAAATAAAGAGGGTATACCAGATAAGCTCAAATATTCCTTTGAATCTAACATTCTATATTGCAATAAGCTATGATTCCATGAATCATAACCTTCTTAAAACACCAGCTTCATTATGTTATTCATGCTCACAAATTCTTAATGACTTCCCCTTGCCTAGGATAAGGTGACATAATGCGGTCTGACCTTACTGTTCTAAGATGATGCCCCATTATGTTGCAATGATCACCTTCTACTCCCGTGAGACAGTGGTTTGGGCTGCTGCCCCTGGAGATTTGTGTTCATCCCTCAATCTAAGGCTTGTTTTACTCTGAACTGCTGCTGAATGAAGGCTGGAGAAAAATCATGAAAGTATGTTGACTGCGTCCACTAGAAACTGATGCTATATAATCCCAAGTGGGTCCCTCATTGAGCAAAGACAATCGTTTATTATTATTTGGTCATTTCAGTCATGTCTGAATCTCTATGATCCCAGTTGGGATTTTCTTGGCAAAGATATTGAAATGGTTTTCCATTTCCTTCTCCATCTTATTTTACAAAGGAAGAAACTGAGGCAAACAGAGTTGTTACTTTCCCAGGGTCATATAGCCAGGATGTGCCTGAAACCAGATTTGAATTCAGGAAAAGTCTTCCTGACTCCAGGGCCCGTGCTCTATCCATTAAACTACCTAGCTGCCCCAATGCTTTTTTATACATCCCTAATTAATTCATTATCCTATTCACCACACCAGTTCTTTCAAACCTTTTCATCCCTCCTGAAATGTTTCATGTTTTCTCCCAGCCTGAGAACCTTATCTAAGAACCTTATCTCATATTCTCTCTTCCAAAAGAATTGAGGTAATTCATTCAGCGAGAGCTCCTTTCCTCCTCTTTCCCTTTCCCTTCCTCCCCATTTCACTTCTAGATGCTTTCTTTCACTTTCCCCTCCTTTGCTTCTATTTCACATAATGAGACAGTTCTTCTCCATCACAAGGGACAAGTGATTCCATTCCAGTCTGTTTTCTACAGCAGTTTATTCATTCCTGTGTACTAGTGACTTCCCTCTGACCTTCAAACATATATATATGTATTCCCCATTTTCAAAACCCCCTCACTTGATCCATCCATCTCTTCTAACTATCATTTCACATCTCTTTTCCTCCTTGTGGCTAAACTCCTTGATAAAGTCATCTAGAATAAGTGCCTCCATTTTCTTTCCTATTTTTTCTCTCTTCTTAATTTACTAGGTTGGCTTTTGTGAACTCATCATCCAACTGAAATGACTGTTCGAAGCTATTAGCAATTTTTATTGACCAAATCTGAATCTTTTCTCTATATTTTTCTTTCTAGAATTCTTTTCAGCCTTTGACTCTGAAAATTCTTCTTCTCCTTGATACTCTTTTTCCTCCAAGTTTTCATGAAACTATTTGCTGTTGACTATTTCTCCCTTTCCCTATCTGACTGATTTTTCTCAATCTCTGGATTTTCATCCGAGTCATGCCAAAATCAAGAATGTCCCCCAGGACTCTGTCCTGGGTCAGTTCTTTTCTCCCTCTATACCATTTCACTCATTGATTATCATCTGCTCCCATATCTCTATGTTGATAGTTTATATACTTATTTAACCCTAACATCTCTACTGACCATTAGTCTTACATTTCCAGCTGCCTGTTAGACATCTTGAACTGGATATGTGAATGGCACCTTAAACTCAATATGTCCAAAAATGAATTTATTATTCCTCCCCCCCAATTTCTCCTCTTTTGAACTTCCCTTTGATTGTTGAGGGTGCCACCTTCTTCCTGGTCACCCAGGATCAAAACCTAGAAACAGATATCACCTTCAACTTTTTAGTCTCATTCTGCCTACATGTCTGTTTGTCCTTCGTTTTCTAAGAGGAACATCAGAGAAATGATGACATGACTTGTACTTGACTTTGTTTTCACTCTCATGTCCAATCTATTGCCAGTCTTCCTGATTTAACTTACATAATATCTCTTTCTTATACCTCCTTCTCTCTTATCACATGATTTATGGGCTATTGTAATAGGCTACAAGCTGCTCTCCCTGCTTCAATCTCTCCTTATTCCAGTCCATCTTTTACTCTGCTATCTAACTGATATTCCTTTAGTGCAAGTTGGACCATGTTAACACCCCTCCTCCTTCCCTGACCCACCCCATGATCTCTAATGGCTATCACTTCCAGAATCAAATAGAGAACCCTCTGTTCAGTGGTCATAACCTGCCCTTCTCTGTGTGTCCACTCAATGTATAACTTCATCCCTCTATATCGCCACTATGTATTTTGGGATGCAGTGGCATTGGCTTCCTTGCCATTCCTACACAAGACATTCTTTATCTCCTGACTCCTGATATTTTCTCTAACTATCCCCTATGCCTGGAATGCTGTCTTTCCTCATCTTTTCCTCTTACTTCTCAAGTTTCTTTCGAGTCCCAGCTAAAATCCAACCCTCTACAGGAAGCCCTTCCCAATCCCTCTTAATTCTCCTGCCTTCCTCCTGTTGATTCTCTCTAACTATCTATCTATCTATCTATGTGTATATGTACATGCACATCTCTACCTCTCTCTCTCTCTCTCTCTCTCTTCTTTGTGTGCATGTAGTCTCCCCCACTAGACTATGAGGTCCTTGAAAATAGGAACTGAATTTAATAATTTTGTATCTTTAGTGTTTAGAATAGTGCCTGACACATAGTATGTCCTTAGTAAATAATTATTGACTGACTAATTCTGCCTGTCTCTTATTGTAACCTACAGACAACCCAACCAGAATGATCTTAAACCTTACATCTTCTATGGGGCTTCTCCAGTCCAGAGTGACCTTGGATGTCTCTCTTTTCAGATAGGACTCACTGATTAGAGATCTTATTTTCAGTAGACCTCATTGAGTCATTAATCATACGCTGCTTCGTGTTGTTACATCTGTTGTGTGTGCCTCCTGTCCGCAACTAGGCTGTAAGGCTTAGAGGTCCAAGGCCCGTACCTTATATTTATTTTTGATACTTTTTTAAAATTAAATTTTATTTTTGAACAGCAAAAATATTTCTTCTTTCTCTTACCCTACCTTCCCTGCTGAGAAAGAAAAAAAAATCCAGTTCCTGTTGCAAACATGTACAGTTAGGGAAAAAAATCCTGGATTGGTCATGACCATAAGAAATATGCCTCAATCTGCATTATGTGTCCATTACCTCTTTATTTAGGAGATTACATTCCCTTTGTCTCTCCTTCACATTCAATTTATCATGGTATTATGTGCACATAATTATAAGATAGTCTTCAAAAGTAAGATTTGGGAAAATCCTTTATAATAACATCACCATATCTCAGAGATGAAAGAGAACTCAGAGATTGCCTAGTGCTGGACAGGAATTCCCTTTACAACCTCTCCAGCCAACATCATCCACCTTCTACTTGAAGATATTTAAAAGTAGGGACACTCAGCTCCTCCTGAGGTAGGCCATTCTATGTTAGGTGAGCTCCAATTGTCAAAAAGTTTTGTTTTTCCTCTGTTGCGCTGGCATCTGTCTCCTTGTAACTCCCACTCCTTAACTTCTAGCCTAAGGACTAAGGAGGTGAGTCAGGCTCCACGGAGGTGACTCAGAGCTATTTGGCTGTGGCAGATGAAAGTGAGGCCAAGACCTGCCAATCTTATTTGGTCCTATAGCCAGAGAGCTCCAGGCAGATTCCAGCCATCATAAAATATACATCAAGCGAGGTACACCATCTCTGTCATTTACTTGGAAAGGGCAATCTGCTTAGAATGCCTGGCACTCAGAGACATTTCTGGGGTGAATAAATAAGTAAATGAAAGCCCTAATTTTATGCCTCTTCCTAGGTAAATATAAGCATTCTTTCACTCAAGATTCCAGAAGGAGAGCTCTTTGTTTGCTACTGATGGCTGGTTCGCTCCTCTTGGCTGAGAGAACTAAGAGCTGCCTAAGGCTCAGTAAGCAGAGAGAACACTAGAAGTGATAAGACTTGAGTTCTGGCCTCCCAATCTAAAACTAACCAACTGTGTGACACTTAGCAATTCACTTGTTTTTCAGTGTCTTGATTTCCACATGGGTCAAATACAGGTCAATTATGACTCCCCTCCTAACTCATGGAGTTGTGAGGATATGCATAACTATGTATAACTTAATGTTGCTATAGTTGGTAGTCATGTACACAGTATGGTTACAGAAGCATCACCATGGCAGGTGCCCCAAGCAGCAATGGAAAAAAAATAAGTAGAAGGTATATATAGAGCTCTGCATAGTATGAAAAGTCACTTGGGATCAAGAAGTAGAATGAAAGACATTATCAAATTTATGTACTTATTCTGAGAATCAATCAACAAACATTCATTAAGCAATTCTGGTATGCCAGGAACTGTGCTAAGTGCTAGTCTCTCTCTCTCTCTCTCTCTCTCTCTCTCTCTCTCTCTCTCTCTCTCTCTCACACACACACACACACACACACACACACACACACACACACACACACACAAGGACTCAAGGATTCTAAGGGGGAAAGAACAGAGTAGTAACATAACTAAATGAATTCAGTATGGTGTTTCTCCTAAGAGTAGGAAATTTGTAAATGAGAATAGTACTGTTGAGATGCAGATGATTTGCTTTCATTGGCAAAAGGTTCATCAATATCTACTGGTATTGTTAGGACACTAGGCACCAGCATATATTGTACTAATGTATCTATTCATATTCCTAATGTGGAAAGTATTTTCCTGTTAACAGACCAAATATATTGTTTCCACTTGAAATATTCATGCCACCAAGAGGCATATAGGCAACAAAGTCTGGACCCTGGCGCCTGTGCTGGTTTGCAATGGTCAAGGCAGACTTCTTTATAGCATTTGAGAAATAGACTTGTATGAAAAATACTCTTGGAGATTTTGCATAGCTGAAAATCATAAAACATAATTATTTCTGAAAAATAAAAATTACAGATGACTACAAAGGACCTTAGAAAGACCTATGGTGGGTGTCAGCTGGCTATCATGTATTTGATCATGTCTTTGATAATTGGTGTTAAGACATTAAGAAGGATGTATATGTGTGTGTGTGTGTGTGTGTGTGTGTGTGTGTGTGTGAGAGATCTTCTAAGACAATCTCAAAGGACTCATGATGACTGATATTAGCCTATACATATATGTATGCATATACACATACATGTGCATTCATATACAACACATATATACACATACATATGCATATATAATGTATATGTACACATAATATATGTGTATATATCCATATACAAGTATGTATACACACATGAATATTTACATGTATGTATATATGTGTGTATGCACATACACTCATATGTTTACTCATTTTCCATTTTGAGTTGAACAGTGAATTTGTATAGTCATTTTGAAAAAGCAATTTTAAATTTTTTCCTAAAAGTTGGAAAACTCCTTTGACCCAGCAAAAATACTACTAGGCACGTGCTGAAAAAGATTAAAGAAAGAAGAAAAGAGCCTCTATATACAAAAGCACTTTTTGTTGAAACAGAGAACTGGAAACCAAGTTGATGTTTATTTCAGGAGGCTAAATTTCAGGAAAGGCTAAATAATTCTGGAATTTGAATTTATTGTAGCATTATTTTGCCATAAGAAATAATGGAAGGGATAGATTCAGAGATATTTGAGAAGACTTCTATAAACTCATGTGGAGTGAAGTGAACCAGGAGAATCATTTGTATAAGAAAAATAATCAGGAATGGAAGTAGACTGGTAATATTAAAAGGATAAGAGACGGACAGATCATTGGTACCTCCAAGAATTAAAAGAATCAAGGGAAGACTTTAGAATTATGAGGGAATATTTTATTGGGGTTTTATGGAAAGATATTACACACCTTTTGCAGGCTGAGAAGGGCTGGTTAGCTCAGCTGGTGAAAACATGGAACTGACAGCACCAAAATCATAAAGTCTGTATGTATCTCTATATGGCCTACTCATACATAAAGAGAATCTGTTATAGCAGGTTGTGAGGGGCAAGCAAAGTAGGATCTTTTTGCTGTTTTTGTTTATACCAAGAAATAGAATGCCTCTGAATAATGTAACTAAGGAAGATCTTTCCCACCTATTTATGGGCCTGACCATTGAGGGAAGCTTGATTAAGGGAGTTGCTTAATAGGAGGGTCCCAAAAATCTTTTGTTTTTTTTTATTGAGGCTCTGGGTCAGAGGGTTATCCCCTCTGGTTCTGAAGAGTGTATAAATACTCTGAGGGTGAGGTTTTACTTTGGGGCTTAGTTTTTGGAAGAAAGTTTGTGTGTCAGATGAGGGACTCTGGAAAGCCCTTAAGCAACCCTGCAGCTTTGAAAACCCAGATGTTTGTGCTCTCTCTGGTAAAGATGGATGTATGTTAATGGTCAGGAAGTTTAGAAGAATTGTCGATTTTTGACTTCTCTGAAATTTTGATTTTGAGTTTCTCTGATATCTGTGCTTGATTAAAGTGATTGTTAACCCGTCAAAAGTTCCCCTTCCTTTTAGAGTGTCAGATCAAAGAACCTGTGATAGCAGACCCCTCTATGTATGTTGGGGTCCTTACTGATACACTGGTAGGGCCCTGGTTAGGAATCAGGAAGACCTGGGTTTAAATCCTGCCTTAGACCCTTAATGACTCTGTTCTTGGATAAATCACTTAAATTCTCTGTAGCTCAATTTCCTCATTTGTAAAATGAGATGATTGGACTTTAAGGTCCTTTCTGTTTCTAAAATCTATGCTCTTGTGGTTGTAGGCTGCATTGGTGAAAGCAGTACCTACACAAGTGAAAAAGTAAATGCATTGAAGTCCCTAAATGTGACATCATATTCATGTTTTTGTTACTGTGACTGTGATTATTATAGTAACTTGTCATGACTGTTGATTCAGGGGTGATATGTGAATGAATGATCACGACTGTCAGAAAACTTGTTAAAAGACAAGTTTGTAGGTTGGGATGTAGCAGTAATTCTGCTACCTAGATCACCTCTGCTCCAATAACAAAAAAAGAATAATCTATGATGGTTTTTCCATGTACTGGACTTCCAGGGAATGTTGGACCTTAGTTATTCTGGAAAAATTTTCAGGCATCAGTTCCTGGAAAGTATCAAGAACTACATATTTGCACAAAATTTATTTCAGGGAAGATGGACTTCATTGTGAGAAGATGTGAATTGATAGCTTGGACAATGGCAAAGTATAACTCAGGGTACCGTGAATGATACATTGAGGAGGAATTTCTCTAAGGAACAGAGAAAGTCATGCAGACAGTTTAATTTTCCATAAGATAACAGTAACTTCGTAAAGATCGTGAATCTAATTCTTGTTCTACAATAGCCCATAAAATATTTGAATAAATTTATCTTACACTCTCCTGTCAAGTCTTTCTGTCACCATGTTAAATATTCCAAATTCCATTGACTGGTCTTCTAAGTGATCCGTGATCATCATAGTCACTCCTCCAATTTGTCATTAACTCTCTTAAAATATGATGGCCACATGCCATTATACTGGATTACAGCAGGACTATCACTTCCCTTGTACTAGACACTATATAGTTTTATTGATGAAAACTTTATTCACCTACTACATAAGTGTTTAATTAATCCCTGTTTAATAGATGAATGAATCATATGTAGAAAAAGCCTGATAAATTGTTTTTCAAGTCAACTTTTTACATGTAGTTGATTAGGGAAACACTGAGGATAGAGTTAAGTATTTTTTCTGGAGATCTAAAGAGAGAGACTGTAATCTTCTCCAGTAGACCATTGCAGAAATATATCATTCCCAAAAAGTCAGAAGTGTTTCTTTATATCTAAATAAAGTGTAAAGATAAACAATGACAAGAAACACTACTATTCAAAGAGTCCAATCCTGTTCTGGTCAACTTTATTATTAAGATTTTACTCATAAGTTGAGCCAACACCCAACTCCATTTAATTTCTAACTATTGATTCTAGTTCTGCCCTTAGAGGGGAGTTTATTTTAGGGCAGGCAAATGAAATCAAATCTCCCTTCCACATAAAAACCCTTCAAATATTTGAAGTCTACTATTACGCCTTCAAACCCAACGTTTCAAGTTGCTTTATCTGACTCTCATTTAGCATAGTTTCAATTCCTTTGTAAAAATGAGAGCTACTACAATTATTCCATTAATACTTCAAAGATCTTCAATTTCATCTGTGGTAGGCATTTCCTTCTATGTCTATGATTCAGTCCTCTCATTACATGGTCTTCAGTAGCTGCTGTGGCCAAAAGATTCATCCTTTTGCAACCAATCTGGTGATGAGCCTCAATATTTAAGTAGACTACGCAGTCAATCTTCAGTTTTATACTTAAAGCCTTCAAGCCTAGGTGGTTTGTATAGAGTTTTTATATTTCTAGCATCTTTTCAAGAACTCAGTGCCATACTAAGGCGTTCAAGGAAGACTTTGGTGAAAAATTATCACCATTACTATTTCCTTTAATGAACCTTTCATGGATATAAAGAACAACTCTCTCTTTCGTAATGACCCAGCATATACTTGCACAAATTAATTTTTTCTTACATTTCTATAGCTAAGACCATTTGGACATAATTTACATGTATTTGCATGCTAATATACACATTTATGTAGATATATTCCTGAATTCACTGGGAAAAAAAAAGATCCCCTACAGAAGGTCTGAAATTATGTCTTGTTTGGAGAACTTTATCTTACCACCTAGGAAGAATTCATTGGACAGAATTTCCAAATTAAATACCAAACTGGTTTTTTCCAGTGTAGCTTTCCTGACTACAAATCACATTTTCTCATCTGTCTCCTGCCAACAAAATAGTGTTGGTGGATAGCACTCACGAATGACTTTCCCCGATAAGGAGGTTTGGAAGAATGACATACGGTTTCACAGATATGCTGGGCCTCCTCAGAAACTAAGGACTGTCTGAGTGCCAGAAATCATTGTTAGGGCTTCACACACACTGGAGAGAAGTTGAACCATTACACATGTGACATTTTTATTTTTCTATGCAAATGAATATAGGCCAAGGCAAGAGCTTATGTGCCTGTCACATGCCTATGTATCAATATTTGGTCAGGTCATAGAAATAGTGAATTTTAGAACTGAAAGGGAACCTAGCAACTATTGAAAGAAACAACATGATGTAGTGAAAGGAACACTGGCTTATACTCAGGTCTTGGGTTCAAATCCTGCTTCTGCTACTTAATATCAGGATGAACTTGGGGAACAAACAACCTCCTTGGGGAGCCTCATTTTAAGTGAGGGGTTGGAATTAATAACCTCAAAGGGTCCTTTTGGGCAGCTAGGAGACACAATGAATAGAGTGCGAAGCCTGGAGCCAGGAAAATCTGAGTTCAAATCTGGCCTCAGAAATTTACTAGCTATGTTACCCTAGGAAAGTCATTTAACTCTGTTTGCCTTATTCTTCTCATCTATAAAATGAGCTAGAGAAGAAAATGTCAAATCATTCCAGGATCTTTGCTAAGAAAACTCCAAATAGGATCATGAAGAATTGGACAGGACTGAAATGACTGAACAATTATTTTCCTTTTATCTCTAAATCTCTGGTTCTTCATCTTTTAGATGAGGAAAGAAGTGAATTGACTTGTCCAAGATAATACTGGCAGTAGAAACTTAATCCAAACAAGATTACAGAAAAATAATTTGATAGTTGGAGGAGGGCAGCTGAGGGTAGAGTAGAGGGCCTGAAGTTAGGAAGACTCGCTTTCCTCGGTTCAAATCTAGCTTCAGACACTTACTAGTTTTGTGACCCTAGGCAAGTCACTTAAACCTGTTTGCCTCAATTAATTCATCTATAAAATGAGCTAGAGAAGGAAACAACAAACCACTGTAGCATCTTTGTCAAGATGACCCAAATGGAGTAATAAAGAGTGGGATGTGACTGAAAAATGACTGAACGATTACCTATTTTGGCCCTTACCTAAAAAAGAGCACTCTACCACCCACCCAACAGCATAGATATCCAGTAATCTATGACTACTATAGTAGTCATCCAATCCTCAAGAAATGACAAGGAATCCACTGTCTCTCAGTCTTCCATTTTGGTGTAGTTTTAATTATTAGGAATGCTTTTCCCCCCTTTTGTTGAGGCTGAATTTGTCTATGTACATCTTCACTCACTGCTGATTATCTGCTTGGGGGCCAAGCAAAACAAATCTATTTCTTCTTTTATCTAGTAGGCTTTTAAATATTAAAAACAGCTATTATCCTTCAACTGATTTCACATGGTAGCAATTTGTGACCTTTCACTATCCTCATTGCTGTTTTCTGGACACTTTCCAGACTATTAATATGCCTTCTATGATATGGTACCCCCAAAGATATAAAATATTCTACATATGGTCTGTGTGCTAGAACCATGCAGGACTATATTCTCCTTTGCTCTCTTCTCTTAATGTCTCTTAAGATCCCATTAGGTTTTTGAATTTTCAGGCAAACCAAATCATAAGATCTTTTTCAGATGAATCCATGCTTTCCCTACTTTGTACTTATGGGACTGTTTTTCTTAAAAATTTTATTTATTTTTGATGTTCTTCAGTCACTACCATATAACTTAAATCTTTTCTCCCCTACCTCTCCCACTTCCCCCCTCCCTCCCCAAGATGGCATACAATTTTATATAGGTTCTACACATACAATCCTATTAAATACATTTTCACTATAGTTATACTATGTAGAAGAATGAAAATGAATGGGAGAAATCATATAACAAACCAAAATGTAATACAAAAGAAAATGATCTGCTATGTTGTGTGATTGAATTCCATAGTTCTTTCTCTGGATGTGGAAGGCATTTTGCCTTAAAGGACAATTGGAAAGATTGAGCCATATTGTAAAGGGTTAAGAATTGAATTAAGCAATAGAGGAATGGCTAAACAAACTGTGGTATATGATTGTAATGAATATTATTGTGTTATAAGAACTGATGAACAGGATGATTTCATAAAAATGGAAAGAACTGAACTGATGCATAGTCAAATGAACAGAACCAGGAGAATGTTGTGTACAGTTAACAGCAATATTGTTTGATGAAGAATTGTGAATGGCTTAGCTATTTTTCAGCAATACAATGATCCATGACAATTCCAAAGGACTAATGATGAAATATACTATTCATCTCTAGAAAAAGAGCTGATATTTATTGAATACAGACTGAAATATGCTATTTTTACTTTCTTTCATTTTTATTCTTTTACTGGAGTCTTTTTGTACAAAATGACTAATATGGAAATGTTTTATATAATTACACATGCATAATCTATATCTGGTTGCTTATCATCTCAAAGAGAGGGGAGGAGAGGGAGGGAGAGATGAAATTGGGTACTCAAAATTTACATAAAAATGTTTAAAAGGGAAGGATAGGTAATGGAATGAATAGAGGACCACACTTAACACTTAGTAGGTGTGTGACCTTGGGCAAGTCATTTAACCCCAATTTCCTTACCTCCCCCTCCAAAATAAAGGAAAAAATGTTTAACAGAAGAATTGAATAAAAGGAGATAAAATGGAGTTAATGAAAATAGATTTTTCTAGGAGTTTGGCTACAAAAGGAAACAGACACTAGTACAGTAGCTTCAGAGGATTGTAGGTTCTACTGAGGTTTTTATTTTATTTTATTTCTTAGAATAAGAGAAACTTGATTGCTTTGTAGGCATCAAGAAAACCCACTAAGGGTTAGATTGAAGATTGGAAAAAGAATGAATGCTATAATCTTAGGAAAATCTGCTGGAGAAGATGACAGAGGACAAAAGCAAGAGTATATGTAGAGGGGGCTGGCCTTGGCAAGATGAAGGAGCCACCTTTATATTGAAGAATTGAGTAGAGAATGGTGTGAAGAAGGTAAGAAGAGGTAACTCACGATGAATGGTCTCTATTTTTGTTTTCGTAATTTATAAGGCTATATAGTCTGGTAAGAAAGTGAGAGGGAAGGGGGCAGAATGCAAGACTTTAGGAAAGAAGAGGAGATTTAGGACAGTCCCTGTGTAGAGTATAATAGAGAACCAATTAGGGGGTAGTAAAAGCACTACTCTGCTGAGATTAGGTAGAATAAATTGATAGGGCAGCTATGTGGCACAGTGGATAGAGTACGGGATCAGGAAACAGGAAGACCTGAGTTCAAATCCAGTCTCATATTAAATTTGAAGAATCTCATCATAGGATGGAATTTGACCACGGAATCTCTCATATATAAAGTTTGCAATCTTCATTGGGCAAGGGAGTACTGACATTGAGAAAATCAGCAAGAATTGAGAATAGAAGTGCTCAGACACCTACCTCACAATATTGTAATATTGTAGAAGTATTGCAATAATAACAGCATTGCCACAATATTGCTATTATAGTTACCAAAGCAATGATATAATTATAATAGCAGTATTATAATAATAGTATTTATAAACCATGTAGCACTATGTAATTGTGATGTTACTATTTACAGTAATTAGCAATAGTAATAGGAGCGTTACTGCTACTGAGTCACCATGGGATAATGGATTGAAAGTCGGCCTCAGAATGAGGAGGCCATGGTCTCAAATATTGCCTTCATACTTTTTGCTTGATTTTGGGTAAATTACTTAACCTCAAGAGCACTGAGCTCTAGAAAACTCTAGGAAACTGAGAGTTGCAGCAAGAATGCCATTCTAAAATCATAGGTGGAGTCCCTTTCTAGTAGCTCTCTACACACACAAACACATGCAAACATACAAACATACACACACATATACATATATATATTGTATGATCATATGTTCAGTTAACAAAAAATTGTAATAGTAAATAGGAGTACTGATGGAGCAGTAGAAATGATGTTAGCTCTTTGAATCAGCATATTCTGACTTCCTACTTACTTCACACATATGTAATATGTCAGGGAAAATCCTGGAATGTGACCCATTTTACTTTTCCATATCAAAGCAAAACATTGCAAAACCAGGCAGCACATATCCTTTTAATTTGTGTGTGTGTATGTTTTGATCAATTTGAAATGCACATGCTTTCAAAAAGTACTTTTGAAAACAAAACTTACTACTACTGTCCTTGTTGTACAGAATATATTATAACAAAATTGAATTCTCTCATCAACTTAGACTTCACTTTTGCCCATACTTCCAGTATGATTCCCTTTTGGCTTATCCCATTCACATTCCCTATCACTGTCCTGGATCTGCTCACGTCCCAATCTAAACCATAGTCAGAATTTGGTAAATAGAAGCAAATTTCTCTGTCCATGGTTCCACTCCTCTGGGTTCCCCCATAGGATTCTTAATACCCTTACCCTGATTTGCCTCCAGCAAACAAGGACCAAGCAAGCCAAGGATAGAGTTGAGAGAATTTTTAAAACTCAATGTTTTTTTTTCTAAATTATTTCATTTTTTTTTTTGTCTTCCAGTCTTGAGGAGTTGCTCTCTACCCTGTGGTCCTTCTATCAAAAGCCACATAATATAAAACTTAAACTATCACAAATACATTAAAAAGTAGCACATCCATCCTAAAGAGAATGGAAAGTTTAACAAGAGTGCAATAAAAGAAGACTTTTAAATGGGAGAGCTATCTCTAAAACAAACACCTAATTGGCAAATAGGCTACTTTCAGTTAGGTAGTTAAGCTAAATACTTTTGATGATACAAAATTAATGCCATGACACAGAGAAAGCCTGTTTTATTTGGTATTTTATGTGCTATGTGACAATTTAATTAAACTTTGAAGGAATCCAAGCAAATAATTCCCCCAAGAAATAAACTAAGAATGATATTCTGTCCTGTATCTTAAGGACTGAGGCAGGCAAGAGGAAACATTTAACTCTTTTGAATTTTACAATGCTATAAACTCAATTTTTGCCACAAAATTAATGAGCAAGATTGAATTATACCAGCAATGTCCTCTCACCTCTGGGAATTGAAAGATATCAATGTGGGCTCTTAAAATGAAGTGAGGTAGTGACTCTCCACAACTATCAAGCCTCCCACTATAATATCACCTAAATCAAAGTGTTCTCATGCATATACATATTATGTTACAGTTTTATTTATTTTTTGTGTCATGGACATTTTTTGTCAATCTGCTAAAGCCTATGGGTCACTTCCCGGAATATTGTTTTTAAATGCATAGAATAAAATACACAGGATTACAAAGTAAACCAATTACATTAAAACACAGTTCTATCTATCATGTTAATAATGATGATGATGATGGTGATAATTATCTACCTTAAATTAGAAACTCTTACTCTACAGTTATTCTCAACAAGTCTGTTTGGTCTTATGTAAATGATCCAAAGGAAGTGCGTTAAAGCACAGAGCCCTGGATTGAGAATCGGAAGATTTTGGATATAAATCCTGGTTCTGCTAGTAACTAGCTATAAGCCTATAGTCCAATCATTTAAATATTTTAACTTTAATTTTCTTTTCTTTTCTTTTGCTTTCATTTAATAGTATATTTTTCCAAGTACATGAAGAGATAGCTTTCAACATTCATTTTTGTGAGATTTTGAATTCCAAATTTTTCTCTTTCCCTACTTTCCCAAGACAGAGAAGAATCTGATATAGGTTGTACATATACAAACATGTTAAATGTATTTCCACGTTAGTCATGTTGTGAAAGAAGAATCAGATCAAAAGGGGAAAATCAGGAGAAAGAAAAAAACAGCAAACAACAAAAAGTGAAAACATTATGCTTTGATCTTAATTCAGTCTCCACCAGTTCTTTATGTATGTGGATACCATTTTCCATCATGAATGTTTTGGAATTGTCTTGGATCATTGTATTGCTGAGAAGAACCAAGTCTATCATAGTTGATCAGCCTACAATGTTACTGTTACTATGTACAGTGTTCTGGTTTTTCTCACTTCACTCAGCATCAGTTCATGTAAGTCTTTCCAGGTTTTTCTGAAATCCACCTGCTCATCATTTCTTATAGCACAATAGTATTCCATTACATTCACATAGCACAACTTGTTCAGCCATTCCCCAGTTGAGAGACATCCCCACACAGTTTCCAATTCTTGGACACCACAAAAGAGCTGCTATAAATATTTTTTCTATATGTGGATCATTTTCCCTTTTTTGTGATCTCTTTGGGATACAGACCCCTAGCCATAGTGTCAAAGGGGTATGGACAATTTTATGGCCTTTTAAAGAGCAGTTCCAAATTGTTCTGCAGAAGGGTTGGATCAGTTCACAACTCCACCAACAATATGAATATTATGAGTGTTCCAAATTTCCCACATCTTCTCCAACATTTATCATTTTTTTCCTTTTCTGTCATATTAACCAATCTGATAGGTGAGAGTTAGTACCTCGGAGTTGTTTTAATTTGCATTTTTCTAATCAGTAGTGATTTAGAATATTTTTTCATATTACTATAAATGACTTTAATTTCTTCCTCTGAAAATTGCCTGTTCATATCCTATGATCATTTGTTACTTGGGGAATGACTTATATTCTTGCAAATTTGACTCATTTCTCTGTATATTTTAGAAACAAAGCTTTTATCAGAAGCACTGACTGTAAAAAAATTTTTCCCAGCTGACTGCTTTCCTTCTAATCTTTGCTTCATTGGACTTGGTTTTGTAAAAACTTTAAAATTTAATGTAATAAAGATTATCCATTTTGCATTTCAGAAAATTCTCTGTTTCTTGTATCTTCATAAATTCTTCCCTTCTTCTAAACTATTCCTTGCTTTCCTAATTTGCTTATGGCATCATCCTTTATGTCTAAATCATGTACCCATTTTTATCTTATCTTCATATAGGGTGTGAAATACTGGTTTTTGCCTAGTTTCTACTACACTGTTTTCCAGTTTTCCTAGCAGTGTTTTTGAATAATGAGTTCTTTTACCCTGGAAGTAGAAGCCTTTGGGTTTATCAAACACTAGATTAGTTTAGTCATTTACTACTATGTGTTGTGTACCTACCTATCCCATTGATGGACCACTCTGTTTTGTAGCCAGTGCCAGGTAGTTTTGATGATTGCTGCCTTATAATATAATTTTAGATCTAGGTTACTGGTCAGTAAGTAAGTAGGGCTAGGTTAACTTCCATTGTACTTTCTTTTCATTAATCCCTTTGATATTCTTGACTTTTTGTTCTTCAAGATGAAATTTGTTTAAAATATATTTGTGTGTGTGTGTGTGAATGTGTATGATTATATCAATAGCCAATTTTTGATATTGGGATCCAGTTTTTTTTCTTTTTTAACTTTCTCATTTAAAACCCAATCCCTGGGGGTCACGTTAGACTCTGAAGGACAGGACTGACAATGAGATTGACCTAATCCTCCAGGAACAATTTCCTCAGTTTTTGGTGGGACTCCACCCAACAAGGGGATCTTTCTTCTAATTAAAACATGAATAGAATCTAATGTGGGGTGTACACTGTGTTCAAGGAGGACCAGTACCTTTGGTGTGATGACTGCTGAGCCCTTTTCAGGGCTGGTTTCCACCTTTGGTGTCCATCTGCTCCACCCAACTCTCACGGGTGGCTCCAACAAACCGCAGCATATCCAGTGGCCATACTCAGGTAAACCATTTTTTAAAATATTTTTTATTGATTTATTGATTTTTTCTTTTTAAATAAATTTATTTAACTTTTTACATTCATTTTCACAAGATTTTGGGTTCCAAAATTTTCTCCCCATTTGTCCCCTCCCCCATCCTTGATACAGTGGACATTCTAATTACCCATATCACCAATCTGCCCTCTCTTCTATCATCCCTCCCTTCCCTTACCCCATCTTCTCTTTTGTCCTGTAGGGCCAGATAACTTTCTATTCCCCATTACCTGTATTTCTTATTTCCTAGTAGCAAGAACAATACTCAACAGTTGGTCCTAAAACTTTAAGTTCCAGTTTCTCCCCATCCCTC
>CM053773.1:165527436-165544887 GCA_028658325.1 Potorous gilbertii
GCCGGGCACAGGGATTCCGCGTGGCCCAGGAGCCGGGCGAAGGCTGGGGCCCAGGAGCCAGGCACAGGGATTCCGCGTGGCCCAGGAGCCGGGCACAGGGATTCCGCGTGGCCCAGGAGCCGGGCGAAGGCTGGGGCCCAGGAGCCGGGTGCAGGGATTCCGCCTGGCCTAGGAGCCTGGCCTAGGAGCCGGGTGAAGGCTGGGGCCCAGGAGACGGGTGCAGGGATTCCGCGTGGCCCAGGAGCTGGGCGCAGGGATCCCGCGTGGCCCAGGATCCGGGCGAAGGCCGGCCACTAGCCCTGTGCACCTAGAGAGCATGCTTCACAATTCTCAATAGAAGTGAATACTTATGTATATATTTCCTTTTCTCCTAAAGCAATTTTTTAGAAGGCCCCAATATCCATATATGTTAATATCATTATTCTCTATATTCTACAGTCATTCATCTAACAGCTCTCTGCACTCAGCTGTGTCATCTTTGAATGAGATTGATCATTCCCATTTCTTTCTCAAGAGAAATGAAAGAGAAGTGAGCCATATGGTAATCCCACGAAAGATGCCCAGAGTAGGGAATTCTTTTAATTTGGTTACTGGGAAATCAGAGAAGCATGGATTCCTATTCAAATAAATTTAGAGCTTGAAAGGACCTTAGGGATTGAGTTCACGCTTTCATTTTACCGATGAAGAAACTGAGGCCCAGAGAGTTTAAGTGACTTATTCAAGGTCACAGAGTTAAGTATCTAAGGCAATCTTCAAAATAAAAACTTCCTGACCCCAAGTCCAATGCATAATTTTGTTTTATGTTTTCCTTCTGTAACTTCCTAAGGAAAAGCAAGCTGATGGAAAAATCAGCTCAGGATGGAAAAGATTTTACTCTGCTTTCCAGTCTGTTACCCAAGTACTGATGGTCCCTGTTCTCAACCTGGAACATCCTCTTTCTGGTCCATACATTTCTTCCACTGATGAGTTCCTACCAGGACTTCCCCTTTGTGGAGGGGCCCAAGCTAGCTTTTTTTCTCCTCCTGGCACTGCTCTTGGCTTCCGTACTTCAAAAAAAATCCTTTTTGTGCAATGTCTTCCCATGTTAGAATACAAGTTTTGTGAGGGCAGGGACTTTGTAGTGTGCTTAGTACCATGTCTGGTACATAGTAAGCACTTATTAAATGCTTGTTTTGTCCTTTTTTTCTTTCTGTTAAAATATTAACATGTTACCTAAAAAGGACAATGCAAGTTTAGGCTGTGTTAACATGGCAAAGGAGATTGGAGTTCTACTCTCCTTTGCCCTGGTGAATATGCATCTGGGTTATTGTGATCAGTTTGGTGTATCCTATTTGATCAACGACATTGACAAACTAGTGCATAATTCAGAGGAAAATGATAGAATGGTAAGGAAATACAGACATTTCCATATGAGAATGTCAAAGGAATTTGGGATTTTTAACCTGCAGAATAGAACTTGACTTTGAAGGAAGAGGGACTGTAATCTGACTAGCTCCACAATACAGGAAAAATGAGTGCAAATTTCAAGGAGGCAGATTCCAAGTCAATAAAACATGCTCCTTAATGGAGTTATCTAAAAATAGAATGGGTCAGCTCATGAGGTCTTAGGATTTGGAGCTAGGAGGCTCATTAAACATTATTTTATCCAACCTACTTGTTTAACAGATGAGGAAAGAGAAACTCAGAGATATAACATGATTTGTCAAAAGTCCTACAGGTTGCAGGCAGAAAACTGGAATTTCAATAGATACCTCGACTGCAAATCCACTGTTCTTTCTACTACACCATAGCTCCTGGTTGACCAAAATATTCAGACTGAATGGAATCTTGCATTAGGGGTGTTGTAGAGGAACTTCATGCACAGATAGGGAGGGCTAGCTGATCTCTAGCTATGATTATCTCCAACTCTAAGATTCTATGGAATGGGATATAAAATAAAATAGAATTGAATGCTAAGGTGGGGCAGGGAAATTAGACAAAGGAGGAGGGTGTCAATATCTATAAGCACAGTCATGATTCTCTAGTATCAGAATCACAGTTCAGAGAGTTATGGTAATTACCATAAGCACTTGTATCAAGGAAGTTCAGGACCAGGAGCCCACATAGACCTTCCTGGTCCAGTAGAAACTGTCTGAACATGGGACAAAAGCAACTGCAATCATTTGGATAATAGACACACAAGGACAAGAATCTGCATAGAAGTCTATGAGGCAGGTGATCAGTGGAAGCAACGTAGCCATGACATTCTTAGAGTCAGATGTACATCATCTGTACACCAATGTACAGAAGGCCTGACAAGAGGTATAAGACAGTCAGTAATGGCGATCTGGAAATGAGAGAAGTCCCCATGGGAGACTAAAAACCATGTTGGGACATGTACCAAGGCCCAGCTCCACTTTTCAGCATCTCTTTTAAGTATGACCTTCCTCCATTATAATGTAAGTTCCTTGAAGTTAGAGACTGTTTATTTTTGCTTGATTTGTAGGCCTTATCATTGTGCTTGCTACATAGCAAGGGCTTAATAAATGCCTTTTGACTTGACTCAGTGAGAGAGCCAAGCAGCAATCCAGTTACTAGGCACCTGATATTAACAAACTTCCTATTAAGCCATCCTTGGTGACATAATTAACAGATTACAACTAGTTACCTTCTTTGTTCCTATTGTTTGTGTTCAATCATTTCAGTCACATCTGACTCTTGATGACCTTAGTTGGGGTTTTTTTGGCAGAGATGCTGCAGTGGTTTGCCATTTCCTTCTCCAGCTCTTTTCACAGATGAGGAAACTGAGGCCAACAGGGTTAAGTAACTTGTCCAGGATCACACAGCTAATAAGTGTCTGAGGTCAGATTTAAACTCATGAAGAAAAGTGTTCCAGACTCCAGGCCTAGCACCCTGTCCATTGCTCCAGCTACCTGCTCTTCTAGCAGTTTGGAATTGGGTTCCTCCTGTATTTATCTCCTGCCAGGACGAGCAGTCCCCAGTGAGTCCTGTGACTGAATTGAGGAGGCAACATTCTGTTAAGAAGAATGAACTTCCAGTCTTTAAATATGATGGATCCCTTAAAATAAGGCAGCACTGCCCCGTCATCGACTGGTGACGCCCATCAAAATAAATAGAAAATTCCTTTATTAATGTAGACTAGTACTTCTTCCATACTCTTAGAGACAGGTGCCTGTTGCCGTGAGAAATACATTGACTTTTCCAGGGTTACATAGCCAGAATCGGTCAGAAACATTACTCTCCACTCCCTATGTGATACTGCCTTTGAAAGCATTATTTACGTTATTATACATATTTTACGTCTTAAAATCTTACATATATTATGTTATTTACATTATTGCAGTCACGGAATATTTTGCTGTCTTAATTCTTCTTCATACTTTATTACTGTATGTAAATCCCAGAAGTGTCTCTGAATGTTTCATATTTATGATTTCTTAAGAAACAATAATATCCCATTTGATTTATATGCCACAATTTTTTAATGGGCACCCATTTTGTTTTCAGTTTTTGCTAGCACAGAAATAGGAATGAATATCATATTATTATACTTAGGAATTTTTATTATGTTAGTAGCCTCCTTAGGGTATATGGTCAGGCATTATCCCAAGAGCTTTTTCAAGCAAACTCTTGCCCACCCCTTCTTGGATTTGTGACATTCATTTTTTGAACCCATGTGGTATGTCTTTACATTTATCCCAATTTCATTTGGGTTTTATTTGATTTCATCCAATATTCTAGATTGTTATTAATTATTATTATATTTTATGATAATATAATTTATATATAATTATAATATCTATTATCTAATATATTTGTGTTTCTATAAAATTCTATAAGTAAGCTAAATATACTGTTAGGAAGTCACTTTGTAATTTCACAAATTTCTCTTTAATTTATTTATTCATTAATTTAGATATACTTATTTTATTATTTAATTTAATTTATATCCAGAAATAGAAAAATCATAGTTTCTTTAAAGCCATCTGAAATGATGTGTTTGGAGGGGGCCCAAAGGGCACTGTTATTAGCTTTCCTGCCTTGCTAGCTAGTTTCTTTTATCAATATTTTAAGGATTTGTGGTTTCCTCAATGTGGCTACTCCCTCTGTTAATAAAAATCCCAACCTTTTTCTGACCTATTATACAGTCTTCCAAAGTAACTTGTCACTTCAAAATTCATTATTGTCTGATTAACCTAGAGATATTTATATTAGTATATTTTTTAAAAATGCCTTCAAGAGGAAAATCAGTATATTAGTCAGGAGAGACGAGTTTTTTGGATTGAGAAATGTGGTTATAAAGAGAATCTCTCCTAGATAAGAAAAAAGCAGAGGGGGGAGAGAGGGAAATATCAAGGAAGTATAATATTTTCTTCTCCTTTTCCTTACCTATTCCACAATAAAGACGGTCAATTTGTATATTCATTTATTCATTCAGTAAGCATTTATGAAGTCCCTACTTGTAGCAGAGCACTGTACTGATAGAAGTACAAAGTTTAAGTGTGATGTAGTCTCTGCTCTCATCCAGCACCTTACAGTAAGGAAATACTATACAAACACAAATAACTAAAATACACGATAAAATAGAGGCAGCCAGATGATTCAGGCTGGAGTGGGGCCACATGTGACCCACTAGATCCTCACGTGAGCCCCTTTGATTGAATGCAGACTTCACAGAACAAACTCCTTTAAAAAATGATTTGCTCTGTGAAACTTGGATTCAGTCAAAAGGTCACACCCAAGGACCTAGAAGGACACATGTAGCCTTGAGACTGCAAGTTCCCCAACCCTGGTTCAGTGGATAGAGTGCCAGGCTGGACGTAAGTAGATATAAGCTCAAATTCAGTCTCAGACATTTGCTAAATGTATGACCTTGGGCAAGTCACCTACCCCTGTGTGCCTGAATTTTCTTATCTATAAAATGGGGATAGTAATAGCACCTACTTCCCAAGGCCCTTGTTTGGATCAAATAGAAATAATAATGGTAAAGTATTTAGCACAGTGTCTGGCATATAGTAAGCACTATATAAATGTTAGCCATTATTAGTATTAGTGGAAAGGGTGCAGATACTGGATTCAGAAAGCCTGGGTTCAAATTCTCCCTCTAATATTTAATATCTATGGAAAAGTCACTTGACCTTTGTGAGTCTCAGTTTTTTCATCTATAAAAAGGGGAGGTTAGACTCGGTGCCTTGTTAGCTCTCTTCCAGATCTAGCACTATGAGCACAAGTATAGCACATGTACATTAGAGAACTGCAAACTGAAAGTCTATGTAAGGTCCTAAGGGGGAGACTGTTATAATAGGTGGAAAAAGGGAGGCTTTCATGAAGGAGGTGCTCTTGGAGCTATCTAGATGATAGCTGTCCACAACATTGTCTAACACTTAAAAGAGGCAGCAAAGTGTAAGAGCAAGAATGCTAGACCTCTCGCGTTTGAGTCCCTTCCCAGAAAGTATCTAGGTGTATAAGCTCTTGGAATTCTTTCAGCATTTCTAAACTTCAGTTTCCTACTTTCTAAAACGGATGTCTTTTTTTCTAGAATAAGCCATTTTTAAAATCTTGTAGCTCCATCTAAGTGTTACTGTTCATGAAATTTTCAGCTTACAGGACACTTCATGTCCATTGTTCTACTTGATCCTCATTACAACCCCGGGAAATAGGCCATGAAACCATTTTCACCTCCTCTTTACTGATAAGAAAATTGAGTCTCTAAGAGGGGAAGCTATTTGCCTATGGGCACACTATGAGGTTATGCATTAACAACTATTTCGCTTCATCAAATGCCACCTTTTGTCTACTCTTTTTGAAAAGACCACACAAAACTGATATTCAGTTAGAAAAGACATCATGGCAAATAAATGTTTTGTCTAAACTTATACTGATCACCTCTGCAGTCATGGGCTCTGTCAGGATTAATTCTTTGGGTCTCAGGGGAAACTTTTGACAGGCCTGTGGACTCATGATGGAATCCATTCATGTGAAGACCATAAAAGGAGGTGGTATTGTAAAAAGAGTTTTGGGATTGGAGTCAGACAACCTGGGTTTCATCATGGCCCTGTCACTTGACACCTGCATAACCTTAAGTAAGTCCCTTAACCTTTCTGTGACTCAGTTTCCTCATATGTAAAAGGGAAGTTGCATTCAGTGGTCTCTTCCAACTATGTATCTATGATCCTTTGAACTCTTCCGTCAAGCCTTATTGACCAATCCCCCATGACATCTCTCAACTCTAACCACTTCTCCTCCCCCTTGCTCAAGTCCTCATCATCTCTCATCTAGACTATTTTGATTGCTTCTTAATTGACTCCTCTGCCTTCAAATTCCCCTTTTTTCCATTTATCTGACATATAGTGGCCAAATAAATATTCTTTCAAATTAGAAGTTTGACCACTTCATTCCCTAACCAGGAAACTTTCGTGGTCCTCTATTATTGCCAGAGTAAATGCAAACATCTATATTGAGGCAACTACATAGGTCAATGGACAGAACTTGGGACCTAGGGTGAGGAAGACCTTAATTCAAATCTTTCTTCAGACACTTATTAGCTGTTTGACCGCTTCACCTAAATCTACCTGTTTCCTCATCTATAAAATGGAGGTCATCGTATGATCTACTTCCCAGGGCTGTTGTGAGTTTAAAGTGAGATAATAACTATGAAGAGCTCAGCACAGGACCTGGCATATAGTAGGCATTATATAAATGTTAGCTATTGTAATTGTTGCTGTTATCATATTGAAAACCCTTCCTAGTCTGTCTCCAGCCTACGTTTCCAAATTTTGAAGGCAGTTTCAATTTCCTTTAAATCACTGCTAAGCAATGACTTCCTACACAACAATTATTACAGTTGCTCCTCCCCATCATTTTGTAATTAGGTTTATTTTGTATTCAGGATGCCCCATGTGGGTAACCCTGTATAATTTACAGTTACTTATCTGTACAATGGAAGTCAATATAGCATAGAAGAAAAACTGCTGAATCAGAGGATCCAGATTCAAATTCTATCTCTAATATTTACTATCTGTCTGACTTCAATCAATTCACTTCATTTCCCTATATCTCAGTTTCTTCATATGTAAAATAAGGAAGTTGGATTAGATGAGTTCTGAGACCACCCTGATCTTGAGAACTAAGATCACATATTGTTTTTCCCCAATTAAGAGGCCAGAGATCATTTAATTTTAGATCCCCAGTACTTGGCAAACAGTAGGTGCTTACTAAATAGTTGTTGAATTGGAGTAAAATTCTTAAGTACCTGTGATATGCCAGGCACTATGTTAAGCACTTAATAAATATTATGTCATTTGAAATAGATTGGAAAAATTTGCCTTAGAATTGTAGACATACACAGAGCACATTGAGAAAGAAAATGAAAAAACAAAATTTCAGGCCATTATCCCTAAGGAGCATTGATACAAAACATTTTCATTTATATATTCAGAAAGAACACAAAGGTACTTCTTGCTATGTAGGGCCTATTTTTTTTTTTTTTTTACAAATGATTCTTCAAGTAAAGTAATTTCAAACTGATTCTGTGACATTTGTCATGCATGGAAAAGGGCAGCCTTACTTACTCAGCAGCCTGTGCACAATTCTTGGGCAGTCAACAAAAGGACTTTAGTTCTCCTAATTGTGAAACACAGCTCATAAATATCAACTCTCACCTAGAACATGTTTACTAATAATACTAAATATAATATTAAACATATTAGTCATGGTGCAAATGAGGAAACAGAAAAAAAGGGGGGAAAAACTGTGAAGAAATTAAAGAAAATGAAAAATAGCACACTTCAAACTGCATTCAGACCCCATCAGTTCTTTCTCTGGAGGTGTATAGCATTTTCCATCATGAGTCTCTTGGAATTATCTTGGATCATTGTATTTCTGAGAAAAGCTAAGTCAATCATAGTGGATCGTTGAACAATGTTGCTGTTACTGTGTATAATGTTCTCCTGGTTCTGCCCATTTTATTGAGCAAATAAATGAATGCACAAATTGACCATCTTCATTATGGAGTAAGTGGGGGAAAGGAGAAGCAAACAATCCATTTCCTTGATACCTACCCTCTCCCCTCCTGTTTTTTTCTTATCTAGGAAAGGTTCCCTTTCCAACCATTTTACTCAATCCAGAAAACTCATCTCTCCTGAGATATGTAAATAAATACACGTAAACTGTGTGGAAGACAAAAGGAAGGCACTTAACTAATTCTGGGCTTTGTGATCTCATTGATTTGGGCATTCCCTCCAGTGGTTAAAATCAAAATCCATCCATACTTTTAAATCCTGCATAATCCTTGTATATGTTCTCCTCAAAATCTTTTGCAGAGGATACTCCCAATTGTAGAAGGAATCAAAAGGTTGCATAAGGTGACTTAGGAGGTGCAAGCAGCTCAGAGAAAGCCCTTGGCAAGCCTGCAACCCCTTCTTTTATTTTCCTCCCTGGATTTCAAAATAACAGGCCAGCCTGAAAGTACAATGAGAAGCAGTGTGGTTGAGTGGAAAGAGCCTTGGACTGGGAGTTAGGAAATTTGTGTTCAAGTTCCACTTCTGCCATTAGCCAACTCTGTGGCCTTGACCTTAAGGAGACCCCGCCCCCCCCGTCCCTGCCTTAGTTTCCACAACTATAAGATTATATGATCAGATTTATAGGTGGCAGGGACCCAAGAGACCTTCTAGAACTAACACTTCATTTTAAATAAAGAAATTGAAGCCCAGAAGCTTTAAGGGACTTACCTAAGGCTGCACACATAATAAAAGAGGAAGCCAAGGTTTATACTAAAGTTCCTAACTCCAAATCCAACACACTTTCCACTAGGCCACACTCTTTTTTCGAAATAGTATTTTTTTCTGATTATGTGTAAAGACAGTTTTTAACATTCACTTTTTATAAGATTTTGAATTCCAAATTTTTTCCCTCCCTCCCTCCCCCTTCCTAAAACAATAATCTGATATAGGTTATATTTTTACAATTATATAAACCATGTTTCCATATTAGTCATATTACAAAAGAAGAAAGAGAACAAAAGGAGAAAAAACTATGAACAAATTAAAGACAATAAAAAGATAGCATGCTTTGATCTGCATTCAGACTCCATCAATTCTTTCTCTGAAGGTAGATAGCATTTTCCATGCTTCTTTGGGGGTTATCTTGATCACTGTATTTCTGAGAGGAGCTAAGTTAATCACAGTTGATCACTGCACAAGGTTGCTGTTACTGTATACTGTGTTCCCCTGATCCTACTCTACTTTTCATCAGTTCATGTAATTCCTGCCAGTATACAACACTTTCTTATGAAGAAGTCTGTTCCAAATAGGAGTCGTGTTAAGGTACCTTGAACCAGATAGCTCATGAGAGCCCCTCTCACTGGGATCTTCTGATTCCTTTTCTCTAAACGAGAACTTCTTAAGCTAGATTAAGAATGTGCTTTCAATTGTAACTTTGAAAACTGTACTTTAGTATAGTTGATTACCTTTATAATGCCATGTATTTTATTTCATGGATTTAAAAACATTATTATGAGAAAGAATCCATAGGATTCACCAGAAAAACAAACAAACCAAACAAAAACAAAATAATCTCTGCTTTCAAGAATAAGATATTTTAATGTGGATGAAATATGTAAATATCGAGATACATATATAGTGTATAAACAGAATCTAAAAGGGAAAAGCATTAGTGTATATTTGATCTAGAGGTAGTGTGGTTCTGTGGAAACTGAGATGAATTTGAAATTAGAACTCCTGGACTCAAACCTTTCCTCTGCCTCTTATCCAGTTACTATGTCTCGATCTTGAGCAAGTCACTTAACCTCTTGTGGCATCAGATTCCTCATCTGTACAACATGGGAGTTGGCCAAGATGACCTCTAAGGTCCCTTCAAGATCCAAGTGTATGTTCTTTTCAGCCTAGAGATAAAAGAGATATACTAGAGTTTAAATAAAGTCACAGTCACTCTTCTCATAATTTTGATGATCATTTTAGTGACAAGCAAATTAGAAGAATATCTTCATTGTGTTTGATGGCATTTCTGTGATGGAGATAGAGAAAGATTGGTAGAAGGGCACAGGATGAGCAGGCATGCACACACTAGTGGAGGGAATACCTGGGCTGATGAAATCATTTCATTGAGGTAGATAGTATATTGATTCATGGCTGTTGGAACAAATTATTCTCATCTGACCATTCTACCAGGGGAAGCCTTCACATGGTTGGGTAGACATCCCCTTAATTCATCAATGAGTTTGAGGTTTGTCAGTTACTCAATCTGGTTTAGCTAGTTTGTCAAGTTGGTTATGCCAGGGTGTGGCTGCTGCTCATGGTAAAGCTTCTTGGAGTCACAGGTAAAGGGTGAGTTACAGGTAGACACCAAAGGTGAATGAGCAGCTCTGAAAAAGGCTCAGCAAGCCATCCCACCAGAGGTGCTAAGACTCCCTGAGTAACTCATATTGTGGGGTGCTTAGAGCTTGCTCAGACATCAAAAACACCAAAGTCATCTACTGAAACCCAGGTCATCACCAGTCACCTTGACTTGTCTTGCCATTGAAATCTGGATGACTGGAAGAGAGGGTGAGGCAGAGAACTATGTGCAACTGTCTCTCACTTAAGTTCAATTTGTGAACAAGTTAAGACATCGCTAATATCACTGGTCCGGTTCAAAAACAAGAGATGAACAAAAATACTGATATTATTAATGGTGTTATTGCTCCTGCTACCATGGTAGACAACAGTTTTCCAAAGTTTTTCTTTTGCTTGTTTAAAAGGACATAGCATATTAACTTCTGACTTGTTTAAATATTTAGAGCAGCATTCAAGTAAACTTGAAGCTGGATAGTACAGTAGATTAGACTGGACCTGGAATCAGAAAAAAAAAAAAAACCTTACCACTTAAGTGACTAAGAATAAATCATTTAACCTTTCCAAGGCTGTTTCCTCATTTGTAAAACAAGAATACTAATACTACCTACCTCATAAGGTTGGTGTGAGGATCAAATGTGAAAATATTTGTAAAGTGCTTCACAAACTTTAAAGGATTGTATGAATGCTTACTATTATGGTTAGGTTTACGAAGTCTTTCTATTTTGGAATCAGCTCTAAGTTTTACATTTCCTATCAAACTAAAAACATGATCTGCCTGACATTTTTTCCTGGAAGTCTGAAGCTTTCTGTGTTTAACTGATGGGAAATTTGGCAAAAGGATGCTGTTTGCTTCTCTTTGTGCTGCTTTGCTAAAGTCACAGGAGACAACTTTTTCTAAGAGGCCCTTTAGAAGTATTTTGACACTGTGGTTGACCCATCTGGTTCCCACATTCGATATGTGTGCTTGGTAAAATGCTGTAGTTCTAAAAATACATCACCGAGAAGCAGATCAATGCAATTGCGGGTATGTAAAAGAGCAGTTGAAGTTCAGGTCACTACCGCCAATTAACATCCGTAAACTTTTACTGAGCCCCAAATTTGTGTTAGGCTCTTAGGAGAGAAAGAGGTGGAAGCCACATACCCTGTCCTCAGGGCACTTCAACTCTTGCTGGGCAACCAGGAACTGTGCATTAAATGACTAACTACAACAAAAAGTCACATCTGCTAAATGGCCAAAGTAGCAGATGGGCTGCTACAATATTTTGAAGACAAGAGCTCATTTTAGTCTGTAGCTATCATCTTAAGTTTGCCATTCCAGTCATCCTTAGACCCCTAAAACTAAGAGTCTGCACAGTCAACATTCACTTCCTCACCATCCCAATGTTTTGTCATCTGAATTTATTCCCCACTATGCTATTGAGGAGCAATCTCAAGGTCATTGATGACTTTCTAATCACCAAATCCAAACCAAAGTTTTTGGTTTTGGTTTTTTTTATTGATTGTTATTTCTATTTTTAGTGCTCATCTTTCTCTGGGGCACTTTATACTTTTGATTACTCACTTTTTTCTGGATACTCGGCCCTCCCTTTCCAAAGCAGCTCCATCTTCTGGTCCCCGTTCTCCTTTAATTTCTCGTACTTCTTCACATATACATTATGGGTAGGCTCTAAGGTTTGGGCCTTAGACCTCTTTTCTCCCTCCCATGCTCTTTCCCTTGGTTATTCCATTTACTCACTTATAATATTAATGCAGATGACTCAAAACTTATATAATAAACCCTAATCTCTCTCTTGAGCCCACATGACCGACTACTTGTTGATTTATCTCCATCTAGATGTCCCCCTGGCACCTAAAATAAGTAAATCCAAAACTGTGCTCATCACCTCCTCATAAGGCCTCTTCCTGACTTCCTAATCTCAGTTGATAACACCACCATTCTTTTAGACACCCAGATTCAAAATATTATAGTATCTTTGACTCCTTAATCTCCTTCATTACAAATATGCATTCATTTGCTAAACTTTTTTAAGTCCATAGTTCATCTTTTCTTTTCCTTTAAAAAGCCACAAAACACAGAAATAAGTGTTTTTTAAATGATAGTGTAGTATTAGAAGATATTGAAGCAATATTATGATAGAATTTCAGATTTAAGAACTGGAAGGAAAACAATATGTCATCTACTCCATTCTTGACCATGAATCTCTTCTGCCACATCTCTATACAGGCATTCAGTCCCTTGTTGAACATCTCTCCAGGGAGATGAACCCTCTATCTCCTGAGGTATGATTTTCAGATTTATAGGAATTGATAGGAAGTTGGAAAGTTATCATAAGTATATTCCAGACCAGCTGGACAGAAAGCAGAGATTGGTGAGGAAATGAAGAAAAGGATGATAAACTTGGGCCAGAGGCAAGGAAGACTTTGTCTATCTAGACATTTACTTGGATCTCTCTGAAAAGCATTAGGGAGCAAGTTTGGGGTGTACTCTATGTATGTGTGTGTGTGTGTGTGTGTGTGTATGTGTGTTCAAGAGAGAGAGAGAGCATATGGGCTGGGAGGAAAGGACTTGGCCTCAATCACTTGATGAAGCCCACTTATGAGCAAAGTCCAACTTTTATGGGCCACCAATCTGATCTTCACCTTTTACCCCTACAAGTATTAATGAAAAGGACAATTAGTCCTCATGGCTTGGAACCAAAGTTCCTTCTATGATCTGCCCTTCTAACCTTAAAAAGGCTGCCATGAGGAAGTCTTTAATAGCTTAAGCAAATTAGCTTCCTAGCTGCTATTAATAACTTACAAGAACTTGGGCCTATTACAGATAATCAAAAGGAGGTAGGGTTTCTGTGTTAATTTGTTTCTATCCCTCATTTTGTGTTCTGATTGATAGACCCCCTTGGCATTTCAAATCCAGAGCAAGTCATTAACACCCACACTTTGAAACTAATTTTCGCTTTCTCTTTCTCTTTTTTTTCCCTTTAACTACCATTGCTTCCTTTGATCTGGCGTATTCATTAATTAAGTTAGAACTGTGAATCATAGAATGTTAGAATAGTAAGGGGTCTTTGAGATCATCTGGTCTACTTTCCCTTATTTTACAGAGAAGAAAACTGAAGCACAGGGAGATTATATTTTTTTTGAAATACAAAATAGCTAAATTTTCATGAGTGGTATAGAAACCAAATCTCCTGACTTCAAATTTTTCATCCTTTCAACCTAACAAGATTGTTTTCCTCTTATGGATTCTCCATAATTTTCAAACTGTTTATGTATGATATAGTAGGGATTCCTTTAATGTGGGAATAGATGAACATTGAGATCCCTTCCAAATTTCAAATTTTGTCATTTATGATTTAAGATTGTTTAAATACTGCTAGACTTTGGAAAGAGAAGGGAAGAACATAGCCGACCTCTGAGGAAAAGGATTCCCTCATAAGGTGACTGAGATATAAGGAAGTTCTCTGCTCAATTCTGGACCACACAATTTAGGAGGGGCATTTGTGGAATGTTTGGAACTCTGGGAGAAGAAAAACCAGGATAGTGAGGAGACTCAGAATTGCATCACTCTCCTGAGGATAGGATTGAGGAACCCCGTGTTTCCCCTAGAGGAAGCCTAGCAGGAACATGATAGCTCCCTTCAAGTATTTGCACTGAGGTGTCCAGGAGGCACTGGTAATAAAAGCACTAGACTTGAAGTCAGGAAGATCTGCATTCAGATCCTACTTTAGATATTTAATAAGGGTGATCCTGGGCAAGTCACTGAATCTCTCTCAGTCTCAGTTTCTTCATCTGTATGGGGATAAATCAAAGCAGCTGCCTCCTGGGTGTGTGGTGAGGTTCAAATGAGATTTTATATCTATCTATCTATAGATAGGTAGATATAGACATACATATACATATATATGTATATGTATATATGTCTATGTGTCTATGTATATATAGATAGATATAGATGTATGTATGTATGCATACACAGTCCTTCACAAACTTTAAAGCATTATGTAAATTCTAGTTGTTAATGTTATTGTTTTTGCTGTTGTTTTTCTCACACCTGTCAACTACAATAGAAGAGAAATAATATTTTCTCCAACTGACAGAACCGGAAATAATGAATGGAAGTTATAAGGAGCAAGTCACTTAATTCTCAGCCTTGTTTCCTTGTCCCACAACTATCTTACAGATCTCTTATAAGGATTAAATGAGACAATAGATTTAAAAATCCTTAGTTCTCTCCAAATAACTAGTAATGTATAAGATAATATAATATCGGCATTATTCATCCATTTGTCCATCCTTTCAACAAATTCTTCTCTGATATCTCACCACTGTACAGAAGTGTCTTGGGATCCTAAAAGGCTTTGAGAAGGTTGAGGGTGGACAAAATAGTTGTCGTCTAGAATCTGAAAAATTACCAAGAAAGGGTTTTAAGTTTAAATGCATAACTAGGAGCAATGGGTAGATATTATAAGATACAAACATAGCTTTGAAGCGAGGAAAAACTTCCTAACAATCCAAGAATGAAATGAATTGCTTTGACAAACATGAGGTTCTTCCTCACTAGAAATCTTTAAACAATTGGCCATTGTCATTCATATTGTGGTGGGAGATCTAGTAAAGAGACGCCAGTGGCATTCTTCTTTGTACATGATCACTATATGACTAAGAGGTAGTAAGTCAGAGGAAGGCTTTGTTGCCAAGAGCAGTGGCTGTGAGAAAATACTGACTCATATTGATATAGTCCTTTAAGGACTGCAGAACCTTTACTCCTATTATCTTAGGTTTTCACTAGATAGTATGGTAGAAACAACTATCTCCTATTTACAAATAAAATAGAAAGGTTAAGTAACTTGCCCTTTAATCATCCAGCCCATCAGTGAGATTTTTACCTAGGTCTTCCTAACTCCAAACTTCACTCTTTATCCACTAAAAGTTGCATCCTGGCTAGGAAGTTGCAACGAAGAAGCTAAAAGAAAGAGAAAATGTTTAGCAATAGGGGAAGCAACATGCACAAGGGAATGAAGCAGTTTGTTCAGTTGTTTCAGTCATGTCTGACTCTTCATGACCCCATTTGGGGTTTTCTTGGCAAAGATACTAGAGTGGTTTGCATTTCCTTATCCAGCACGTTTTACAGATGAGGAAACTGAGGCAAACAGGATTAGGTGACTTGCCCAGGACAGCTAGTAAATGTCCAAGGCTAGACTTTAACTGAGGCCTGGCACCCTATCCATTGCACCACCAAGTTGAAGTTAGAGCCTTTTGAAAAACTAGAATTCAACGGAGAGGAGTACACAGGAAGAATGCGATAGGTATATTCTGGAGCCCTGCTGAATGCTTGAAACACTATACCTCCAAATATGAATCAAATAAATATTTTTAAAGCAAGATCTCTTATGGTCTGCTGCCTTAAAGCTGTAAGAACTGAATGGTGGTGGGTAAGGCATTTAACCTCAGTGACTCTATGCAATCAGTTACAGAAAAAAATGTTGATCTGTGTTAGTTGAGGGAGTTTCCTCACTGAGATTTCCTAATGCCAATGAAATTTCTACTCCTATCCCATTCAAACCCATTCTTATAACAACCCTGTAAAATCTTCATTTGACAGATTAAGAAGCAGATTTGGGGGGAAAATGAGGTGATTTACCTATGATTATATAGTGCTAACTAGGGACAGAGTTGCTGGAGGGATAAAAATCTTTCCTCCTGACACCCTAGTTGAGCCTCTTTCCACCTCACTACCCTGTTTCTAAAACTTTCTCCATATTAGCTATTTATGCTCAGTTTTCTTATTAGAAGAGGTCAGAACAACAACATCCACTCCAATCATGCCTGTGTATTGGGGGGAATCAGAAGGCAAGAGTAAGTAACTGAAACTAGAATACTATTCTGTATCTGGCATTCAACTCTTCTCCATAGAAGCCAGTATCCAAAGAACAAATTTGGGAATTGACTAAACGCTTTAGCTGAACTAGAATCATTAATCAATTTCACCAAGCTATTTACAGCCTTATTTACTACTGAGAAAGAGAAGGTAATCCCTTTAAACTCAATAGATCCAAATTAACTGCAAGCTTCTAAAGAATGGTTTCTGTGGACCCCAAATGTTACCTCTTAGGCTCTAGGGGACAAAACAGAAACATGACTGTGGTCAGTAACTCAGTCAACTGGGATCTCTCTTTCTGCTGTCAAGTGTATTCAACATTATCTTTGTCTCCAGTGTGGAGGAAGTAGGTGCAGGAGTCACCTCTGGATTCCAAGAAGAGGAAGTCAGGGGAAGAATAAGAACCCCAATAATTAGATTCCCAATCATTTGTTCTCCTAATCACTTCAATCACTGACCTCCATTTTTGTGTTTCCCTTAATATATATGTATGTAAATACATACATATTATTTTTATATACATACATACACACAGAGTGAATGTGTGTTGTTGGTTGGAAGCTAGAGACCTGCATATTAAGATAAAGTCTCCAACCCACTGCAAAAGACACATGTGAAAGAAAGACAAGAAAAATATAACTGTATTTGCATAAATGTCACCTTTATGCCATTCCACCATATGCTAGGCAGGCCCCTCTTGAAAGATTTTGGGGGATACATAGGTAGGAATCACACAGGATGGGTTTCTATTTAAGTACACACATCAACAGATAATGGATGCATTAAACTACAGAAGTATATGTTAATTATGTTTATTTCTGTAAACTTATTCAATTCAAATCAAATGAATAAACATTGATTAAATGACTACTCTATACAAAGTACAGTTTTAGCAAGATTAAATGAAGACAGATTCTACCCTTCTGAAATTTAGTGTCTAGGGCAAGAATTATTCAATCCTTTTGTATGTCATATACTCTGCTGGCAGTCTAGGGAAACCTATGGATCATTTATTAAAATAAGGTTTTTAAATGCATAAAATATATAGGATTATAATGAATCTATTTATATTGAAATACAGGTATTAAAAATGCATCATCGGGGTGGAGCCAAGATGGCGGAGTAGAAAGACTCACCTATGCTAGCTCCGAACCCACAGCCCATGGATTTCCTCTAAAAAGAACTCCTGACAAATTCTGGAACAGTGGAAGCCATGCAGCA
>CM053773.1:165545387-165584876 GCA_028658325.1 Potorous gilbertii
CCTGAGGGCTCCTAGGCCCCGGGCCGGCTCCTAGGCCAGGCGGAATCCCTGCGCCCGGCTCCTGGGCCAGGCGGAATCCCTGCTCCTGGCTCCTGGGCCAGGCGGAATCCCTGCACCCGACTCCTGGGCCAGCGGAATCCCTGCACCCGACTCCTGGGCCAGGCGGAATCCCTGCTCCCGGCTCCTGGGCCAGGCGGAATCCCTGCACCCGGCTCCTGGGCCACGCGGAATCCCTGCACCCGGCTCCTGGGCCACGCGGAATCCCTGCACCCGGCTCCTGGGCCACGCGGAATCCCTGCACCCGGCTCCTGGGCCAGGCGGAATCCCTGCTCCCGGCTCCTGGGCCAGGCGGAATCCCTGCTCCCGGCTCCTGGGCCAGGCGGAATCCCTGCTCCCGGCTCCTGGGCCAGGCGGAATCCCTGCTCCCGGCTCCTGGGCCACGCGGAATCCCTTTACAATCCCTTCACAACACTTACCCTACCGGGTCTTCTGACGTCTCCGGAACACTAGAAAATGAGCACACAGAACACTCGACGTGGCCAGTGCACTTTACTTTATTAATGGCGTCTCTCCCCTAACTCTTCCCAGCATCCCCTCATATACTCAGCCAGAGCTCCTCCCATGTTCCTCCCTGAGGGCGGAGCCAGCTCCTGTATGGGCGGTCCCAGCACCCGAAGGCGGGTTAACACCCGGGCCATCTTCCAGGCTCCTCAGGGGGCCACTTTCCAGAGCTTGGCTCCCAACATCACCCTCAGGGGGCCAGGGTTCAGAGCTTGGCCCCTAACATCTAGCATGCAAATAGTTTGATTGCAGGTTGGTGCCTATTCATAATGAATTCGATGGTGCTGATTTATTTATACCAATTGTTTAAGGCATATGCCAGATTATGAAATATATATATATATATATATATATATATATATATATGTATATATGTATGTATGTATGTACGTATGTATGTATTTTAGTAGATGCCAGCCTAAAGATAGACAATACCAGCTGAGAAAGGAAGAAGAAGCAGCAGTGGGAACAGAGAGAAAAGAGTTACCCAGAGAAAATGTGTACAGATCATGCCACTGAAATTCCTCACTCTCTTACTTTTTAAGCAAAGGGACCCCAAACAATGTTGCTTGTGCTATCTGGACCTCAGTTTCCTAACCTGTGAAATGGGGAGAACACTGCTTATTTCACAATAGATTGAGGTAGAAGGAAGTATCCTTGTGAAGAAAGCTATTAGTGAACTTCAACATACTAGAGACATATGAGCTATCATTCTAATTAGAGATATAAAAACTAGTGTGAAACTTAGTTTTCCTTAATCAGGGAGGAAATAATTTTCTGCTAAATGGTCTCCCTGCTTCAATTCTCTTCCTACACCCTATGTGTTCTGTCAAAATTATTTGTGCCCTGACAATATGGTACCGTTGTTCAGAAAGAGCTCTTTCAGAGCAATGAATTTCGAATCAGAAGACCCAAATTCAAATGTAGCCTCTGCCCCTGCTACCTAACTGCCTTAGGCAAGTCACTTTGCCTTTAGATTATTTTTCCTCACATGTAAAATGAGAACTTTGGACTCAGTAGCCTCTAAGTTTCCTTCCAGCTCCAAATCTATGACCCACAAAGAGTAAGCATTGAATATTTTTGTTGAATTGAAGGACTGGTGAGCATGAGCTATTGCTAAGCTAATGAGTACCTTTTCTACCTATCTAAACTGCCCATTTTTTATGAATGGTAATTAAAAAAGAAGTCACAAGTAGTAAATAATGTTTCATTCATTGTCATGGATCACACGACCTCAATAAACTTGCTGAAATACACCCATAAGTGTTCTACATTATATCAATTAACATAAAGGTACAAGAATGGAGAAGTTCTATGGTGCCCTAGGGGTACATTCTTAACATATGGTGTCATTGTTCTATTAGAACCCTGTCCAGGTCATTGTTCTTCCTTAGAGTTACCACAAATAAAGGATAACAGGATTTTGACTTTGGATACCTACATGGAATAACATGGGCAGGGGAAGGGGGGAGATGGGAGACAAGGAAGAGTGGGGAATAAGAGATGCTTCCAAACATCCTATCTCATGATCTTACTATATGTTACTATATGTTATTATAAAGTAAAAATTCTTAACTTACCGTTCCTAGGATCATGTAGCTTATCAACTCTTGTCCAGAGGCCATTTTCTTCCAAAATCTTATGGAAAAATTTATAACTAAGATGAGGAAGAGGGACATTTTTCTCTAATATCAACATTTAAGGAGCACTGGACGACTACAGGTACCTAAGTTTAGTACCTACTTTGCTTGTTTGTTTTCTATTGGACCTATGATTACATTAATGTGTAAGGAGTTTCTGGTATAGAATTTCCTGTACTAATGCAGTAAATGGTGATTGGCACCTTCCCTACAACTTAGTCTTAGAGAGTTGCCAGGCACTTGAAAGACTTGAAAAACTATGACATACCTGGTGGACCCTTTCACAACATAGAATCATAGAATTAAAAGCCTAGAATTTTGAAGGAGCCTAACTCACTCCTCAAAAAAGAATGCTTTCTATAGCATACATGATAAGGATCTCCATTTCCTTTTGGACCCATCATAGGTGAGCTCCCTTAATAATTCCTCTCTTTCTGGTTTCCTTCTTCTCAGAAGTCTAGAACACCTTGATTTTTGCTTTTCTTTCCAGATAAGTTTTATGTTCTTTGTCTCAAGCGCAACAATCACCAGTTAGACTTCTGCATGTAAGACTAATAGTTTTGGAGAATAATCCACTTTCTTTGGTGGGGTTTGATATAAGATCAGATGGCCAGCTATGCTACCACATGGCTGCCACTGTTCTCTTCCTCTCTAATCAACTATTTCTCAGGTGCCAATAGGTCTAGCTTTATTTTCAGTGCTAATAAAGTACAAAGCAAGGGATGGAAGGGTCAAGAAAGTAAATTATTTTCTATGAGTGAAACAAATATGATTGCTATTAATTGATTACTTATAATGTAAAAACTGATGGTAAGACTTTCTACTATTTCTAGGCCTGGACTCCATTTTCCAGTTATTTTTCTCTCCTTATAATGCTTTAGACTGTGTGACAATAGGACTCATATTTTGAATTATGATTTTAGTAGAGAAGATGGCTTTGATTTGAGCTATCCATAGTCTTTTGTCTGGTCTCTGGAGAGAGAGTTAAGTTGACCTGGAAGAAACCTTGGAGGTCATCTTGGGAAAGTATGGCCCCGAGAAAGGAGTTGTTTTACTCAAGATCATCCAGGAAGTCAATGACAGAACTAAGTCTTCTCATTCCTAGTTCAGTACTCTTTCTATGGCACTATTCTATGCTCTCTTTCTACTGACTCCCTGATAGCTGTGCCCCTTACTTGTGATTCTAGAAGAGCTGGAATGGATTTGAATGGAGTCAGTTACTCTTATATAGTTTTTATAGATACCCTCTCCACCGCCCCCCCCCCCACTGGCTTGTGGCTGGGGACAAATATAGGCAGAATTAAGGGTGCTATCAAATAGGCAGAAGTTGGTTGGCCCATATAAAGAGAGGATCCAAGATGGACGGGGGGAAAGCAGCAAATTAACACCATACGCTAATGAACATGTCTAAGTAATTATCTAGTCAACTGCAAACCATAGCCTTATCTTTAGAGCTCCAGTAGAGATACTATCAGGTGTTTTAAGTAATATGTTCCAGGTGATATCAGGGTTCTCCAAATCCTGCTATGGGAAGATGGAATTGATTGGATCCATCAAGTCCCAGAAAACTCAAATATCCCTTCAGTGAAATGCATAATTATTCAAAAGAAATTTTTGAATCTCAAAGTAAGATATGATAATCTGTTTTTTTTCTAATCAGGACAGATCATGGAAGATAGAATGATGATGAAGATACTCTACAGCTCTAAATGTAGCTTCAAATCACATTTTGAAAGGCTGTGTGGGACAGTGGCTAGTGAGTTATTCTCTGTATCAGAAATGGAGTTCATATCCTGCCTCTGACATATACAGGCTTTGTGACCATGGGCTAATTATTTAATCTCTCTTGAGTCCCAGATTGCTCCCTAAGGTTTTAAGGATAACTGCAAAACAAAGAAATCTTGATATGGCAAACAACTTAGCCATTTCAGCTGCCACATCATACTAGAACTCATGTTGCATTTGTGGTCTGTTAAAATACCCAACTCTTTTTCACATGAATTGTTTTCTGACCAAGTACCAAGTATCTTTTTATGAATTAGTCCAAGAGCTGATTTTTTTAAAATCACTACAAGCTTTTATATCTATTTCTATGAAATTCCATCTTTATAGATCATAGGATAGTAGACTTAAAAGCTAACAGTAATATCTGGCATTTATACAGAACTTTAAAGTTTATAAAGTACTTTTTAAATATCTTCACAGTAACTCTGAATGGTTGGTGATACTAATATCCCAATTTTGTAGATGAAGAAACTGAGTCAGGCAATTGTTAAGTGATTTCCTTGGGGTAGTATTCAAATTCAAGTCTTCCTGACTCTAGGTCCAGTTCTTTTCTAGTCCGGGTCATCTACTGAAACTAGAACTGAAGAGCAAATATTTTAGAGTCCATCTGCCCTACCCTCTTCATTTTACAGCTGAGAAAAGTGAGGCTAAGAGATTAAGTGACTTTCCTGAGATCACTTGAGTAGTTTCTCCAAGGTAGGATTTGCTATTAGGTCCTCTGACTTCAAAATTCTTTGCTATTTCTGTTTTTGCCATTCTGCCTTTAAAAATTTTATATGAATCAGTCCCCTTCTCCATCCCATCAAGATCATTTCTGAATATTGTCATCTGCCCTGTTTGATATCCCACCTTCCTAATATCTCCATTCTTCATAGTATCTGAAAATTTGATTAATATATTACCATTTGGAAGGGGAAGTAATAGTAATTAGTCGTCTTCATCGTAGTAGTAGTAGTAGTAGTCAGTAGCAATAGTAGTAGTAGTATATTTTTCATGATATAATAGAAGGGCCCTGAACAAGGAGCCAGAAGATCTGAATCTAATCAGATTAATACATTTCATTTCATTTCAATTCCATCAGTAATTACTAAATGTCTGTTTTATGTGAATAGCTGTGCTAGATGCTAAGGATAGAAAATTTAAAAATAAAACAATTTCTCCCCTGAAGAAGCTTATATTCTACTGGTGTGTGTGTGTGTGTGTGTGTGTGTGTGTGTGTGTGTATTTATGGATAGATGGATGGATGTCAGGGGAAGTCAATGTACCCAGAAAAATAAACACAAAATATATACAAAGTAAATATAAAATAATTTCATGGATGGGGGAGTATACCAATGACTGACGATTGGGAAGAGCTAGGAAGTGTGCCTTGAACATAATCATGGCAAGAATAAAGAATTTCAAGAAGCCATAAGAAGAGAGTATTCCAGGAATGAGGGATAACATGGGTAAAGTTGCCTAGGAATGCCATGTGTGGAAATAGGCCCAGTATGATTGTAACATAGAATGAAGGGGAGGAGTATGAAATGCCATGAATGAAAAGCTGGGGTGACAAAGGATATGTTTTAATCTAGAGGCAATAGGGAATCACTTAAGCTTCTTAATCAGAGTAGTAACATGGTACTGATGAGGGTCAGGTAGAGTTGAGGTGGGAAGTCTAAAGAATTTCAAAGATTCAAGTCAACTCTACGCTAGTTAGAAAGATTTTATTATGGTTTTGGGGTTTCACACTCTGGTGAGTGGCCAAGTTTTTTAGAAGAATTAGCAACTTCAGTAAGGCAAGATATACAGTTTTATACATAATATACACTGATTACACAATCCAAATTTACATATCTCATCCACTTGTAAAGTTCTAACATTCAATGATTGGTGGTATATTCCCACTTCCTTTTAAGTCTTCAAACAGAGGCTGTGTTAGAGTAAGTATTCTTGTCTGGTAGAAGTTGGACTGTATGGCTTTCGAGGTCACTTAAAACTTTAAAGTTCTGCCATTCTATTCCTTTCTTTAGTCAGGGTACATGAAGTAGTTGGCAACAGGATGAGGTGTTAATTCTCTGCCTCATTTCTCTGATGAGGGCTGTGCCTTCTCATGATTGAATTTGTCAAGGCAGAGGGTACACTCTCTGGTCAATTGAGAGAATAATCTTAGAAAATAGCGTAACAGGTTGGACAAGGATGCTGTACCCATCTTACATGAGGTCATCATTTAGAATGGAAAAGAATTAAGAAAGTCAGCTTCCTTCTAGGTCAGAACAACTTAGTTTGCAAGCACTTAGAGGGAGAAACTAATCAGAGAAGGAGGAAACAATACAATCATGGAATAATTCATTGTTACAGGCAAAGAAGCCTTAAATTACTGTCACCCTCTTAACTTCTATTATTCTTCAAATCTATTATATATCCTAATGCGAGATTGTGTTCATCTATATACTTTCTGTAATGATAACAATGATGAAAAGTAACTCATTTTGATAGTGCTTAATAGTTCCAAAGCTCTTTAAGTATTTTATTATATTTGATCCTCATAAAAGCCCCTTGAGATAGAAATTATCATTCCAAAATATTCATATGGATCTGAAATCTCAGGAATTTGGGTATTCCCTCAAACAAAAAAGAGTATAACCCTTCCATGCCTGCCCATTCTGCCAGAACTCTTGTTCAAGATCCCCTATAAATTTGTGGTCCAAAAATGATGAGGGCTAGAAGTAGAGGATCAAACTCCTTTCAATACTTTCCTATATAGAGGATAAAAGCTGGAATCCCAGCTCACTCCACTTTAACCTCTTCTTCTCTGCCTGGTTTCAACCCCACAGAACAAGTTGCCACTGTGGGCTAACCATTTTCTGGTCCCGCCATTTTTCCTGCCTCCTTTTGTGTGTTGTCTCCTTCCATTACGTTGCAAGTTCCCCAGCACTTAGTATAGTGCCTTGCGCATAGTAGGCATTCAATAAATATTTATTGAATTACATTGAATAATGGTGTTCAGGGCTAGGGAAAGCTTCATACAGAAGTTGGGATTTGAGCAGAATCTTGAAGGAAGTCCTCTAAATCCAGTGGGAGAGGTCAAGAAAGGAAGCATTTTAGGTACTCACGAAAGCCAGGCAAAAATTTATTGTACTTTTCTCCAGAGGTCAGAATTAGGGTGAAATTGCAAAGATTCAGATTTAGGATTGGTATAAGGAAATTTTTCTAACAATAAGATCTGTCCAGAAGTATAATTGACTGCCTGCTTTGACATATTCTAAAGAGGTTTCTTCTTCGGGCACACGTTACACTAGATAACTTCTCAAGTGCCTTCCAGCCCTGAGATCCTATGATTCTGTAATTCTCAACAATTAGCATCCAAACTATTGTCTTGTTGGTTTCTTGTTGGGCTGTTTCAAAATCTCCTTATGAAAAACAATACAAAACCTTTCTAGCTCATGATAAGATGCTTGAACAGACTTCGTCATAAAACCGGTCCTGGATTTGCTCTCTAATGCTGTTTTCCCTTGATTGCTTTGTCTGGAATACACTCTCTCCTCTGCCTTTTACAATATCTGATTTTATCAGACTCAGTTCATGCTGAATCCCTCTGAAAATCGATCCCAACCCCTTAGTTATTGGTATTCATTTTCTTCTCAAGTTATCATGGAGGTACTTAGTTGTTTATCTATTGCTTCCTTTCAATAAAATGTAAGTTTTTTAAAGGCTTGAAATGTTATTGCTTTCATTTTTATTTTCACCATCTAGCATAAGGCCATGCACATAACAGGTTATTACTCAATGCTTATTTTATGATATTGTATATGATTAAACACTTAAAAAACCCTCCTTGGGCATGAATTTCCCCATCTGTAATTTTTTTTTAATTATGTGATCTCCAAGTTTTTGTCTAGCTCTATAACATCACAGTTCCATGACATTCAATTTAAGTACATGCTGATTTATTCAATTCAGCACACTTTATTCATCAAATAATTATGTAGTACTTACTATAAGCAAGGCATTGTCATTGGTGTTGAGTATCCAGAAATGAAAATTGACAGTTTCTGCTCTCATAGGATTTCAGTCTACTCAGGGAGTTAAAGGGGGGAGATGATAACAACGATGTAAACAAACATGACAGAACAAAGGAGAGATCTTGGCAGAAGCATTTTAGGTGGGAGAAATCACTTTCAGTTGCGGCAAAGAGATAAAGTTTCCTTTTTCTTTAAATAAGCTGATTTCTAATTGTTCTGCCTAAATTCAGGAGCTTCCTATTTTAACCAGTACATAGACACTCATAGAGTTGTTTAGGGAAGCAGAACTAAGATGGTGGAGTAGTGGAAGGAAATACAGGAAAACTCCCACAATTCTTTCACACAGATTAAAGGAAATGCACCAGACAAAGTCTAGATTGGGAAATCCAAGAAAAAAATACAGATAATAATTTTTCCAGATTAGATGAGCATAGGAAGATAGACAGACAGACATTCCAACATTGAAGACAAGGTCTTGTCAGACATAGTAGTGTAGATCCTTCCAGTAGAGTGACTGAATAAAGATCAAGGTTATGCACCATGGCAAGAAGAGGTCCTAGAACCACATAGAGGAACCTGATCTTGGGCAGGCTACAGAAAAAAGGTACAAATGACAGTTCTTTGATCACTGACCAGTTCTGAGTCACAGATCCATGGAGAACCAAGTAGGACACCTGAGTCTAATGGCAGTATTCTAGGATAAAGAGTGGTGTCAGGTACCAGACTGAGCAAAAACAATCTTAAGCAAGTAGCCACTATGTGGCAGGGAGGCAGGGAGAGGAGCAGTGGCTCAATTTCAGCTCCTAGTCCAATCTGAAGTCTGCAAAGAAAGAAACAGGACAAGAATCCCCGCTAAGCTTTCCAATTGGTTGATTGTGGCCGAATTCAGCAGCAGTCCACTTGGAACTCCCAAAGAGGAGCAAGCTAACAGATAGATTGTTCAGGTCCAAATACATCAGGAGCTTGCAAAGTTCAGACCAACAGAGCAGTGATCAGATTTTGTCTTGGATCAGATGACTCTGGAAACATTGAAAGCTTGCAGGTTGATCTTTCAAACCTTGATCTTTCCATGAACTCTTTTCTCGTAACAGTGTCCTAAGAAGGCAACAACATTCCTTCCAGAGGTATACAGAGTCAAGTTCCAACATTAAGTCCAAAGTCAAGAAGTAAAATGAAAGAACAACCAAGTAAAAAAACACAAAAAGAATCTCACAATTTATATATATATATGTATACATATATATGTATATATATATATACACACACATACACATATATATGTATATATAGGTGTATGTGTGTACATATATATGTGTATATACATATATAATACACACACACATATATATATGTATATATAATGGTGATGGGTCTGCTAAAAATAAAAACAGAAGAAAATGACTCCAAAACATTTATAAGCAAAGTGTTAAAATAGGACACAGCCTGGGCACAAGTTCAACTAGAATTCTGGAAGAGATGATGCAAAAGGGATTTTTTTAAGGAATTATAATATTTTTTATAAATAAGAATGCTAGAGAAAAATGGACAAAGAAATCATAGCAATGGGGGAAAATAGAAAGCTGTTAACATGTTAGCAAAAGATGTAAAAATATCTTATTCAAGCAATAAGCTTTCTAAAAATTAGAATGAGTTGAAAACAAACTAATGACATTATGAGTCCACAAAATATTAAAATAAAGCAAAAATACTGAAAACAACAGAAGAAAGTATAAGATATCTTGGGCAGCTAGGGGGTGCAGTGGATAGAGCACTGGGCTTGGAATTAAGAAGGCTCATCTTCTTGAGTTCAAATTGGGCCTCAGACACTTGTGTGACCTGGACCAAGTCACCTAACCTGTTTGGCTCATTTCCTCATCTGTAGAATAAACTGGACAAGGAATTGGTAAACCACTCCAATATCTTTGCCAAGAAAATTCCAGCATGGGGTCACAAGGAGTCAAGCACAACTAAACAACAAGTAATGGATTAAAAAGTATGAAAAAACACTTCAATAAGAGATAATTTAGAAATCATTAGACTACCTGAAAATCAACCAAAAATGATTGCTGACATTTTATTTCAACAACACATTAAATAAAATACTCAGCTCTCATATAATAAGAAGATATAATGAAGAAACTCAAAAATGCAAACTCTTAGGTATATAATAGCCAAAAATTCAAGGATTCTAGGTCAAAGGAAAAATTATGGCAAAAAGCCAGAAAAAAACGTTTCAGGTCCCAAAGAGCCACAATCAGGATGACACAAGCAGCCACCACAATGAAGCAGCAGAAAACTTGGAGCATAATATTTCAGAAAGGCAAAAGATACAGGAATACAACCCAGAATCACATGCCTGACAATACCAGGTCTAAATCTATATGGAAAAAAATGGAATTTTAATGAAAAAGAAGGCATTCAAGTATTCCTGATGATCAGAACTGAGTAGAAACTTTGAAATATAAATGCCAATGTCAAGAGAATCATAAAAATATAAAGATGAGCAATCAATCCCAATGGACTGAAAAAGGATAAACTGTTTCTAAGTTAGTATGGGGAGATGATCCCTGCAGAATTCTATCAACATAAGAATTTATAGAGGAAGTTTAATTAGACAAGTCCTGAGAGTGTTTCTAGTATGTTGATCTTAAGAGAAGAATGGAAAGAGAAAGGAAGAGCTGAATATTAGACCCAGAAAAGAAAGAAAGGTTAAGGGAAATTTTATCATATATTCACTATATATGAGTAGGTATATATAAAGATAGAAGTAGGAGGTGGTGGTTAGTACTTGAATCTCACTCTCATCTGAACCGATCAGAAGAGGAAAGAACACAGTTGGGGAAAGAAATAGGCAAAATCTAGGGAAAGGGAAGAAGGGAGAAGGGAGAATGAAAGGAAAGATAGATTAAAAGAGGGATCATTCCTTAGCAAAATAAAATCTAAAGAGAATGAACGTATCTCAAATAGAGGTTTATAAAGAATCAGAACATGTGAGTGGTCTCAGCGTGAGGGAGACAGTAGAAAGTCAGTAGTGCAGAAGCTGACTGCATCAAAACTAGAACACAGATGCTGAGAATACTCCTTTTATCTCACTGCCTTCCTGTATTTATTAAGATGGAATGAGAAACAGAGAAGAGTACAATAGAATAGGATGAAAGGAAATGAACAATTAATGATTATAGCTGAATATGAATGGGATAAAGTCACTCATAAAATGAAAGAGGATACCTGAATGCATTAGATAGTAGATTTCAACATTATGTTGCTAAGAAGAAACACTTGAAACATAAATATATGCACTGGAGAAAATCTATTATACTTCAACTGAAGTAAAAAAAAAGGCAAAGGTACTGATCACGATAAGATACATAGAGAAATGTTTTAAATGTCTAAGAATGAGTCATTCTCCAACTGATAAATTGTCAAAGGATATTAAGTCAACTTTCTGAGAAATAGATCCAAGTTATAAATGGCCATACAAAATTCTCCAAATTACTAATGATTAGAGAAATTCAAATCAAAATATCTTGAAGGGTCTATCTTACACCCTTTGGAGTAGCAAAACTGACAAGAAAAGGAAAATAACAATTGCTGGATGGGCTATGTGGGAAAAAAAGCACATTAATGCACCATTGATCAAATTGTGAAACTATCCTACCATTTTGGAAAGCAATTTGGAACTACATCCCAAAAGTCATGAAATTGTACTTACCCTTTGGCCCAGATATGCCATTACTTCAAACAGGTCAAAGAAAGATCTTTATACCAAAACATCTTGCGGGAGGAAAAAAGATGGAAACTGATGAGCCATATCAATTAGAGAAAGGTTGAGCAAATCAGGCATATATGAATATAATGGAAAACTCTTGTGCCATACAGAACAATTTATAGAGGAACAGCAATATTGTAAAGACAAATAACTTTGAAATACTTAGGAAATAGGATCAACGCAATGATTAACTCCTGTGATTCCAGAGGACTTATGATGAAACATGTTACCGATCTCTTGAGAGATAGCTGATGTATACAATGAGAAGTGAGATTTTTTTTGACATGGTCAATGTGGAAATTTGTTTGCTTGACTCCATATGTTTATAATAGAAATTTTTTTTTCTGTCTTATGAGAGGAAGAAAGTGAAAGGGAGAGAAAGCTGACTTCCACTGACTGAAAAAAAATTTTAATTAAAACTCCAAAAATAAAATAATTCAGGAAGTGTTTAAAAGTAATTATTTCCTCATTCAAATTCAATGTTTTCCTTAGAATTTTGTTTATACTACTGACATCATCTCTAAGTTTTCAATTATAACTCCCTCCCCTTTCAGCACAAATTTCATATTCCCCTACTCTCACCCTTGATATTTATATAATTGTTATACTTTGAGGAAAATACATGATAGTAAAGGTACCGTAATTTTAATGGAGATGGAGACTTGACTTGTGATTTCATAACCTGCAATTTCATTGATAAAGAGAACTCCCAGATGAGGAAACACCCACTTAACAATTCAGGTCTGAACTTCTGCAAATGACAGTCTTAGAGGGCTGCCTTGAGCATTAAGAGATTAAGTAACTTGCCAGGGTCACTCAACCAGTATGTGTTTGAAGTGAAACTTAAACCCAGGTATTCCTGAATCCACTTTTCGATGCTGCCTCTAATAATGTTCTTGAATGAATTTGTATTTATTTAAACCACAACAGCATCTGTATACATTTGAAAATAGTAACATATGTATGTATGACACATGTAGTTAGTTTATCGAAGCTGCTTGGAATTCACTCTGCTCTCATTGTATCCTCTCTGAAGGCTTAGCTTTTTTCAAAGTTCTTAGTGAAAACCTTTCTAAACCCCCCTCACTGTTAGTTATCTTTCTTCTCCTGGAATTACTTTTCACTTATCTTCATCAAAGTTATTTTTCTACAATAGAGGGTAACCTCCCTGTGGGCAGGGACTATTGTTTATTTTTGTTTTTCCTTTGCATCCCCAAGTTTTCAAACAACTTCTGGCACACTATAGATGCTAATAAATACTTGTTGAACTAAATTTATCCTATTGAATGAGGCTGCATATTTTGTTGGCGTTAAATCAAGACCAAAAGGACAATGCAAGCTATGAGTAGAATATGAATTGTAGCTCCCTTATAGTGTTTATAATAATAAAGTGATATACACTTCCATTTGTCAACCCTCTCCTGTCTCCTGACTTCTTTCAGGTGGGTAAAAACCTATAGTTGTCTTACAACAGTCTCCTTCAGTGATTCTAGGTAAGGGGCATTAGAGGGATACTAGGTACCTGCCGGTCTGGTTGTCACAAAGACATGGGCAAGTCACTTAATCTCTGCCTCACTTGTAAAATGGGTATAACAATAGTGACGAGGCAGTTGGAGTCAAACAGTGCAGGATGTGAGATAGGATGCAGAATATGAAACAGGATGCAGAATGTGATACCTGACCAGCTAGAAAGTGCTCATAAATCACATAAATTACAATTTGGCCTCAAGAAGATAGGAAGGACTTTCCAAATCCTAGAGCTTGGGCATTAGTTAAAGTTGTGCCCTTTGGGTGAACTTATGACAAAGTCAGTGTGCATTATGGGACACCACATATGCAAAACACACCAGATTACATGACATTATAGAAAGCTCTCCCTCTCCCATTTTCCTGTGCCCCCTCCCATTTTCATGTATTCCACCACTGTGAGAGTATATACAAACCAGACACATAACCTGGCTAGAAATCTTGCCTCTCACAAGAAGCAGAGTCCATTGGGTGCATCACCACAATAAATGTCCCTTGCTTGACTTGGAGATAGTATGAGTCTGAATTTTTTCAGTACAACACTGCGACACACACACCTATATCTCGTCAATAGTACCTACCCCACAGGGTCCTTGTGAGGATAAAATGAGATAATAGTTTGTAAAGCACTTCTCAAACCTTAAGTATTACATAAAAGCTAGCTATTATTTATTGTTATATGCTACCCTCAGAAAGGCAGGGGAGATCTTTTGGACAAGAAGCAGTGTAAGGACCTGAAAAAGCAACTGGAATGCAAGCCAGAAGATCTTGGTTCAGGACCTATCTCCGCTACTTCTCAATGGTGAGATCTTTAGCAAATCACTATGACCATATGAGTCTCAGTTTCTTTATCTGTAAAATAAGAATTCTTCCTTTTGGCCACAGAAGGCAGAACTAAGCATCTTTCTGATTTCTTTATACTTGCTTTGACCTTGATTTACTGATTTTATTTTCAGACCAGAGGAATTCAAGCCATCCTTCTAGGGTTAGTTCATGGCCAGCCTCCTCCGTGAAGCATTCTCTATTTATTCCCGAAGACATTGATTTTCTCTTTGACTTATTTCTGTTCCTCAATACCATACTTGCTAGCTAGTTGTTTTGTAAGAGGCAATTTGGTCTGCTGGAATTAGCCTTGAACTTAGTGCTGGAAAATTGTTTGAATCCTGTCATTTCTACTTATTGTTAATGAATCAACTAATCATCCACTAAAACACTATAAAAGATATTGTGAATTGTAATTATGTGTGTATGTCATCTGCCCAACTAGATATAAGTTCTCTACAGAAAAGAAATGTTCCTAATATAGCCATTCCCTCACAACTACACCCCCAATGACTCTTAGAGTACTATCATTCTAGGTGTTCAATAAATGATCCTTAAATGAATATTGAAGGATTCAATTTAAATATTTATTGAATTTTTCAATAAATTTTGGACACCATATGGGAAATTCAGAATAGAAAAAAAACCTCAGATATCAATGTGTCGGACTTTCTACAGTGAGAGGCCATGTGAAATAAGGGAAATGGTACTAGGTAAGGAGGAAGATAGAAAACCTGGGTTCAAGTTCAAGTTCTGCTATAACAATCAGTGCTTGGACAGCTCCATTCACCTCTCTGGGCTTCAGTTTCCTCACTCCTCAAAAGAGAAATTTGACCCAATCAACAGGCAGTCATTAAGTGCTTATTTGTAAGCACAGATAGAGACTTAGGTTCCAATGGTCTCTAAGTTCCCTTTCAACTTTAACATTCTGCCATTGTAATTGCATCTTCCTTCTGATTGCCCCTTCCTTGAACTTGCCCTTTAGCACTATTTGTATTTAGTTAGATCTCTGACTTGAAGGTTTGGGTTTCTTTTTCTCCTTTCCCAATTCTGATTCTAACCCTCTGGGTACCTTCCTTCTTCAAAATTATACCTACCCCCCAACTTTATAGCTACTTTTCATGTATTGTCTTCCTCATTAGAACATAACCTCATTTGGCCTGTACTTGTGTCCCAATCCTTAGCACAATGTCTGGGCTACATTATTTAATAAATGCTTCGGAAATGACTGACTGACATTTTTTATATGTCTGTAATTATTCTTGAGGAAATTTCTTTTGTGTAAATTTGATCTTCACAATGAGTCTCCCTTTCACACTCTCATTCTAACCTATCTCTTCAGTCATATTCCTGTTGTTTCCTTTGATACTTTTATACTGAAAATAAACAGGGGCATTAGCTTTTCCCCAGTCTCATGCTACCCACTCCTGCCAAGGTATTCATGCAAGCTGCCCCCATACTTGGAACACATACCTTCTCACCTCTGTCTGTCAGAGTTCTGTTTTTTCATATCAAGTACTGTCCATTCTCTGATCTCTCCTACATGAAAAGTAAGCCTTCTGCTGTGACTTGATCACATTTTCCCTTTGTGCAAGTGGTTTCCTAAGTTACCATAATTATCTCCACTCCTTCATCCCCCCCATTGCTTGGAAGTTTCCTTAGTTAGGGTAGGTACTAGATCGTATTTCATTTTTATCTCTAGGAACAACATAATTTTCAGAGAGGCGACTTTAGGAAATTCTTCTTAAACATTAGAAACTCTTCTTAAACATTTGAATTATCTGAAAGTGGAATGGGTCATCTCAAGAGGGTAGCAAGTTCCTGCTCAAAGGTGTTTAAGTAAAAAATTGGATGGTAGCTTTCCACCGATTTTATAGAGGGAATTCATCTCTGGGTACAGGTTAGGCTAGATACCTTTGGAGGTCCTTTCTATTTGAAGATTCTTATAATAATGGCTCACATTTCTAAAGTGATTTTAGATTTGTAATCTTTTTTTTTCCCAATAACCCAGGAAGGTAACCTCTTTATTCTGCCTTGTAGCATAAATTTAAGGTTCGGAAATACGGAAGGAGCAACAAAGTTTAGTGATCAGAAGTGTTGGGGCATTATGAAATAAATGCCTTCTGTCCACTGGAGAGCTGAGCTGAAGATCAGAAATGCTTCAGTGGAATGATGATAGCAAGCTTTGCTTCACCAGTACTTGTTAAGTAACAACATGTCCTGTTCCATGAATAATGAGCCACTGGTAGCAAAACACCATAGGTCATATTGCCTAGCAACATGACATTGAAGAGAAAGCAGCAAGATCCAAAAACCATGTCCTGTGACATGAGGAGGAGTCAAGTCCTGGCTTCTGAATTCCCCGAGTCTTCAGCTAGAGACTAGTCCTACTGAAAGCATGAGTACAGCCTGATCTGGGAACTGTGTTTTACTGTCTCTCCCTGTAAGACATACGATTATGAAAGAGTAAGCAAACAGAACTGGGTCATCTCTAGAGCTCTTGAGTTTTGAGAAGTGCATATACTGTCTGGTGCTTCTAGAGCATAGGAGAAATTGTGCATGAGTTGTGTATGTGCGCACGTGTGTCTGTGGGGATAATGGAATTCTCAGTGAGGAAAACTCCTCTCCCAAGACATATTGGCACTTTCATAAAAAACTATTAGGGAGTTGCCTTGGAAACTTAGAAGTTAAGTGACTTGTCCAGGGTCACTAGTCTATGTCAGAGACAGTAGCTGAACTCAAATCTTCTTGGCTCTCTATCCATTACATTCAACTATTTCTTTCCTTATGCCCACAACAAGGTAAAAGCTCTGTAGGTAGAAACATTCTCTATCTGTTCTCGTGGGACCCACTTCCATAATGTCAAGGTTATATGAATGAAGCGAAACAATAATAGCACCTACCTCCCAGGGCTGTTGTGAAGATAAAAATGAAATAATAAGATAATTTTTAAGTGTTTTGTAAAACTTAAAATTCTATATAAAATTCATTATTAAGTAGTAGTAGTACTTTTTAAACCTTTATTAAAATCTATTGATCCTTTCACCCTTTCCTCTTCACTGAACCAGTTTATACTATACTTCTTCAGTGTGACAGTTCTTAAATATAAGTCCCTAATACCAAGGGGACTGAGGCATAGTGTAGTTTTTGTTCTTGTTGTTGTAGCTGCTTTTTCTCTGCTGTCAACAAAATGAGGTCACCAGGTGGTGACCTCATTGCAGGTACTAGGCTTGCTAAGGGTGCCATGAGTTTGCTCAAAACTCTTCCATCTTCTTCTCTGGAGCTCAAGGAGTCATCCTTGAACTTCAAGGAGAGTAGGAAGTAGAGGCCTGAGGGACAGAGGTCACCCCTTTAGTCTACCCATAGAGCTCCACTTCAGTAGACAATTAAGGTAGTCCTGAGAGCCAGTAGGGGATAAGAATATCTGCATCTGCTCTGGCATTAGGAGATGAGATCCATCATGTACTTTCAAGGGGATGATGCATATATTGTGCAGATCTTTCCACCAGACCACAATGCCTCTTTTATAAACCTATGACTTCTGCCCTCAAGATGCAAACAAGCCTTAGGTAGCTTTTGTTCACCCATGTCTGACTCTCTGATCCCATAGACTTATCTATGGGGTTTTCTTGGCAAAAATGTTGTAATGGTTTGCCATCTCCTTCTCCAGTGTATCCCCATTTTACAAATGAGGACTTGAGGCAAATAGGGGGTAAGTGACTTGTCCAGGTTCATGTAACTAGTAATTGTCTGAGGCTGGATTTGAACTTAGTTTTTCCCAACTCCAGGTCAGTACTGTAGTCACTGCAGCATGTAGTTGCTAGTCTTAAGCACAAAGAGATGTTAAACAATTGAGTCAGACTAAACCCAGCTATGGTAAAAGTACTAGAGGAGTTGAGAGGAGAGGGAGGCCAAGAAATTTGGGAAGATTGGTAGAGTCAGTCCTAATAACCTGGGATAAATAGGGTTTTGCCTCAGGGCACTGATATAGGGTAGGTTCTTTGAAAGGAAGAAGGGACATTTCCATACTCTCTCCCTTGCTCAACACATCTTTTTGATTTTCTAGAGGCACTAAGTTCAAAGATCTGTACCAGATTCTCCAGGGGATGGGATCACCACCTGCTACCACATTACATCACTCTTGGTAGGGTTGTTTTCTGTTCTTTCTTCCTTCTCATTAGCCTGTCTTCCACGACAACAGGTCCAAAACATACCTCCAAGGCAAAGATTTTACTTCTTTTAGTTGTGATGGTCAGGCAAGTCCCCTTCATATATACCAAAGGTAGGATAAAGAGATAGCAAATCAGAGTGGATAGGACATTGGACTTGAGATTAGGAAGAGCTCAAGTGAGTTCTGCATCAGATACTTATTAGCTATATAACCCTTAACAAGCCACTTAAATTCTTTGTGCCTTAATTGTTTCACCTGTAAAATAGGGGGTTGGACTTTATGGCCTATAAAGTCTATTCCAGTTCTAAATCTATAACCTTATTACCAAAAATCTTCCATGATCTCACAGTATTTCTGGGGACAAGCCATGTTTTTCCTAGGTCTTTCCCTCCTAGAATCTGTTTATGCTAAAAATACCCTTATGTCTGATGTTCCCTGTACCTCTCCTGGGGCCTATCCAAACCATAATGAACAAGAGTGGGCAATAGAGGAAGCAATTGTGGTTCTCAATCTGCCTGGCACATCCTTATTGTGATTGAGTGCTGTCTGTCTCCATTCAAGGTCATTTCCTCTGATCTTCCTCTTGTATCCTCAGTATAAGCATGTATGCCAAAAGTTACTTTCAACAACGTCCAGGTGCTTCTCATTCCTACCCTTGAAATTGGTTTGCATCCAGCCACCCCCATGAACCTCAGTTTCCCAGGCTGATCTTCCCACAAATAAACTGTGTTTTCCTTCCAGCCTCTACCTCTTTCCTTCTTCCATTCCGCTTCCCAACTTTCTTCTTTAAGACTTACACTTCAAGTAATGGTCACAGAACCATAGGACCCTAGTTAGAATGTCTCTGGAGATGATAAGGCTGTGGGATAATGGAAAAAAATGGGTTTAGAGTAAGAGGATCAGGGTTCAACTAGTTTCTGATTTCATTACTGGTAATTTCTTGGGCATATCACTTTTCCTCTCTTGGCCTCAGTTTCTTTCTCTGTAAAATGGGTGGAACGGAGTGGACTGAGTGACTTTCAAGGTCCTTTCCAGGTATGGGAGAGCTAGTAAATGTTTAACAATCAATTCTCCAGAAGAAAAACAAAAAGTAGGCTTCACACCTTTTTAAAGTTAATTTGTATTATTCTATTGACATTTTCTCCATCATGTTCTTAAGCCTATACCAGGGATGAGGAACCTGCAGTCTTGAGGCTACATGTAGTCTCCTAGGTCCTTGGCTCTGGCCCTTTGACTGAGTCCAAATTTTACAGAACAAATCCTTTTATTAAAGGGAGGTCCTCTATCAAGAATCTCCTTCAGCTCATTTTTCAAATTGCTAGTATTCAAGACACACAGCTATTAAATGTTTGAGGTCAGATTGGAACTCAGGAAGATGAGTCTTCCTGATTCTGACCAGGCACTCTATGCATTGAACCCTGAACTGCTTAATGACATAAGATGAGGTCAAACTAGATTACCTAAGATCTCTTATAAGCCTAATGGTTCTTTTTATTTAATTTATTCTTTTTATTTAATTATTTTAAATTGTTTCTGATTCTCTGTGACCCTGTTTTGGGTCTTCTTGGCAAAGATACTGGAGTAGTTTGCCATTTCCTTCTCCAGCTCATTTTACAGATGAGGAAACTGAGGCAAACAGGGTTAAGTGACTTGCTCAGGATCACACAGCTAATAAGTGTCTGAGGCCAGACTTGAACTCATGTCTTTCTGACTCCATGTCCAGTGCTCTTTCCATTGAGTCACTAGCTGCCCCTTGCTAGCTGTGTGACACTGGGCAAGTCACTCAAGTTTTGTTTGTCTCAGTTACCTCTTCTGTAAACTGAGGAATAACAAAAACACCTGTCTCCTAGGATTTTTGTAAGGATAGATATGAGATAATATTTGTAAAGCACTTTACAAACCTTCAAACCATATGTAAACCATAACTATTATTAGAAAGTTCTTTCTTTTATTGAAGGAAAATAGAACTCCCTGTAGCTTCCATCTATTGATCCTAGTTGTGCTCTCTGTGGCCAGAAAGAGGAGGTCTACTCTCTATTTCCTATAGTAGCTTTTTAGCTATCTGAAGAAAGTGATTATACCCCACCTCCCTTCCCCTGCTTGCTCCTCTACCTAAAGTTTCCTCTTGACCAGGTCAAATATTTCAGATAGTCCATTTCTTCTTGTCATATTCTTAGACAGGACAGGTTTCAGGACAGGTAGTGGATACTCTTAAAAGGAAACAGGTTAATGGCTCCTTGAACTGGGGATTAGATCTGCTTCTTATTCAGGAAAGAATCAGAGGTGTTGGATTAGTTAAACAGAGCTTGATCTAACTGCAATATTACAAGGAGTTGAAATGAACGGTCATTGTTAGAAGGCTGTGCCTGAATCAAAAGCAATTAATGACACAAATATATTAATGATGAACAAGTTTTGGTAGCCCAGGACCTATGTTGATGGCTTTCTGTACTGGGATAATAGAGATTCTTTTCCAGAATTCACCGTTCACAGAATTTGACATCCTTTGTTCAGCAATCTCTTCATATGTCCTGGTGGCTAGTACTGCCTTCCCATTTTCTCTGAATGTGTTTTACTCACACTGATCTCTTACATTAAGTTTTGCTCAGAAATATGGTCTTCTCTAAGCAGTAGACACTGAGTTACTTACATTAATTGTCACAGGATATGCCTTCCAGTCCCTTACCAGACCTGGTCTAGATCCTTGATAACTTTTCATTGTTCCTTTTCAAATATAGCTCCTGTAATTGAATGTGATCCTAAAGGTCTAAAACAAACACCATCACCACCACTTCTGCCTACCACCCCCCAAAACAAAAACTAATACTGATGAAGGCTTTTAGGTAAATTCAGAAACTTTTAAGTTATTTTAGTTGCTCAGTTGTTTAGTTGTGTCCAACTCTTTGAGACCCTGTGAACCATATTTTTCATGGAGTTTTCTTGGCAAAGTTACTGGAGTTTTGGAGGTTTCTGGAGGTTGGGCACCAGCTCACTTGCCCATACCCTGTACAGGCTACCCTCCTACATAGCTCCTTCCAAATTACCATAAAAAGGTGCCAGGTACTAGATCAAGTCCCTAACAGTAATTCATTCCATAATGTCTCCAAAATGAAGTTGGATTTTATGTTATTATTTTATCACCTTTTCTTTCTTTATTTACAATTATTTATCCCCCTAAACAGCATTCCCCTCCAACTAAGTTGCTTAGGCTAAAGATGGCAGCAGACCTGGGAATCCCTCATATCTTTCACGTGAATATGTTTGTCCCTCCCAGCTCTTCTCACTTTCCATCAGTAGGGTCAGAAATCTGTCCCTTTCCTCCATTCCTATACCAGTCATTACTGCTTATCTCTAGAGGTCATCTTTAGCATGCCCCACGTACTGTATAGTTCTTCTGCCACCCCTATTGACTGGCCAACTGCACATGACTGTTGTGACACTCCCAGAAAAATCTCAGATTTGTCAATCCAGTCCTTGAACAATTTGAATCTGAACAAGAATACATTTCACAGAATTCCTGATGAGTAGACATCCAGCCTCTACTGGACTTCAAGTGACAAGGGACTCCTAGACTCACACAACCTCAGAGTTGGAAGAGACTCCAGTGGCTATTTAGTCTGACCAATACCCAAATAGAAATCTCCCCGAACAATCCTACATCCCTCTTACAAGTGGTCAAATAGACTATGTTTGAGGACTTCCAGAGAAGAGGAACCTCCTAGGTCCTAAAGGTGACACCTTCCTTTCCAAGACAAACTCTAATGGACCACTCTCTTTGCTAGACATTTTTGCTTTGAACCCTACAAGGCAATTGTCTAGCTAAAGGGGAGTGAGAGGGAATTTGAAACTGCCCAAGCCTCTTGAATTTACTGAAAAATCAGGAAAATATGTCACATTTCTGGAGAATAGTGGAATTATTACATCCCTCATACTGTATAATCTACCTTTAGCGACAAAACACAGAATGTTACCATTTTTTTCCTTTGGTGGTGATGATTAGGAAATTCTTTTCCAACTCAACATTGCATTGAGAATCCTCAGTCTCACCGTGGGTTATGTGAATTCATTCTCCTACTGGCAACACAGCTTTTTGTCTTTTTAAAGAGAATGGGGAAAAAAATAAAACTTTTGGAGAGAATGGTATGGCTTCTTAGCTTTCCTGCCTCTTCATTCTGACTGACTGCAACCTTTTCATTCTTCTGGCCTTAAACAGTGTCAAGAGTAAATCCATCCACCACTTCAGCTTTACCCTTTCCTTTACCTCTGCCCCATGGCCTTTATTACATTGTGCTCTGGCTCTGGGCCACACCTCGAATGCACCATGGGTAATGCATTCAAATATAAATGCCCAGGAGGGAAATAATGAGTCCCATTCAGAGGGGAGTCATATAAGTCTGGCAGGTGGCATACATTTAAAAAGAGGGAGAAAAATAGGGAGTGTCTAAAAGGTCATCCCCTTTACCTTTCCTCCCTTCAGGGTCTTGTGTCCTCTTGATGAACAAAGGAGAAAATATCATTCTCTTTATGAGACATTTTATTTCATTCAAATCTACCTTCAGGCAGGAATTTTTTGTCCATTTCCATTTAATTTCTTGAAGTAGGACTGGGGCTGGAGCAAAACTTGAAATATAAAAAGTCTCTAGTCAGTGGATTTAAGTGATATGGCATGGACCTGTGCCATTCCGAACCAAAGGCAACTGAAGGATTGAAAACTTAAGTCATTTAACACCTCTTCTTGCCACTTCTTCACCCCCTGCTCCAATTCCTGTCTAGCGGTAATGGACTGGCAGAATCATATGACTTGGTAGCAGATCTGACAAGGAACAGGACATCATTCATTCAATAAGTTTTTATTAGGGATACATTTCCTAGAAAATAAAAATGTCTAAAAATATCCTCGCTATACCTACCCAGCATAGCATAGGAAACAGAGTGTTGGACTTGTAATCAGGAAGACCTGGAGGCCTTTCGGAGTTCCTTCAGCTGCATTTAATGCCTTTCCCTCCGAGGGTGCCATCTATGTACTCTTTATATATCTTATAAATTCTCTCTGAAGGCTATCTCCTCCATTAAGATGGGAGGTCCCAGAGGCCAGGATGGTCTTTTTTCCCCCTTTCTTTGTGTTCCCAGTGCTTGGCACACTTCCTGCCTTATAGTTAGGACTGAACAAATGCTTGTTGACGACTAAAATTGAATATCGCCTTTGGCACTTACTGGTTCTGTGACAAGTCACTTGAGTTCTCTGAGTCCCAGTTTAATGTGTTAAAAGAGAATAACAATACCTGTAGTACTGTTGTGAGGCATGACTGTCTCTGTGAGGTACCTTGAAAACTTTAAAGTACTCTAGGAATATCATAACAATAGAGCACCAATGTCCTTCATATCACATTAATTTTTATCTTTTGTTTTTATATAACTAGAATTTCTCCCACTGTCCTTGTCCCTCCATTCTCTCACTGAGCCATCTCATATCACATTTTTTAAAAGAAGAAAACAAATCAACAAAAACTGATCAATACATAGAAAAATCTGAAAATATATGACGTGTTCTATACCCCATGTAAATTTCCACTTACCTCTCCAGAAGGCATGGGAGGATGTGTTCTTTCATATATTCTTTTTAGGGGTCATGCCAGTTCTTCATAATTTTGCAACATTCACTGCTGATGTGTATGTGTGTGTGTGTATGTGTAGTTGCTTTTCTTTCTATTTACATTGCTGCAATCATTGTGCATGCTGTATTTTTGGCTCTGTACCAGATGATGTAAGTCTTTCCATATTCTTCTGTATTCAGTGTTGCATGGTAGTATTTCATGAAATTCATGTGTCCCAATTTGTTCATCTATTTCCTAGTGGCCAGCTACTTTGTTTCCAGTTCTTTGCTACCACCAGAAGTGCTACAACAAATATTTTTATATGTATGGGTACTTTCTGCTTATTATTGGCTTTGGAAGGATATATGCCCAGTTGTGGAACATCTGGATCGAAAGGAATAGACATTTTTAGTCACTCTATTTGCATAATATAAAATTGTTTTCTAAAATATATGTATAGAATCTCAGTTTCACCAACATTGCACTACTTTACCTATCTTTCAATAACCGTTGAGCATTGACTTGCCATCTTTTTCTCAACCTAACCACTTTGCAGAGTGTGTTGTGAAAGGTCAGGGTTGCTTTGATTTGTAATTCTCTTATTATCAGTAATTTGGAACTTCTTTCCATAATATTGTTAACAATTTGCAATTCTTCTTTTGAGAACTGTTAATTCATATCTTTTGACATCTTTTCTATCTTGTATACCAAGCTCATCTCTGGGAAATTTGATAAAAAGATCTTTTTCCATTCAACAGTCACCTTCCTTATGCTAGATGTATTAATTATGTGCATTACAAGTGTTTTGGTTTCATATAATTGAAGTTATTTGTCTTTTGTAATTTCTGCTATCCTTTGTTTTCTTAGGAATCCATCTCCTACCTATACCCATGGAAAATATGTTATCTGCTTCTCTTTTAATTTTAATAGCGTGATCTTTAAATATTAACGTCATATATCCATATTGAATTAATTGTAACATATATACACATATTAATTGTAAATGTAATACAGATGTTTATATTCATATATGCACACATATAAATATATAGATATAGATGTTAATATAAACCCAATTTCTTCAAGACTGATTTCAAGTTTTCATAGCAGTTTTTTTCTCAAATAGGGAATTCTTTCCTTGGTAATTTTGGGTTCATATTTATCAGACACTGAGATATTAAGTTCCATTTATTCTGCCTTGCCTAGTCTGTTTCCCTAATGGACCTTTTTATTTTTTAACCAATATCATATTACTTTGAATGCTGTTGTTTTATCATATAATTTGAGATCTGGAAGTGTTATTCCCCCGTTGTCTTTTCCTTTTCATTATATTTTTGATATTCTAGATCTTTTTTTTTTCAAATGAATTTTATAATATTTTTAGTGAGTTCTGTAGAGCATCCTTTTGATAGTGTGACTGATAGAGAATTAAAATTGTAAATTAACTTTGGTAGTGTCATTTTTATTATATTGGCATGGCTTATCATTTAAATTGTTTTTTTCTTAATTTTTTAAGAAGAAGTTTATCATTTTGTATGTATATATATGTATATATATACACACATATATGTCTACATACATATATATGTATGTATTTTGTACTTTGCAAGTTTATCCTTAAATATTGTATGCAGTAGTCCTTGGAATGGGATTTTCTTTTCTATCATTAAAACTTATTTTTGTTTTTATGTTATGGAAATATTATTGATTTTTAAGGTTTATTTTGTAGCCTAAAATGTGCTAAAGCTACTATCTTCATTAGTATCACTGCTGACTCCCTAGGATTTTCTAAGTAAACTATCCACCCTTGTAGAAATTGGAGACTGGTGGGAAAGAGGGTGTCATGTGAGTAGGGTAGGCATTAGAGATTAACTCTTTTAGTTCATAATGCAGTTACCTTATTATGTTTCTTGGTGCCTTGGACTGCAGAGAGAATTATCCTACCTCTTGTCTGTAGTTCTTATTTGGGGGAGTTTTGGGAATTTGGGAAGACTGGATAAAATTTCTAGTCATCTATACTGTTGGTCACATTGCATGGAAATACTTCATTCAACATCCCACTTTGAAGTCAGATTAAAGTGCTAAGAGAAAGGAAGGAGCAGGAAGATCCCTGGGAGCTCGGAGCTTTGTTTTGGGGGGACACAGATCTCTTGCTACACTGCCCCAGCATGGCTAGATGTGCTGCTGGTAAACACTCAGTTCCAGAGGGGTGAAGTGACTTGGTCAAACCTTCACAACAGAGCTCTTGACTCTATAGTTAAGTACTTAATCTTGAATATGGTATAGCCATAGCTCATGGTCTCAACGAGGATCTGAAGCATGTAGCAGCTTCAGAGCACTGGATGTTAGATAAATTAACAGGAGTTTTTACTCCAAGGTCATCCACAGGTTCCCACAAGCTTGGAGAGAATCTTCCACTCATTATCTTTTTGAGAAACAGACTCAAGTATGCCCTGACTGGACAGGAAGTAAAGAAGATATGAATGTAGCAACCTATGAAGGCTGATGGCACTGATTTACATACCCTGCTGGCTTTATGGATGTCATTACCATTGAGAAGAAAGGTAAACATTTCTTTTTGGTTTATGACACAAAAGGACTCTTTGCTGCTCATTGTATTACAGCTGAGGAGGCGAAATATAAATTGTATAAAATGGGAAAAATCTTTATGGATACAAAAGGCACTCCCCATCTGGTGACCCATAATGTCTTACTATACCCAGATCCTCTCATCAATGTAAACACCTTTCATATTGGTTTAGAAGCTGTCACTATCGCTGATTTCATCAAGTTTGATGCTAGTAACCTATATCTAGTGACCTGTGGAACTAACTTGGGTTGAATTGTCATAATCATAAACAGGGAGAAACATCCTGCCTCTTTTATGTTGTCCACATAAAGGTTGGCCAATGGCAATAGTTTTGCCTCTAAGCTTTCAAATATTATTTCTTATTTGCAAAAGTAAGAAGTCTTGGTTCTCTCTTCCCAAGGAAATTGTATCCATTTTACAATTGCTGAAGAGACAAGAGATTGGCAGTTAAACAGAGATGTGGCTAAATGATTTGCAGAAAAGAACTTGTAAAGTTTCAATCAAATTGAGATAATACAATGCAGTTTTTGACCAAAAATATAATATGCACAAATAAACAAAATAAGAAATAAATAGTTTAAACAACATAGTCTCACAAAGTGAAATTAAACAAGCTATAAATGCTTTTTCTTCTTTCCTTGGATTGGGATACTATGGATGTGAATGTTGTATAAACTGTTATAAGACATAGCTCTATTGGTTAGTTTTATTTAACTGCTTTTCTTTGTTAAATGAGAAGGTCCACTGGTTGGAGGATGAAGAGAAGACACATCCCAAATGGTTGATGTAAAAATAAAAGATAACAACAAAACTTCAAAAAAGTTAAAAAAAGAAATAAAAGGAAAGGGGTGGTAGTGGGGAGGGTTAGAAAGGACCCAAATGAAAGGAGAAAAAAAGTTAGGGGAAAGTGATCAAGAAACAGGAATGTGATGACTAACTTCTTTTCCTAAGTGTATAGTTGTTTTTTTTTTTTAACAATAGGCAACAGTTATTTCATGAATACATAACTGATTGGTAAATGCAAATTGTTATCACTCTGTGAGGTACAAAAAGGAAATAAAGTACTACACAGGCATACACCTGTTCCAAGCCAAGTTGACATGGGGGAGTTATGAACAAGCTAACATACCTAGGAACAGCACAGAAAGTAAATGAAGGAAATTCCTAAGGAATAGGGGAAGAATTTGGAATTATTGAGAGAAGGAACTATAAAAGGTAGTTGTTCTGCTTAATGAAGGACTGTGAATGTGGTGTTCATGGAAAAGAAAAGAAGTTTGGATTATCAAAGGTCTGAAAAGAGATCAGTCTCTATTGACCCCTGAGACATAGAAAAAGCTTTGATTTTCTTAAAGAGTGAGAGATAGAGCAGGTTGCCCTGGGAGTGAAGCAGGGTGCTGGTATAAAGTTAGCTTTATGTCTTGAGATAAACAAGGTTGAACATTGTAGTTGTACTAAAAACTTGAAAGTTACATACCTATATGTAGTCTGTACCTTAACGTTCCTCATCCTATAACATAGTAGACCTTAATTTCTAGAAAATGTGATGATTTGGATACCTTGATAAGTAAGTGAGTAATGAATGAGAAAAAAAGTATGAGGCCATGATTATAGAATATTAGATCTGGAATATACTTTAAGTCATACCTTTGACTATAGAAGGTTAGCTGGAGAAGGTGTGTGTAGATGGATGTGTGTGTGTGTGTGGCATGAGTGTGAGAGAGACAGAGAGAGAGAGAGAGACAGTGAGAGATACAAAGACAAAGAGAGACAGGGAGAGAGAGAGAAAGACCGACAGACAGCAACAGAGAGAGATGGTAAAAGACAGATAGCATTACCTCCATCATACATGCCCATTCAAATTGTGAACCTGTTCAAATTTGAAGATAACTACCGCAAATTATCCTTTCTTTGGCTTTTGTGGTCCCTATCCAGAATTATCTCTGGGAAAAGCTTTGAATATTGCTGTCATATAAATTTGTTCCATATGAATGATCATAAACTCTCCCTATATCCACTTAGCTTGGGATAGCTGTTCCTGTGTAACACTCTATTTCCTTTTTGGACTATGTAAAGTTGTTTGTTTTTTATAGTGTTTTGTTATTGAACAAATTGTTCTCTTGGTTATGCTGATTTCATTCCTTACTAGTTTAGGAAAGTTTTTGAAAATGTTCATTTTTCTAATATTGATATTGTAGTATAAATTGATCTTCTGGTTCTGTTTACTTCAGTCTGTATCAGTTCCTATAAACTATCTCTGTGGCTCTTTGAAATCATCTGTTTCCTCATTTCTTATAGCACAGGAGGAGTCTATCACTAGAAGAGTAGTTCATATACCACAGTTTATTCAGCCACTCCTGGATTGATGGGTATTCCTTTAGATGGCAATTCTTTGCCACTACAAAAAGTGTTACTATAAGTATTTTCATACATATAAAACCTTTTCCTCTTTATTTGATCTTTCTTTTGGGTATTTGACTAACAGTGGTAGAGCTGAGTAACCTTTAATAAACTCCAGGATCAAGAGAGCTCAATTGGAAAGGAGATAGAAGTAAGCTACTCACAGGTAGTTAGAGTGTCATCTGATGACTAAAAAAAATATGAGATACCTTCACTTTATTAATTAATTCATTAATCATTTATCCTACTATACGCTATGATAGCAGAAAGCAGTGAAATGAGGCAAAGTCTGTCTATGTCACTAGTAGCACCATTACTTTATCTGTCTCTAGTATTTATTGATCATATTAGCAGTCAGAATTGCATCTGTTGGATGGAGGACTGACTCATTGGAATCTCAGAATGGTAGAAGCATAGACCATGCAAATCAAGGTAGAAGGGACCTTGGAGGATGTCAAGGATAAACCCCTAATTTGTCAATGATCAAACTGAACCCCCAAAAGGTTGTTATTTTCCCAAGGTCATATAGTTTGTAAATGGCATAGCTATAACTTGAACCAAGGTACCTTTATTATAAATTGAGTTCTTTCTTCATAACTTTCTGGAAAAAGTTATAAGTTCTCCAATCCCAGTCACTTAAATTGAAGGGGTGGGAGTAGTTATAAAAAGACTTTTTCTAAAATTCAGCCTTCTAATGAGAGAAGAGGGAGTTCCTGCTTTGTACCAGGATTACCTCTCTAACAAGTCCAATTTTTAGAGTTCTAATGGAAGAGGCAAAAGTCGAGTTGTATTATTGTATCTCCTCCAGTTATTGTAATCACATGTATTATCCCAGAAAACTGGTGCTTAATAAGGAGTTCATTCGTTTCTCTTGAAGATTAGATCCTAGAATTCTCAAAATCTGGTCTTTTAGAGAGGTGTTTTTGGCAGTATGTAATTCTGTGGTCACACCATTCAGAATATTTGCTTTCCATCTCCATGGTAGCCATACCTCGACCAAGAGATTATCTCACTGCCCTCTCTAAAGCTTAGGGTAGGGGTATGGAGTTCAGGTATTCTCCCCTATGGCTATACAAGTGCCCATACTCTACCCATGTGCCTCTGCCCTAAAAGAATCTTTCACAACTCTGGGGTAGAACCCACCTAGTTCCACTTGTAGCACTCTGATGAGCTCTCAGGATCTCCCTAGGAAAAATGTGAGTGAGGGAAGACTAAAAAAGGCCACTTCTGCCACTTACCCTTCCCTTTCCATTTTATGGTCGCAGCACACATGGCTTCTGCCATGATCAATTAATCCTCAACTGTTGTGATATAATCAAAGAATCATAGAGAGACTTGTTACCCTCTACATTTATCTGAATCATCAGGAAGTTCTGCAATACCTCTCCCCCTGTTTAGAATAAAGAAAATAGGCTATCAGGACATAAAATGTCAGATTTTCTACCTTCCTCCTACATACCTATTTTAATATTTGAAAAACTGTAATAAATGGAAGAGATACCAGAAAACTGGAGATGGAGAATATTATTTTTTCTGGAAAATGGAAGGGAAGACCATAAATATTTCTAAATATAGATTAATGGGGTTGACTTTGATTTCTGTCCAAATTTTGGAATGTTCAATCTTTGTTCAGTCATTTCTGTCTCTGTGACCCCATTTGAGATTTTCATGGCAAAGATACTGGAATAGTTTGCCATTTCCTTGTCCAGTTCATGTTCCAGGTTAGAAAACTGAGGCAAACAGGATTAAGTGACTTTCCCAGGGCTACACAGCTAGTAGTATGTGTCTGGGGTTTGATTAGGTCCTCCTGACACCAGTCCTAGGGCTCTATCCACTGTACCCTACTGCTACCCCAAATATCCTGCCCTCCCTTACACCCATCCCACCCCACTCCATTTTACAAATGATTAAAATTGAGGCTGAAAAAGGTGAAGTAACTTATATAAAGACTCCACAGGGAGTATTCAGTAAGGTTGTTATTTAATACCACGTTCTTTAACTCCAATTCTATGTCTTTTTCTAATATGCCATATTGAATTTCATCAAGGCATTTTGATAAAGGCTTTTCTGATACCCTTATGTACAAACTGAAAAGATATGAATGAAAAGATAGTACACTTAGGTAGATTCAAAATACACTGACAAATGATGCCCAAAATTGGTTAATTGATAGGTGACAGCTTGGAAGAGGTGTCTAATAGAATCCCCCAATGTTCTGTTCTTTGTCCATTTTTGTTGAAAATGTTCATTGATTTGGAGGAAAATATTTATTGTTCAGTTGTTTCAGTAGTGTCGGAATGTTTGTGACCTTATTTTGGGGTTTTCTTTGCAAAGGCACTGGAGGGGTTACCATTTCTTTCTCTAGCTTACAGATGAGGAACCAAGGCAAATAGGGTTAAGTGACTTGCCCAAGGTCACACAGCTAGTAAATATCTGAGGTCAGATTTGAACTCATGAAGTTGGGTTTTCCTGATTCCCAGTCCAGTGCTCTAGCCACTGTGCTGCCTACCTGTTAATGAAGACATATATGATATGTTAATCAAAGAATAGAAGTTGCAGAGACAGTTTTCCACTCTAAAAGAAAAAAAATTCATAACAATTAGAGCTTACCAGAATTAGAAAGGACTGCCTGATGAGGCAGAGAGTTTTCATTACTACAGGCCTTCAGGCAAAGCCTTGATTACAATTTTTGTCAGAAATGTAGAGGGAATTCTGAATCAGATAGCATTTGGATGACATCTGAATACATTTCTAAATCTAAGATTCTATAAGTTTCTTTATAACAGATGTTAGAATATAGAACAAAGAAAGCCATCTTAAAGATCATCTGGACTCTCCTTTCAATTGATCCCCAACACTGGGAGAATGACTTGTTCAGAGTAATATAACTAATTACTAGCAGAAACAGGCCTGGAACCTAAGATACCTACTGAAATATAGTGCAATACCCTTTCGAGTTCTTGATCATAGCCAGATATGGAGATGATAGATTCATCTCTGCACCTACCCAATAGTTATGACAATTCATTGTTTTCCTTATTAAGTACATTTCTGCAAGTTCCTACTTAGACTTGCTTAGCTCAGTGGGATTGCTGTGGTATCTTGCCTACCTGACTCTTCAGTATAGTTATCCCAAATCCTATGCCATTAAAGGCAGCATAATAGCAGACAAATCCAGACACAACTCCAAGAAAATTGGGGTTCAGGTCCTACTCCCAACACATGCAGGGTGTGTAGCCTGGGCAAGTCAGTATCAGAGGCAAATTTTTACATCTCTAAATTGCAGCGAAGGTATTGACTTCCATTGGTAGAGGGTGCTCCCTCTACCAATTGAGAATTGAAAAGGACCTTAGAGTTCATTGAGTCTAGGCTTGATTGTGTTATACATAGGGAAATTGAAGTGAGGAAACAAATTACCTACTAAGGCTGGTCAGGTGAAGGTCATATCAAAAGGAGTTTCATTGTAATCAAATTCTCCTCCTTTCTCAAAATTTCTTTTTAAACTAAACTCAAGACCCATTTTGGTACTTATCTAGAAGTCATAGATATTATATGAAATTAGTCCTTAAAGATGCCATTCAATGAAATCATCTAATCTAATAATCTAGGAGGCTATGTGATAGTTGAAGAAGCTGAGACCCAGAGAGGTAAAATTGTGCATTAAGGTCTCATGGTAGGTCTATAGCACACCTTAGATTAGAAACTAAGTCTCCTGACCCACACCACCACCCACGCCTGCCCCCTAGTTGTGTATTCTGCCAAGCTCCTCAGTTACTGTTTCTGTTTTTATTTTTTGAAGGCAGTCAGGATTAAGTGACTTGTCCCATGTTAAACAGATGCTAGGTGTCTGAGGCTGGGTTTAAATTTATGTCCTTCCCACTCCAGGGCCTGTTCTCTACCTACTGTGCCACCTAGTTGCCCTTGAGGTATTTTTTTCAGAAGAGGAATCAGATAAGAATTTACTATAATTACTGTACTATACTATACCTAAGTATTTATTAAGTATTTACTATGTGCCAAACACTGTACTAAGCACTTGGCAGTTATTATCTCATTTGATCCTTCCAATATTTCTAGGTAATTAGTACTGTTATCCCCATTTCACAGCTGAGGAAACTGCAGCAAAAAGAAATTAAGTGACATAGCCAAGGTCACACAGCTGTGTATAAAGCCAAATTTGAACTCGATCTTCCTTTTATTTTCAATTTTTATTTGTACTCGTCTATATATTTATTTCATTTACTTTTGTTTTATCCTCCTTAAGTTTCTCATTACATTTTTCTTGTATCTCTATATTTATGTCTCTATTATCATAGGATTATAGAATTAACTAGAAGAGACTGGAGATTATTCTATCTCCTCTGTTATAAAGATGAGGAAACTGAGGCAAGGTGTTTTTTTTTCCTAGCATGGTACAATGGAAGAATGTTTTAAATCTCCTCCTCCCATTTTATTTATATGCATGGCTCCTGAAGTAGGAGGGACAAAGTGGGGGAAGGAAAAGCAAAGCATTTAAAGAGAGAAAGAAGAATCCTGTTTTCAGCCTCTGTTTGGCAAGACAAGCTCTAAGTGCCCCCTCTTTGAGACTCAGACAAAACATGGTTGAAGCTCAATTGTGCCAGGCAATTCAGAGGCACTCAGAGGTGACATTGCCTGCCTGGCTAACCCTTGTTGAAGGGAAAGGATCGTTTATTGGAATGGTTTCCAAAGGACCTTGTTTCCTGGGAGCGTTTGCAATGGACAGATGCTACTATCAGTGTCAAGCTGAGAGATGCTGTGAGTGTTTAAGACAGATACCACACACACTCCTTTAGTTTTCATTCCAGTCTTTGGGAGTAATTTCCTGAGGGTCAATGGAACCCTCTGAGACAAATTCAGTAAGCTACCCCCGCCCAGTTTTAACTTGGCTTCTTTTGGGACTGGGGTGTTTGAATCTCAATCCTTCAGACACTCTGGAACCAAGCTCTTAACTTCCCTCTAATACTGCAGGATTTCTTTTACATCATATTCCCATTCTGTTTTTAATTTCACTTTAAAGTCAGGGAGCTACCATCTTTGTAAACAAACTAATCAATCAATGGGATCAGCCATGAATGGGAGAGAGCTAGATAATTTGATGGATTCCAGGCAATTAAAGAAAAAAAAAACAACCACAAGTATCTTGTATATATGAATGGAAAGCTTATCTGAGGAAATGGAGTCCCCCTCAGGAACCCTTAAAAAGATCACATAGATTCTTTCTTCTCAGTCTATTAAATCTTCCATATGCTTGGAGGAGATTATTCAATTGAGAGGATTAGCATTTAGGATTTTCAAGCCCTGTCTGGAATACAAGAGAGTGTTCAATAATTCCACAGATAATGGTTAAAGGTTTGAGCTGTGCAAAGCTCCTGTGCTCTATGCTGAAGAGAGATGCACAAATGGAAATTGTCACCCTTCTCTCAAGCAGCTCATAATCTAATGGGAAGAAACATAGAGGTATAGACAAACATTAGAACTAAAGAACAAGGAAGCTAATTGGAACCATAGCTAAAATTCTGGACTTGTTATCAGGAAGTCTGGAGTTTGAATCCTACCTCTATGACCCTGGGCAAGTCAATTAACTTCTCTATGCCTCAGTTTCCCATCTATTAAATTAAGGTCCCTTCTAGCTCTAATTCTATGATCCTATGAAAATGAGTTAAGCAAAAAACAGAGATGCAAAGAAAGTATAATGAGAAATTTTAGGAGGGACAATATCTCTCTCATTGGGTTCAAAAATCTATAGCTGGAAGAGACTCACACAGGTAATAGGTGTCAGTAGCATGATTTTGACCTAGGTCCCATGATTTCAGTTATCACTTTTCTCCCTTACTCCAAGGGATATTTAAGATGGGGGCCAGTGTTGATCAGAGAAATTTTCATAAAGGAGTATGATGCCTGAGATGAGTCTTGAAGAAAGGAAGAGATTTTCACTTATCTATGAAAGAGGTCATTTTAGTCATCAGGAACAAACAAACAGGGTGAGTGGTCAGGTTGGGGGATGAGAGCAGAGGAGGGAGATGGAGAACATGTGATAGACAAATAGATTGCAGCCAAATTGTGGAAAATTTTAATGGTAGCATGAAGATTTTATACTTTATTCAATATTATTGTTAATTACTATTAGTAGATAATAGGAAACCACTGAAGGCTTTTTGGCTTTGTTTTTAGTAAAGCAGTCCTACCAGTGCCTTCATCAGCATTTCAAAGGACTGACTGAAGAGAAGATGGACTGAAGGCAGAAACTGGATTCACAAAAGAGTTTCTTTCTTTTGCCTTCATTCTTCACATTGTTGTTCGATTATTTTCAGTCATGTCTGATTCTTCATGACCCTATTTGGGCTTTTCCTGACAAAGATGATAAAGTAGCTTGTCATTTCCTTCTCCCACTCATTTTACAGATGAAGATCTGAGGCAAATTGTTTTAAGTGATTTGCCCAAGGTCACACAGCTAGTAAAAATCTGAGGCTAGATTTGAACTCAAGAACATACCTTCCTGACACCAGACCTACCACTTTATCCACTCCTCCCGCCAATGTATAATCATATCCTTTCCTCTGCTGGTCACATTCCTTTCCATCTCTTAACCGCCCAGTTCCAATATGACCTCCTCAAATGTCACCAACTCCTTTGCAGTATAATACTGGCACACTTATATATTGTTTGGTATGGGGAAATTCCAGAAGGGATGGGGCTAACCATGTGCTGTGTTCCCTTATGAAAGGGCATCCATGACCAGAGGTTCCTTTGACTGTCTGGGGATGGGGGGAGAAGTTGTAGAAAAGAAGCTGGCAAATGAGCCAGGAAGAACCATCCAATCAGTAGACATTAAAGAAGCCAAAGTCCTCATCTCTCTCTCTCTTTCTCTCACCATCCCTCTTTCAAGTAGGTACATTGGGTCTCTGAGCTCCCTCTTTGCCTTCCAATGAGAAGCAAGTGTATATCTTCCTCTCATTATTCCCATGAACAGCTGTAATAGTTATGGGCACTATATGGCAGAGGGATCATGGGATTGCCTAGAGTAGCCCGACTCAGGATTTGAAACCTTTGCCTGCCTCAATATCTTGTGTTTGACTTACTAAACACTGATGAAGAAATGGTAATCTTGAGATGGCTGCTTCTAGCCTTAATGGATACCTCATGAGCTTGGAAAGTCAGTAGCTCCTGAGTTCTCACTATCGGGAAGAAATGATTCCTTTTTTTGAAGGAGGAAATGGTCAGGAGAATGAGCCATTCCAGCTTCTTTCATTAGAATATATGGACTGTGGGTTGTTCTTTTGGCAATACAAATTAGAGATTAATGGAATGAAATGTCTGGTTAGAAGTTAGAAATCTTTACTTCCGTGAAGAAGGTATAAGGTTATAGTTTATGATTTAAGTTTCTGTTAATTAATGCTTACAAGTCTTTTGAAATTTTCAACATTTCTATTAGTGTGAGAGGAAATAGATAGCTTTCCTATAGTTGATACTGACCACTTTTTATATTGAATAACTTTTCTAAAAAGCCTCTGTTTAGGGTCTTCCTAAGAGGGCTCATATTTGGTTAAATATAAGGAAAAGTTAAGTTTTATATTGGAGATTGCCCTCCATAATTCCATGGTGGGATCATGAGGAACCAGAGAGAATGAGGGGGGAAAAAAGTTCTTTGGAGCCTAGCTTTATCAGGACAAAACTGAGGTTTTGGTAAGTCCAAGCCCAGGGATCTTTTGTGAGGAAGGGTCTCCCACTCCCAAATGTGGGTAATATATAAAATGATTATTTATATTTGTGTCTTGTCTCCCTAGATTTTAAATTCTAAGAAGTCATTAAACCAGTCAGCAAGCAGTAAACAATAGTCATTATCTGACCTATGTGCCTGTAATATTTAACAAAGCACACAGTATGATTAATGCTTGTTTGTTGAATTAAATTGAATCAAATCATTAAATCATTCATTTATATTACTCTTCCCCTCATAAACCTTACAACAAATCTAAGTTACCCAACACATCCAAAGCTGCTGCACTTGAGCTATGGTTGCTTCCCAAAACCAACCTAGCTCATATCTAGCGCTCATATCTTTGTACTACTATTGGATATTTGTTTTGCTTTATAAAGTCTCCTTGATCTGTTTAAATGTTTTGTGACCAAAGAGACAAAGAGTTCTATAATGTGACTGGGGCAGGGTGGGGTGGGAAGTCTGGTAGGGGTTGAATAGCCCAACAAACAGTGGGTTTGACACTCCTAGTCTGGTCCCTACCAGCTTTTGAAGACTTGTCTGCTATTTCTCTGCTATGAAACCTAGGTTGCAATGCACTTGTCTATCCTCTCTCCCCCAAACAGGTCTTATGCTTTTTCACCTCTTTTCATTACCCATCATGTCATAAGTGCTATTCTGAACCTAAATAGCAGGTCCAGGTTCAGGACAGCTGTCCATTCAAACTATGGTTGGAACTGCTAATTCATATCAGGTCAAAAAAATGTAAAAGAGAATAAGAAAGAATACTTGCTCACTCACTGACAAGGGATTAGTTGAACCACAATATGGCGAATCAAGACTTTCATGGAACGAGCAAAGAGGTGTATAGGAAAGGGATTAGAAAGAAAACAGAATTGATGATGACCAGGGCAAGAAATTTCGGTGGTTCAAAAGGAGAGATCAGGTTTGTCAGAGAATAACAGCCTGTGATATTCAAATCTTTCTACAAAATTCTCTCCACAAAATTCAGTTCAGGTTTCACTTTTTACACAAAGATATCTTTGATATCCAGGGTTAAAATATTCTGCCCTCAGGGCAGCTAGTTTGTGCAGTGGAGAGAGCACCAGTGCAGGAGTCAGGAGGACCTGAGTTCAAATCTCACCTCACAGACTTGACACTCACTAGCTGTGTGATCTTGGGCAAGTCACTTAACCCCAATTTCCTCATCCTGGGTCATCTCCAGTCATCCTGATAAATATCTGATCATTGGATTCAGATGGCTCTGGAGAAGTGAGGTTGGTGACCTGCACAGCCCTCCCTCACTCAAAACAAAGTCAAGGGCAAGTCATGTCATTATTTCTCTGATGGCCTGGTCTTCTTGGGCAATGAAGGACGAACAGACACACCACATTCTGTCCTCAAGTATATTATTTTTATTTAAAATATATTTGTTTATACATTCTTGTCGTTTCCCAAAATATCCTTCCCCTAATTACAAACAGCAACATCCCTATACCAAAAAGTAAAGAAGAAAAACAAAGAACAAATCAAAACAGGCACATAGATCCAATTGAACAGTACAGTTTGTTTTCCTCCTTGAGAGTCACAAACCTTTGCAGGGAAGGAATGACATACACTTTCATAACTTTTTTTTGGGTGCCAGCTTAGTTATTATAATTATATAATACTCTTTTGTATTTGCTTTGAGTTGTGCTGTTAGTTTTGTCTTTTCTTTATATGTTGTCACTGTAAATCAGATTCTTTGCTTTTTATTTTACTTTTGATAATATCCCAAAGGCATTCCCATGTCACCCCATATTCTTCATATGCATGATTTCCTGAAATATATTACAGCAGAAGGAGCCAAGATGGTGGAGTAGAAAGACACACATACGCTAGCTCTGAAACCACAGCCTATAAAATATCTGTAAAGAAGAACTCCTAACAAATTCTGGAGCGGTGGAAGCCACAGAACACCGGAGTGGAGGAGATTTCTGTTCCAGAGAGACCTGAAAAACTGACACCAAAGGTCCGTCATGCACCGGACCCAGAGCAGAGCCCAGTCCTGCCCGGGCTGTGCAGCACCAAGAGGAGCAGATCCATGCATGCTTTAGGGACGGAATCTCCAGTGGCCATGCAGTTGCTTCCATCCACAGGTGCTACAGGTCAGTGAGAGAGACTTCTGGGCTGGTTGAGAGGGGAGCGGGTGTCTCCATAACTCGGGCCCCTTCAGGAGGCAGCAGCAGAGGCAGCAGCAGACAGGGGCTCCCAAAGCAGGAAGGAGCTCCGAACCATTGTTGAAGGTCTCCACATAAACCCCTGAGGGAACTGAGCTTTGTGTGGTGGCCCTGCCCCCACCTGAGCAGCAGTACTTAGTCTCTCACTGAATAGCAGTCCAACTCTCTTGAAAGTCCTGAGGCAGGGGAGCAGTATTTGAATCTCAGACCCCAAGCACTAGCTGGGTGGATCTGGAGTTGGTTGTGGAAAGGAATCTCAGAAGTCAAGTAACTGGCTGGGAAAATGCCCAGAAAGGGGAAAAAAATAAGACCATAGAAGGTTACTTTCTTTGTGACAGATGTTTCCTCCTTTCCTTTCAGATGAGGAAGAACAATGCTTACCATCAAGGAAAGACATAGACATCACGGCCTCTGTATCCCAAACATCCAAAATAAATATTCAACGGGCTCGGGCCATGAAAGAGCTCAAAAAGGATTTTGAAAATCAAGTTAGACAGGTGGAGGAAAAACTGGGAAGAGAAATGAGAGAGATGCAAGAAAAGCGTGAAAAACGGGTCAATACCTTGCTAAAGGAGACCCAAAAAAATGCTGAAGAAAATAACACCTTGAAAAATAGGCTAACTCAAATGGCAAAAGAGGTTCAAAAAGTCAATGAGGAGAAGAATGTTTTCAAAAGCAGAATGAGGCAAATGA
>CM053773.1:165585376-165622780 GCA_028658325.1 Potorous gilbertii
CAGGACAAAAGAGAAGATGGGGTAAGGGAAGGAAGGGATGCTAGAAGAGAGGGCAGATTAGTGATAGGGGTAATTAGAATGCTTAGTGTATTGGGGTGGGGGAGGGGACAAATGGGGAGAAAATTTGGAATCCAAAATTTTGTGAAAATGAATGTAAAAAATTAAATAAATAAATTTATTAATAAAAAATGACATATATTACAGCAATATGGTAATATCTGTGCCACTACAAATCTAATTAGTTAATGCAAATCTTGGTTTATCTTTCTTTGCTACTATATAAAGTTTTGCTCTTAATATTTTGGTGTATATATATTTATATCTTTAATCTCTTTGGAATATATACCAAACACTAAGATCACTGGGTCAAAGGATATGGATCACTAGGTCAAAGTATATGGCCTTTTTTAATCACTTTTTTTAGTGAAACTTTGTTGTTATTTGTTGACAAATTGTTTCCCAGAATGATTGGACCAGTACACTGATCCTACAATAGTGTATTACTATCTTTCTATTACTAACACACCCCCATCATTTGTCATCTTTATCAGTTTTCTAGATGTAAAGTGAATCCCTAGGGTTGTTTTGACTCACATTACTCTTAAAAACATGATTTGGTGTCATTTTTTTCATCAGGTTGTTAATAGATTGAAATGAATGTTTCCTTTGACAATTATTTGTTGACCAACAAATGGAATGGCTTTTGAGGATTCTGCATTTGTGTAAGTTTCTTAGGCACATGGAATATTGAAATGAATGAAAAGCCCAAAAGACAGAGTTTTTGGATAATTAATAATCAATTTGTTCGGCTAGCAAACAATCAATGCATTGATGGTCAATGGTCTCTCTCATTAACCAAAGACAAATGATGGAGATCATCAAATGCTTAAAGATCATTAGAAAAGCAAGTGCCCTGACAGGCAGAGATCAACCCTGACTGGTAAATAATTAAAAAGGATATGGATGAAAATGTGGCCTAAAAACCTTCTGACCCTCCTGCTGAAAACATGGCTTGGTCTTGAGACTCAAACTCAGGCTATCTGCACAAAGGCATCTATGTCCGTCTAGATCACTTATGTTGACCAAAGGGGGGGAGGGGATTTCCCCAGGGCATGAGCCTACTGGTTTTTAGAGTCAGAAATTTACCTATATTCAGTTGTCTTTTACATTTAAATCAGAAATAAACTCTTCAAAGACTGAGAAGAATATTCCCATCATCTCATCATCAGCCCTGTTTTTTCAGACTAGACTAGGTACCTGAATGAGGAAAGAATGGGGAAAAATCCCCACCTCAGTCCTAGTTTAATAATTGGTAATTAATAATGTAAAAATAATAATTTCTCTCAATATCAACTCCTTATCATAGATATTTGATGCAAATATTTTATGTTCAAAATCAGTTGGCATTAGAAAGGGATGAAACAACTTGAGATTCTTTAACCTGGGGAGTATACATGTACGAAAACTTGAAACTATCCTTGAAGTTTGAATAGGTTTTCATGTGAGAGAATGTTTAGATTTGTTTTACTTAGACTCAAATGATAGAATTTGTTCCTTTCTTTTCCCTTGGTACCCAGTAAGGATTTGAAATAGTTTTTTTAAAATGATATTTTATAAACCTCCACCCCACAAGTGTACTTGGTAGCCATTCTGGCAGTGTGCACTTCTCCTATTACTTGGCTCACTGTTTTCAGTGTTTGTTTTCTGGCACAATTTGTATTATTTGACCCAGCATCTTTGTCTTCAATCAGTGAAGTGTTAGTTATGCTGAGTCAAATAATACAAATTGTCTGATAAAAATATAGTAATAAGTTGCCCTTGAAGAATTGGTGTGGCATACTGAAAAGAGCATTGGATTGGGAGTAAGGGAGGATGTCTTCATCCTAAAGTCTTGAATGTGTCACTTGTTAGAAATACAAACATGGGGAAGTCACATCCTCTCTATTGGTCTCAGTTTCCTCACCAGTAAAAAAGGTTAGCAACCTTTGGTGTGGCCTTTTGACTTAGTCCAAGTTTTACAGAACAAATCCATTTATTAAGGGAATTTTTTCTGTAAAGTTTGGAATCGATCTAAGGGCCACACTTGAGGACCTAGAAGGCTACATATGGCCTTCAGGTCATGGGTTCCCTGCTGTTGTGTTATATGCTAAATGTTCTTTCAAGTTCCTTTCAGCTCAAAATCTATGATCTTATGAATATGGGCAATTTGTTTAAATTTTCTGGGACTCACTTTCCTTGTGTAAGAGAAGGTTGGACTACTTGATCTCAATGTACCATTATATCTGCAATACTTTGTGTTATAGCATTCTATTTTCCATCAGCAGTGTTGTAGAAAAGGGTACCTGATTTGTAGACATAAGACTTGGGTTGTAATCTCTCCTCTGGCACCTGTTAACTGTGTGATGGTGAGTAAGCTCTGGGTCTCATTTTTTTCATCTATGAAATGGAGGAGTGGAGCTCAATGATTTCTAAGGTGCTTTCACATTCTAAATATTCCTATGATCCTATATTACAAAGCCACTTATAGTGACAGGTACATAACTGAGACATAAAAAATAATGTTTTATGAATATTTAATTTTATGAATTTAATAACATTTTTTTGAGAAGAGATCCATTGATTTCACCAAACTGGCTAAGGGTCAATAACACAAAAAAGATTAAGAACCCTTAATGTAGAAGTCAGCAACAAGTCTCAGAGTTCAGAAGTCAAAGGCTTGCTTTTGACAATTACCCAGCAGCAGTCAGTCAGTTAACTAGCATTTATAAAGTGCCTATTCTGGGCTAGGCACTGAGGTAAGCACTGGAGATACAAAGAAAGGCAAAAGATAATTCCTGCTTTTAAGCAGCTCAGTCTAATTGGAGAGATGCAAACAGGAAGATATATACAGAATAAATTAGAGGTTATTGATAGAGGGAAGTCACTAGAGTCAAGAAGGGACAGGAAAGGTTTCTTGTAGAATGTGAGACTTTAGCTGAGACTTGAAGGAAGCCAGCAAAACCAGCGGGGCAGAGGTTAGGAGAGAGACCTAGGCATCGGAGATGTCCAGGGTCAAGAGGTGGAGTGTCTTGTGTGAGGACCAACAAAGAGTCATGGTCACCCAACCACAGAGGAACACGCACAATCCATACTCTTGTACCACCTTGATGTATCTGAGGAACCCACTGGACAGGTAATGGTAGGAAAGGGGGGACAAGAAATCTGGGAACCCACAAGAAGATTTTTCCTACCAGACCATGGCAGCAGCTCATGCACTGAAGAAAGAACAGAAGTTAGTTAAATTGCGGCTGAAAGGGAACTGCAAGTCCCTTCTCTTTTTTTTTGTATGTGTTCCTTTTTCTAAGTATAGGCGACTAAACAGTGCTCTTGAGAGATGGATATTACCAGTACCTTGAGAGTTTGTGATTTCTGTAGCTATGTGCTGCCAGTAGAAGCTGATTGCTGCAAGTATAGGTCTTCTCCAATAAAATATAGTCATCAGGAATATTTCATAGCCAAAGGGTTAAAACTCAAGCCATACCCTGACTTGCCAGGTGAACAGACTTTTAAATTACTAAGGTAGCAAAGTCAGGCTCTTGTCATTTTGTCACCCTTCTAACATATCTGTTTGATAATCTCATTGTTTCATATTTTAAGCATTTGTTAACACACACTTAAAAGTCTTGAATGGTAAATTTTCTCTTGTGTTGGAAGAAGTAAATAGCTCTTGTATATATATATACATATATATATGTATATATATACATATATATATGTATATATATACATATATATATATATATATATATATTTGTTTTAAATCACTATCTTGGAGAGTTGAAAGGGACCCCAGAGGGTCCCAGAGGGACAAAAGAGGTCCCTTTGTCCAAACTCTATATGGAAGAAATTCTCATTATAACATACCTAAAAGTTATGATGTAGTCCCTACATTGAAGTGTGAAAAGTTCATCACTTCTTAAAGCAGTCATTCCACTTTTGGCAATCTCTAACTGTTAAGAAGGTTTACCAGACATCAAGCTTTTCTCCTCTACACCTACCCCACTCTTTTTCAGGTTAAACATTCCCAGTTCGTTCAATCAGTTCTCATCTTACATTAATATCCTGGTGGCCCTCCTCTGGACATTCTCAGCTCTTTAGGATCTTTCTTAAACTGAACACCACACAGTACTCTAGCTAAGGCTTGGTGATGGCTAAGTGCAGTGGGATTATTACCACTCTCCTATTTCTGGGACCTCTGCCTCACTTCACCCAGACCACATTCACTGTAGGGTTTTTGGTGGTTGCTGTGATTTGGCTGCTACATTACACTGCTAATTCCAGTTGAGCTTGAAGTCCACTAAACCCCCAAATCTTTGCAGGACAATGTGCTTGCTTGCTTCAGTTTAGCCCTGTGAAACTGATTTTTTGTAATCATGTGTAAAATTTTATTTTTATTCTCATTTTATCTCATCTTCTTAGATGTCAGGATCCTTTTGGATCCTGACAATGACATTAAGTGTATTGACTATCCCTCCTAGCTTTGAATCATCTATAAATGTGATGGGTGTGTTATCTATGATTTTATCCAGGTCAAAAGAAAAAAAAAGTTAAACAACACAGGCATTCCCTTAATGTAATCCCTTGGAGATGTCCCAAATTACATAGCCGAGAACCTAGCACATAGTAGGCACATTAATAAATGCTTGTTGATTTGACTTAACAGGTACAAAGTATACCTTTCCACAAGGAATTCCCCTTAATCCTTTTCAAGAGCAAACCTAAACCATATATAAAACCATATATATACCATATATAAACTTTTAGTTTCCCCTCTCCCCCAGGACTACATAATGAGGATATAATGAACCACTGAGTGCAAGAAAAAGCCTGACTTCCTCTTTTAGCCCAGGACTAAATCAAGTTTGCTTGTATCCAGAACTTCAGCTCTTTTGTGGAAAGAATAGCTAGGTGACTCTGTGGAAAGAATACAGGATCTGGAGTCTTGAACATCAAATCCAATCTCAGACACAGTTTACAGCTTTACAACCTTGGGCAAATCACTTAGCCTCTGTCCGCCTCAGTTTCCTTATCTATAAAAGGGAGAATAGCAAGAAAACCTGCCTCCCTATGCAGTTGTGAGGATCAGATGAGATAGAAATTATAAACCATTACATACATACCTATCAATATCTGTATCTATATATTTTTATATGCTGGCTGATAAGGAGTAACCCTGGACCACAGATGACTCTAATACTATTCTAATAATGTTCTAACCTTCTTTCTAAATTTAACATTCTGTGTTCTTTGTTCTAACATGCTATGTTTTAACACCCTATTTTCTACAATCTATCCTGGATTGAAGATTTCTTGTAACATTCCACATTCTAAAGCATGAGTATCCACTCTACTTGAAGGCAGGGATAGTTTCATTTTTACTTTGGTATCCCCAGCACCTACACTAGTACTTTGTACATAGTAGATGCTTGATAAATGCTTGACTAATTGAACTAAATTGAAATTCCCTCTAGTTTTGGCATACTGTATTCTAATAGTGTATTTACTGAGGCTACTCTTTACCCCATACTATGCCTTGATTCACCATTTTGAATGCACTACTGGAGGAATGCTGTACTAGCTAGTGTTAGATTTCTGTTTTGTTTGACTATTTCATTCTTCTTTTTTTTTTTGGTCTTCTTCCTGAAATGTAGTTGGCTTGTGCTTGGCAAGAATAAACAGCAGAGTGAACATAAGTCAGATGATATATTGGAAAATGAGAAAATAGAAAGGAAAAACTGCTGAGCTACTGAATAGCAAACCTTAAGGGGAACTTGCTTATTTTCAATATCTTTATTTCCCTAAACAGAAATAGAAAATCTACACTCAGAAACGAAATCCCAGAGGACCTTGCAAAACATGAAAGAGAATTGCTTGCTTCTTTTATTTCTTCTTTTTTTTTCATTTTGTTTTGGCCAGCTTTGTTTGCTATACTATTTAGAAAGAGGTTTAAGTTTACTTTTCCACTATTAGGGTAAAGTTAGCATCATGATTGGGGCAAGGGAGTCTTTGGAAAGGCAGTAGTAAACAGGAAGGAAAAGAATAAAAGGAGATTTAATTTAATCTTAATCTAATTCAGATGATCAATTTGAACTTTTATCTCATAATAACAGAGCTAAATAAAAACATAGAAGCTGAAAGGAAGCTTGGAAGTCATTTAGCCTATTGCTACTTGATACCTTATGCAGCAAAGTCATGCACAGTGTTGGTGCATATAGGCCCCCTGCTCCAATCTGACTAGTTCGGGTCCTTTTCATTTCGCCTACAGCACTTGGTATGAAGTTCTTTACGTTGACCTGAAATATGTCTTTCTTTAACTTCTCTCTTTCTTTGCTCCTAATTCTAGGCTAACAAGAACAAATCTTATCCATTTTCCACATGACAGTCTTTCACAAACTTTGGAGACTGACATCATAGTCATACTAAGTTTTTTATTCCCCAAGCTAAATGTCCTTAGCTATTCAATGTATTTCCTTATGGTAGGACTACATGTCCATTTGCATAATCGTTTTAATTGCCTCTTTGTTACTACCTTGTTGTGTAACCTAAGATAAGTATTTGTATTCTGTGGTCCTAAGTTTTCCCATTTGTTAAATAAGGGAATTGAATACAATCTGGATTCTTAACCTGGGGAACATGAACTCCAAAGGTTTCTGTGGATAGATTTCAGGGAGTCAGAGAAAAAAATTCCACTAACTTTGAACTGAATCTTAACATACTTGCAGTTATTAAAAAAAATAGGAGCCAGGTCAATGTTTGGTAGACTCCACAGGAAAATATGTGAGAGAAGAGGTATTAGACTGCCTACCAAACCTACAGAGCCCTTGTGCTGACTTCATTGTTGTATGCCTGTGAAATGTGAACAGTGGACCAGCACCATGCCAGGGACCTGAACTGATTTCATTTGAATTATCTTGGGAACATTCTAAAGATCACATGATAAGGTAAGGTCCTGGATATTGAGGTCCTTCCTAGGGCAAAAATGTCAAGCATGCAAACTGCTACAGAGAACACAACTCTTATGAGCTGGCTATATTGTTCAAATGCCAAATGTGCATTTGCCTGAAAGACATTTATGGAGAATTCATGCAAAGCAAGTGCTCATATAGTGATCAGAAGAAACGGTACAAGTACACTCTCAAGATCTCTCAGAAAAACTTTGGAATTGATTGTGAGACCTGAGACACACTGGCCCAGGACTGCCCAGCATGGTGTGCCTGTATCAAAGAAGGCTCTGAACTCTATGAGTGAAGCAGAATTATAACAGCCTAAAAGAAATGTGAGATGTGCTAATTTAGAGACATCTCTCCTCCAAATGTTCATATACACTATTTGTGCCCAATTTGTGATAGAGCCTTCCAAGCTCCTATTGGTCTGATGAGTCATAACCAGCTCCTAGTGATGTCATTTTGGTTTTCTTTGAGAATGAAGGCCAAAAAGCAATCAACCCAGCATAGGTCTCATCAGCTTGCCAAAAGGCCCATGACACAAGAAAAAGGTTAAGGACGCTGAGACTTGATGATTTCCTTGTCCCAAAGGGAAGGTAACTAAGAAGATGGGTAAAAGTTACTAAGTGGCATTTTTAGGTTTGATTTAAGGAAAGTCTTCCAGACAAATTGATCTATCCCAAAGTAGGAATGGGTCACTTTATTAATATTGTAGCTTGTTCTTTTTTTGCCCTATCTCCCCTTCCAATCAGTATGATATGTTTATAAGTAGATAGTATACAGTGGCAATAGCAGGAAATAAGATCGCAAAGCAGAACCTGGAAGCCATGTAGTGTAATAGTAAGCACCTCAACACACATAAGGGGCCTGCTATCATAGGTTTCTTGATCTGCTTCTCTAAAATGAAAGACATCTTTTGAGGGGTTAACAATCACATCAGGCAAGCATAGGCATCAGAGAAAATAAAAATAAAAATTTCGGAGAAATCAAAAATCAACAGTCAGAGCTTCCAGACTGCCTGACCATTAACACTCATACATCTTTACCAGAGAAGGAAGCACCAACATCTGAGTTTTCAAAGCTGGGGGACTGCCCAGCAACTTCCTAGAGTTTCATCTGGCCCACAGACCTTCTTCCAAAAACTAAGCTTCAAAATAAAACCTCATCCTTAGACTTTTTATACACTTATCAGGGCCAAAGGCATGATCCTCTGACCCAGTGTCTCATAGTAAAAAACAAAAGGTACTTGGAACCCTCCTACAAAACAACTCCCCTAATCAAGCTTCCCTCAATGGGCAGGCCCATCAATGGGTGGGGAAGATATTCTTTAATCACATTCAAATAGAGGCATTATACTTCTTGATTATACTAAAACAAAAACAGCAAAAGATAATACTTTGCTTGGTCTCACATGTACAAACTCTCCCAAAGAGTATAATTTACAAATTGTATTCTATATTAATCAAAATCATGTTCTAGTAATATATGTGGAGTCAGGGGAAAATATATAGACTCTGCTATCAAGGTTTTTCATCCAATGTTATGCAAATCTCACTCAAGTTCAATACATCTCTATAACATCAAAAGGTGCTAACAATTTTGAGGTGATTTAGACATGCTAACTTTGAAGTTTTCCTGGCAACTCCGAAGTGACTTGGGTAGGCTAATGAACTCATCCCAAAGTGGTATAGGTAAGAGTCCAACCCCCCAAACCTTCTAAAATGAGACTTCAAACTCCTACGCCCTCAAACACCATTGCCTCTCCATTGGGTCCGTGCTGTTGAGTGCTTGCAACTTTAATTCATGGTTCCATGAGTGGTTATTTGTGCCTCTTCTCTTTCTCATCCCTTTCCCATCAGCAGTGTAGTAGATATATGGTAGATGGCTTTCTTCCCCATTCTATTCCTTGTTCCTATGTCATCTGCCTCTGCATTCTCTTTGCTGCTTAACTCTACTTTTATGGACTTATTGCCTCCATATACTCTGTGTTTAATTAAAGTGTGATTTTTTCTGTTTCCCACTACAAGTTGTGGTCTCATCTAGTGAGTACCAAAAGGACTAGGTATGCCTCCCCTCAATTCATAATTTCATAAATTAATAATCAATTTAGCCACCTTAAAAGACAGTAATCATTGATATATATTGCTTTAAAGTTCACAGTATTTTAAATGTGTTAACTTATTTGAATCTCACAGCTCTGATACAAAAAGGCATATACTACAGGTAATATTCTCCTCATTGTAGAGAAGAGAAAAGAAAAACTCAGAGAGTTTATGGCTACATATCTGTCAAGTATCACAGATTGGATATGAACTCAGTTGCTCCTGACTCCCAATCTAACAAGAGCAGGCAATATCAAATGAATACCAGAGCATGGCATGGTCCCATGAAACAGCATCAAGCATGCTAAAGCTGACACTGAGCCTGCTGAGAAAAGTCCCCTCCAAAAGGTGGAGGAGAATGTATTACAGGTAAAGAGGAGTACCAAAGACCTACCACTAGGGTGAATGGGACCTTGAGAGAAGGCATAACTTTTTGGTTTTCATTTTGCTTGCCTTTTCTGTCAGGGACAATGACCTTTGGATGGACAAAGGACAAAACAAAATGGACAGTAGGGAATTGATATTCAACCTAAATGAGGGATAGGAAACATCTAGCTGCACTTAATGAATCTAAGTCTCCTGGCCCAGATGAAGTGCATTCTTGGATAATGAAAGAACCTATTAGATGATTTTACTGAGTCACTGTCACTGATATTTGAAAGATTATGGAGAATGAGAGAGGAAATACAGGGCTCAAAGATGGCAAACATTACCTTAATATTTTAAAAAGAGAAGAGAACACAAAATCTACAAAGTGTAAACCAGAGACATAGACTCAAATTTCTGGAAAATTATAGAATGCTTTATTTTTAAAGATGTTAGTGAGTATCTGGAAAAGGGAGTCCCTATGTCTTAAACAATAGGAGTTAGTTATTCTAAACTAGTAATATTTCCTTTTGGGGAGAGGGAAGGGGAAGGTTGCTAAATTGTTAGATCAGAAAATTGCTGTATAGATTTTAGTACTTCTTTTGATGGAAGATTTAATACTTTTTTGTGGAAAAGAGGGACAGATATGGACTAAAAGCTATCATAAACAAATGAATTTTGAATTGGTTGAATGGACATAGTCAAAGAGTTGTCAATCTCAAAATGAGAAGGTGCTGCAGAAACCATTTAGGCTAAGGCATATGTGAACAAGAGTCTCTTCTATTTATATAAGCCATAAATTGTTATCCAGTTATTTCTTGTAGACCTCTTTTGATAAACAACTTAACACAAAAGGCAACATGACCTAGAGTGTTGGACTTGGAGTCAGGAAAATCTAGTTTTACATTCTGTCCATGAAACGTAATAGCTGTATAACCATAGGCAAATCACTTATACTTTTTGAGTCTATGAAATGAGTAGGTTATTACCTATAGCATCTGCCTATCAATTATGATTATGTCCTGAGGTAGCCCATTTCCACTTTGGGATTGTTCAAATTGTTAGTCAGATTTTTGCTATATCAGGCATAAATTTGCTTTTTTTGTAACTTTTACCAATGGCTCCTAGCTCTGCTCTTTTGGGCCAAGCACAAAATTCAAATCTCTTTTCCAAATAACATCTCTTCAAATACTTGGTGACAACTATCATGCTTTCCCTTAGCTCCTTTCTTTCCAGTCTAAACACACTAATCATCATATATCATGAACTTCATTCTTCATTGTTTTAGTTGCTCTCCTTCAGATGCCCACCAGCATCTGAATGTTCACCTAAAATGTGATACTTAGACCTAAACACAGTGTTCCAAATATGTTCTAATCAGAGCAGAATAAAGCGGCACTATCACTGATCCTGTCCTGGACGCTGTTAACCTCCAAATGTACTCTACCTTTTCATCAACTATTTTTGGTCTCCATATCACATTGCTAATCCATTTTGAAGTTGTGGTTCATAAAAATCTCCCACAAGGCCTTAAATAATGACCTCAGGTAGGAGTATCCACTTGCCTATTTCCCATCTCTTCCTTTTTGACCCCCTGATGTACTTAATGACATACTAACTTAGTATCATAGGAACTGGAGCTGAGACCTACTTTAAAGCTCTTTTTATCCAACTCTGCCAGTTTTACAGATGAAGCTCAGAAACGGAGAGAGATGAAGTGAATTGTCTAGCTAAAGCAGGTCATAAGTAGCACAGCCTGAATTTGAACCTGTTCCAAACCTAGTGAATCTAGGTACTGCCATTTTCCTATCACTATATCCCCAACACTGACCGCAGTGCTCTTTCCTTAGAAAACATATAATAAATATTTGCTGTACTGAATTGAGCAGGGTTGAACAGAAAGAGGAAAGAGTCTTCTAGTCAAGCCTCTTGTCTCCAAAATAGAGATGCAATTTAAAAAAAATCTCCCAGGAGGATTTATCCAGATTATTTCTCTTCCTCTTTTTCCTCTTATCTCCCTTCCTTTTCCATAACAGCCTGTCCAATATTAGCAGAGAGTCATGAAGATTTCCTTTCATCTTTAATGAGGAAAGTAATATGCAATAGTTTCCTGTGAGGGGCTTCTTCCATCAATTATGTTATATCATGTATATGTATACATGATAATTATTTTTATAAGAGAATGAATTATGGTGGCTATTTTTTAGGAGACCAAAAAAAGAGCATTGTAAAGAGATGCAGTCAGGGAAGCACTTTATTAAGGGCATGCACTTCTGTGAATCAATCAGGCATTTAGATGGAACGTTAAGTATCGGGGGAGACAGCAGGTATCCATATCAGAAAAGTAATTCCCTTTCCCTCCCAGTCTTTAACATCTGTTTTGGCCTAAGATTCACTGCTGACCTCTGGATAATGTAACAACATGGCACACAGACATGTGGCATAGAATATATTTTATTTTAAGTTGCTTTTTAAAAATCTAGTGAGTGAGTTCTGTTTTTCATTTAGATAGCTTGTTCCCACTTTAACTACGAAGTGTCTGCTTCAAAATTATTAAAGTAGGCAGAATCATAGAGTGATCTAGCTGGAAGGGACCTTACAACATAAAATGTGAGAACACAGAATGGTAGAGCTAGAAGGGAATTTAAAATACAGAATGGCAGAGGGAGAAGGACCTTAAAGATTATTTAATCTGTGCGAGTGAAGAAACTGAGATCTGAAAAAATGAAATGGCATATAATTAGTAAAGAGCAAGGACCCAAGTCCATGCATCTGACCTCCAGTCCAAGGCTACCCACTATAGCAGGCTGCCTATGGTGAATTCCTCTGTGCATCATCCTGTATGATGAATTGGATGAAAGAAAGCAGAGAACAGAGAACCCAGTTTTAGGAGGTTATTGTAATAGTTTAAGTGTGAAATTATTACGATATTGATCACTTCTGGTTCTCCTCTCTACTTGAATCAGTTTCCTTTGATGACTTTCATCCAGGTAATGCGACAACCTAGGTGGCATTGTCTGCTACTTATCCTATCAACTTCCCACCCCTGCTCCACTATATATTCCACTTGACTGTACCTTCGTAACATCTCTTGTACATACCTTCGCTGTCCTCTGACACCGTCAGTACCATGGTGTAATCCTTCCTCCCCTAATTCTAGGACTACTGCAGTAGCCAGTTCCCTGCCAGGTCTTCTTTCCTCATTGTAATGCATCTTCCACTCAACTGCTAAAGTGCACTTCCTTAAATTCACATTTGACCAGGTCATTACCCCCAATCCCCCACTGTTAGTGACTTCTTTTTAAAACCAGGACAAAATATAAAGTCCTCTGTTTAGATTTAAAGTCCTTTATAAACTGGCTCCTTCTCATCTTCATGTCTCATCTTCTTACAGCTCATTCCCTTCCATGTAATTTGTAATCCAGCACTGGCCTCCTTGCTGTTCGTTGATTTTTTTGTTGTTGTTGTCCAGTGGATTGAGTCATGTCCAAGTCTTCATGACCCCACCTGGGGTTTTCCTGCCAAAAACACTGGAGTGGTTTGCTATTTGTGAGAAATGTGAGAAAGGGAGTGTTACAGAAGGTAGGACAGATTGGAGGAAGGGGTAGTTAGGGTGCACAGTGTCCTGGGGTAGAAGAGAAAGACACTTTTCCTTGCCCCTTTAATGCTAGCGTTTTTCTTCTTAGATGATGTCAGATTTATCCTGTTCATATCTTGTTTGTATATAGTTGTTTGCATGTTGTCTCCTCCAATATAATTTGAACTCCTTGAGATAAAGGACATTTTCTGCCTTTCTCTTTATCCTCAGCACTTAGCAATTATAGCTGTCACATAGTAGGCTGTCAATAAATGCTTGTTGACTTGACCAGACTTGAACAATGATGGACCTTCCAAAGCAAAAATTGGGAAGATGTACTGACTGAATAAATGGATAAGGTAAATGGAGAGGTATCAGTCTCTTGGTTTTGGCTTTATCTGCAGTGTTGGCTGTATTAACTTTAAGGAATTAACTTTAGAGAACACTGACAACTTTAGCAATTGGAGATGTTAACAACAATATTTATTTAAAAATCCAAGTAAAGAGTTAACCTATCAGGACAGGACAACTTCCCCACTCTCACTAGCCTGTATTTTGTACCCTTTTGTACCCCACTCAAATAAGAATATACTTCATGCTGTTTACTCAGGGTGTATTTACTGGTACTTTATCCTAGTGAAAACCTGGAATATGGTTATGGGGATGTGACATTGGATCTAGCCTTTCTATGAAAAATTTTGTATGAGAAATCACTCTCTACTTCCAAGTATCATCCCCCCCAAAATTCTAAAACGAAGCATAACAGACCACATGCCAACTCAGGGGAGTTAATTACTTCCACTCTTCTCCAAGCCCTACTTTTGATAGTCTGGACTTTACTGTGACTCAACTGCCTTCTCACCCAATAAAATGCTCTTCCTTTGTGCTCTTCTTGCCTTGATGATGCTTCTTTCCCTGTTGGTGAGTTTCTTTTAGAACCTCCATTTTGACAAAGTGCTCAGGTCAACTATGTTCCTTCCTTTTCTCTTGTATTGACTTGTATTCTCTTGTATTGATTTCTCCACCATGCTTCTGCACAATTTCTCTATCCACACCCTTCCTACTTTTCAGTTGCCTTTTTTGTGTTGCTTTCTCCCATTAAAATTTAAGCTTCTTGAGGAGAGGGACTATTTTTCTCTTTGATTATATTTATATTCCCAGACCTTAGCAGAGTTCCCAGAGCATAGTTAGCACTTAGGAAATTCTTGTGGACTTGACTAAACTTTGGGCAAGGAATTATGTTCAACCCCCAATTATACCTGTTAAGTAGTAGGCCCTTAATAAATTCCTATTGCTTTGAACTGAATAGTCTCACCACCTATTTTCTAAATTACCTCCTCCCCATCCATCTCCCAGGTTGCTTTGGGAACCAAGTTCTAGACTAAGAATTCTGGGTTTATCTCGCCACCTCAGATATAATGGGATCCACATGCATAGCATTTACTCATGTTAAAGAATATTGTTAGTGTATGTGATACCAGCATTGAGTACTATGGAATTATCAGCTCAGTGAAGAGGAGGCATTATAGTTTATAATAATAACAGTAGCTAACATTTATATGGCACTTATTATGCTTTAGGCTCTGTGGTAAGTACTTTACAACTATTAACTTACTCAATCCTCACAACTTTGGGAATTACTATTCTCCCTATTTTATCCAGTGAGGAAACTGAGACAAGCAGAGGTTAAGGGACTTGTCCAGGGGCACAGAGCTAGTGAGTATGAGACTAGATTTGAATTCAGTTTCTTTTAATCCAGGTCTGCTCTTTATACACTGTGTCACCCAGCTGTCCCCCTTTCTGTAGAGAACACTATTGTTTGCAGTTGGAGGAATAGGACATAAGGGACAAATTCCAACAGTTGTTTCTTTCCCATTTCCTTCCTGTTGTCCTCCTGTCTAAATTCTAATCCATCTTATCCCATTGAGAGGTTCTCATCTTACTGTCAAAAAATAGTGAGCTCCACAAAATTTCTAGGAAACATCATTCTTAAATGGAACATGGAGATTCACCTCCCTTGTACCTGAATTCAACATCTTGGAAACAGAATCACGTGATGTGAGGAAGAGGATAAGAAGGAGGAGGTAAAAGGAATGATGGGGAAAAATGAATAAGGAAAAAGATTTAAAAAGGTGAAAAAGGATAGAAAGGGGGGGAAGAAAAGGAACGATTTGGGGGAAAGAATAATGAAAAGAAGGAGGGAAGAGAAAAGAGAAGATGAGGAGGTTTCTCCCTTGCCCCATTGCCCTGAATATAGATCAGTAGATGAGACCTGTGGTTGTCAGGATTTTAGAGAGAGTATGTCAAATAGAGTCAGAGTCAGAATCAATACCAGGTGAGCAGCTAGGTAGTATGATGAACGATAGAGCATTGGACTTGGAATAAGGGAGACTTATGTTCATGAGTTGAAATCCAATCTCAGATAATAGCCGTGTGACCCTTAGTCCTGTTAGCCTCAGTTTCCTCATCTATAACATGAGCTGGAGAAAGCAATGGCAAATCACGCTGGTATCTTTGCCAAGAAAACCCCAATTAGAGTCACAAAGAGTTGAACATGACTGAAAAGACTGAAACAACAAATGTGCCAGGTACTGTACTAAGGGCTTAAGATATGAAGAAAGTCATAAGACCATCCCTGCCCTCAAGGGTCTCCCAATCTCATGGGGGAAGAAAACACATAAATAGAAGCTGAAAAGGGGGAGGGTGGAGAAGGGAGGTTACCTAAGATGGAGCATGATGAAGTTCAGCATCTGGGGAGGAAAATGTTCTAAGGAGGTAGGAGTTTCAGAGTTGATTTCATTTTGCAGAATGATGAGTTTCTGGAGACCATGGATTCCACATCTGAATCTAATTGGTGATGATGTGTCTTGCAGATTAAGCCAAGAGCTGTGTGCCTGATGCTGCATTAGTGAGCCCAATCTCCAGTAATTGTGGAAGAGAATCAGTATCTGATTTGATAAAAGGGCTTAGTGGGTAGTAGATGGGTTTAACTGGAGACAGCTGGGACCAGACCAGGGCTCTGACCTTTGGACTGAAGCAACAGTGGTGGCAGCAGATAATCTTTCATTCCAGCACTTAGCACAGAGCCTGACACAGTCACTTAATAGACCTAGGCACAGGTGCTTAATAAAATGCTTGTTATCTGGATTTGCCACCTCCTCCCACAGCCTCCCCACCTCCCTCTAGCATTTTCTGACTGATTTCCACTGCTGGTGCGCCTTTTGAGCAGACCTCCAGTGATGAAGATCTGGAGAAATTACAGAATACTTGTCCTGGGGCCAGGCTGTCTTGATTGGTAAGAACTTGCTGTGGTCAACTGGTCCGATAAACCACCATGTTCTTTCATGAGAGCATTTTTTTCCTACCTTTCCCCTGCCCCACACCTTTCCCACTTTTTTTTCTGGAAACTCTATTCAAATCAATGCCACCACTATTTCTGTAAAGGTGCATGAATTGACTTGTCTGTTGATTCATTCATCATCCCTATGATTCCTTATCCAAATTCCTTTATGTGTTACCTTTACCATTAGAATTTAAATTCCTTGAGATCATGAACTGTCTACCTTTTATATTTGTGTCCAGTGATTAAAATAGCACTACACGTGGAATACAATTTATAATTTTTATTCATTCATTAATTCATATATCAAGGTATAGAAAATCAGGAAAATAAATGGGGTATTTGCTGATTGACTATCTACAAGTCAAAGACCATCAATAAATATTCTTTGGAATAAATGAAGTGTATATAAAAACGTAGGATAATAATTTTACAGATTGAAGGAAATTTGGAATCCTTCTAGTTCAAACTCCTCATTAAAAAAAAAATAGGGCAATCAAGTCCACGGAGGAGAGATTATATTTCCAAGGTCATAAAAGTAGTTAAGTATAGAAGAGTCAGGATTTGAATCCAGATCTCTGATCTAGGCATTTTCCATTGTGCCATTCTCCCTTCTTAATCTCCAGTCTTAAATGACAGTATGAGTAATCTCCAAAAGAATATTACAGACTTTCTTGGTGCTTGTACTGAGGGGAAAAAAATTGAAAAAGCTTTGACCCAGTCTTTTGCTTTGATATTCTCCTTAGTGTATTTAACATGTAGCGTTACTCATGATCTCTTAATTGCCAAATCTAAATGCCTTTAGTAATCTTTGACCTGCTGTGACATGATGCCTGCCTCAGTTTCGTCATCTATAAAATGAGGATAAATGGCAACCTACCTCCTAGGGTTATTGTGAAGATAAATCAGATAGTACTGTATCAATATAATTACTGTATTATTAATTATTATTTTTATTGCTTCTGCTGCTGATGTTATACCTGGTTGAGACTGGCTCAAATTGAGGAGTTTGCATCTCAGAAAGTTCTCACAAACCTCTCTCCATGGAGAGTGTGGGTCTCTCTGCAACTCCTTCAGAGGACAGGCATATGTCCTGTTTGCTTTTGAACAGTTAGGATGACATGGGTATCTGGGACTTGAACAGGGCTTACCACCCGAACTGCTCCTTCGTGCTACAAAGGAGAGCAACAGAACACTTTCGCTCCCTTTGCTTTTTTGCTTTTAATGAGAAGACGGACCAGAGCTCAGTAGGTCCAACCAAGTCCTGCATTGTTGATAGGAGGAAACATTCATATGTATGATTAAGATGTGTCCCCCAGGAAATGGTAATAATTGCTTTGAGGCACAAGCACATGGATGTACATGTGCATTCCCACAGCTTTCTAAGCACAAGTCAGTGCCTAAAAATCTGAGAGTGGATTCATTTCTCCCTAGAGATGGTAGCAGCTGGGGCATTGATAGACTCCGTGCACAAAATCACATAGTAGAAGCTGACATGTACATTATCATCCAGCCCAAGAGGGAAGCTCATGGATAATGTTCTTGGAACTTAATCTCCTGGTTATAGGAGGGGATTTTTGATTTCTCAGATAGTGTGATACATGAATCTAGCATCCTCCATAGAAAAGGGAGATTTACTGGACAGCTCTAGCTTTGGAACTTACTTTGTGAGTAATCTTAGTTTCCAAATATCCCAAGTTTGAGCATCAGAAAATCTACGTTAAAGGTTCTTAATTTGGGGTCTATGGATGATAATATAATTACATCTTTATGTTGGCTAACTTCTGAATTAAATTAAGCATTTCCTTTGATTAAGAATGTGGGTAACAAATCACAGTATTATAAGGTTTCACCAGACTGCCCAGGGGTTTCCTGACATGAATGAGGTTAGGATTCTTTGGTCTAGAAGAAGTCAATTTCCCAGCGAGTGTTGCCTCTTAGAGAAATAAAATAATTACTCCCATCATTTTCATGGCTGGAGTGACAGGGAAGGGGAAACTGTGTCATGGGGAAGCAGAGAAGGTGGATCTTGTCATCCCAGAGTTACAGAGAATATGGGAGAGTTCATTTCTGATTGAAAGGGAGCACTACTAATTGAGAAAATCCATGATGTGATTGACTTTTGGTGAAGAAACATAGATAAGAGCAATGTGTAAGCTATATTCAATGATTTTCATCAGGAATGCTTGAAAATCCTCTATTTCATTAGATATACTTTTTTCCCTCAAGATGTATATTCAGTTTTCGTGGGTAGGATATTCTTGTTTGTAATCCAAGATCTTTTGCCATGTAGGATAACATATTCCAAGGCCTCCATTCCTTTAATGTGGTAGCTGCTAAATCTTGTATGATCCTGACCAGAATTTCATGGTATTTCAATGATTTCCTTCCTACTGCTTTAAATATTTTCTCTTTCATATTATATTGTACACAAAATAAGCAACTGCTGAAATTTATCCTGGCAGCTTAGAGTGAGTGAAACAAAGCTGCATTTAGCTATTGCTAATGAGAAATGATGTGATTGCAACTACAGTACATATATTGTATTGAATAAACCTATAATACTAAGGAATCCCATATCAACATTCTGATAAACCTCCTTATTTTTGCAATAATTGTGCCAATGTATTTTCAGTGACATTACTTAAACATGTACAGTGCCTGTCCATTGATTCTCAGATGGGAATTTATATTAAAACCAAAAAAGGTTTTAATTATTTATTTAGTAAAAGATGATTTATACTAATTAATAGGTTAAAACTATTCCACAAATCTTTTAGTTACAATAACTAGGTTTTGTAAAAAATGAAATTAAGTGAATTCTGAAATCTTTGTGCCTAACATTGATTGCTACTTGAGTTAAGTGGAATGTGAACAGGCATATTATAAATCTTGTCAGTAAAAGGTGATGAATGTGAAGGAGATCTTGATAACTGAATACAATTTTTATCTTTCCTCAAAAAAATATTTTCTCATTGACCTGAGAGCTCTGGAATTTGGTGATAATATTCCTGGAAATTTTCATCTTGGGATCTCTTTAAAATAGTGACTGACAGATTCTTTTAATTTCCAATTTATTCTCTTGTTTTAAGATGTTGGGGCAGTTTTCCTTGATAAGTATGATGTTTATGCTCTTTTTTTGATCATGGCTTTCAGGCAGTTCAATATTCTTAAATTATCTCTCCTCAACCTATTTTCCAGGTCAGTTGTTTGTCCAATGAGATATTTTACATTCTTCCATTTTTCATTCTCTTGACTTTGTTTTATTGTTTCTTTGTATCCCATGCAATCATGCAGTTTCCATTTACTCAATTTTAATCTTTAAGAAATTTTTCTTCTTCAGTGAGTTTATGTACTTCCTTTTCCATTTGGCCAATTTTTCAATTTAAAGAGTTATTTTCTTTCTTTCTTTTTACCAACAATGTGTAATATTTATTACATAGTTGTTTTGGGGATTGTTTTTGGAGGGAGGAGGTAAGGCAATTGGGGTCAAGTGACTTGCCAAAGGTCCCAAAACTAGTAAGTGTCATAGGTCTAAGGCTAGATTTGAACTCACATCCTCCTGATGACAGAGCCGGTACTCTATTCACTGTGCCACCTAGCTGCCTCTGAGTTGTTTTCATCAGTGTATTTTTGTACCTCCTTTTCTATTTGTCCGATTTTGTTTTTTAAGGCATCATTATCTTCAGTGTGTTCTGTGCCTTTTAAAACAAACTGCTAATTGTTTTTTCATAATTTTATTCCTTTCCTTTCATTTCTTTGCATGTTTTTTTCTCTACCACTCCTATTTGATTTTGAAACTAATTTTTATCTTTTTGGGGAATTTTTGCTGAACTTGTATCCAATTTACATTTTTTTCGAATCTTTGTAGCTGTTCTGACTTTATTGTCTTCTGATTTTTGTCTTGATCTTCCCTGTCATCATAGTAGTTCTTCATTATCATGTTCTTTTGTTGTTGTTATTGTTTCCTCATTTTCACATTCTTTTCTCAATTTGGAACTTTATACTAATGTTGGGCTGTTCTCTTTGTATGGGGATAGAGGAGAGGCATTTTCTCAAGCTTCAAGTTTTTTACACTGTTGTTTTCAGAGATAATTCTGGGACTTTGAAAATTTTCAGTGCTTTCAAGATGGTGTGATCTGGGGAGAAGTGTGGTCACCCCTCTCTTGGTCTGCACTCTGCTCCTTACCCAGGAAGGACCCCTGATTCCTTTACATTGTAGTTAGTACTGCTCCTCAGCCCCCTCCTCTCTTGGGACTAGAAATGATATTGTTCCTCAGGGTCCCTGATCCCTTGGGACTGGAAGCAATACTGCCTCTCAGGGCTTTCAGTTTCTCGACTAAAAGTACTCCTCTCTGTCCTTGAACTATGACCCAGAAGTGGATACAGGCAATGGAGTTGCCAAACAATGTCTGGTCCTGTGTCTATTGCTAGCAAATGGGTACATTCTAATCTCTTTCTGACCAGTTGCTAGACCCCCTTACCACTGGGAGTTCCAAAAGTTGCTGCTGCTTTTATCTCTACCACCTAGTATCACCACTGGTTTTGCATCCACATGGACTCCAGGCTAGTTTCCTCCCCCATGTCATCTATCTCTTTTTTTCCAAATTCCTATATTGTCTTGGACTGGAAGAATTTCTCATTGACCTTTTGTTGGCTATGCCATTCCAGAATTCAATTTGAGGCATTATTTTTTTAAAGTTGTTTGGAGGGGTATTAGGAGAGTTCAGCTGAGTGTTTCTCTACTCAGTCATGTTAGCTCTGCCTCCAGAAGTGCCTCTTTATTTGGATATTCTTAAGAGAACTCCATACGGGGTGCATAATGAACAATAGGAAGTCTTTTTTCTTGGATTGCCCTTTAGTCTCAGTGCAAATATGCATAAATGTAGAAGCCTTTTTCTGGGGAGGGAGGTGAGAGGTATGACTGGGCCATGGCCTATATTTGTTTTTATCTAATTTAACTCAGTTGAAATGTAACCTGAGTCCCAAAGCCCATTAGTATGAGACTCTCTTCTTATTAGTAGAGACCACTGCCCTGTGCCTTCTTAAGGGGTGGAGAGGAGTTGAATAGACATGGAGAGAGAAAGAGACAAAGACAGAGAGACAGAGAGAGAAGACAGACAACAGAGAGAGACAGAGCAGAGGGAGGGAAGGAGGGAGGAAGGGGGGGAGAGGGGGAGAGAGAGAGAGAGAGAGAGAGAGAGAGAGAGAGGAAGAGGGAGAGAGGGAGAGGGAGAGGGAGAGGGAGGGAGGGAATGAGAGTGAGAGTGTATTCAGGCTCTGCAGTTGCCATGCCTGCTTATCACCTTGTGTTCTGGTACCTCAGATAAAGGAGGTGATACGCCTACTTATACTTTATGTAACTTTCAATTGAAGGAGAAACTGAGAGACACCTATTAATTAGCCACAGCTTCAGCTTAGAAGATCTGTGACAAAAATAAAAACAAGTTATGATGCCACAGTGCAAGGTCAAGACCTTCAACAAAGACAAAGAGTTCTATTGAGAAAACTTAGCATCCAAGGGACTCACAAGTTAACTGAGCAGTGTGAAAAATGAGAGAACTAGATAGATACTCATTTAGGAAAAGATGGGGAGAAAAGATGGTCCACCAGCTGTACAAAGACTTTCTGACCCAGATGTTTGTACTGAAAGTGATTTATCCGGTGCAGGAAACTGTGTATTATTACAGGGGAAAAAAACTGAACCAAGAGACAACTGTTTTCCTGCCAAAATCTATTACAAAGACTTATAGGGTGTAGATTCAACCCACAGAATGGGTGTTCTCCTATGTATGCTTTCTCTGGTTTCTGTTTTGCTATTTGGATAAATGAGTTCCTTGGCTAATTATTTGTGTTCCTCATGGAACTGGTATTTGGTGGAAAAGGGGTCAAACTTTGTATATAAAACTTAGGGTTCTGCTTCCTTATTTATGAAACATGAGCAGAAGTTAGCTTGAACATGAAAATGACATTCTTAGACTAATAATATTTAAGGCAGAAAATAGGCATCCCTCTCTTGGAGGAGATCAGAGTTGTGGCCTCTGACACCTATTTCCTGTTTCCCTTTCTGGCAGGATTAAAGTCTCTAATGGATGATAACAGGCGGAGAAGAGGATAGAAGTAAGCACTCTGTCTCTCTTCAAACCACACAATGACACATGAATTCTTCGCATCAGGGTTAGCTCTCACTACACAATAAACACAATATGCTTAATACGTCCAAGGCACTATTCTTGGTGCTGGTGATATAAAATAAAAAAGTAAACAAAATGAACCAGTGCCAGCCCTTAAGAAAGAACCTTATATTCTCAAGTCTTGTTACCTAGTGTCCATGTGACTGTAAGCCATATCCTCTCTCTAAGCCTCCATATACTCATCTGTAATACTAAGGGCTTGAATTAGATGTCCTCTGATGTTCTTTTCAGCTATTAAATCTGTGTGTGGCTATGTGTTTTTGTGCCTGTGTGTATTTATATCTGTGTGTTTCTACTCAGGGAGGCTAGACTAAACGACCCTGAAGGTTCTCTCCAACTCAAAGATTCTGTGATACAATTCAGTTCAGATCAATTCAAAAAACATTTGTAGCAGTCCTACTATGTGTAATCCTGTGATCGCCTACCTTGTTCTGTGTTTAGTGTCCCATTCAAGTGTAAGACTTATCTAAACCTTGCCCTATCTCAATTATGGCACCATTATTTTTCTCATTTATATTGGTATTTATCATAGTACAGTCATCAGATTGGGTTTTTGTGGATTTGTTGCTTAGAACAAAATATTCCTATGCTGTTGCTTCTGACATAAATTAATAATCTAATATCATAAAACAAACTCATCATCTTATACCTCTCAGACCAGCTCTGGCTTTTCCAGTCATTATGGGACAATTTATGTTTTTAACCTGGTATATAGTAGTAGGTAGTGGAATTATGACTCTTTCACATTTACTTTGTCTATGTCTCCATTCTTCTCTTTCCTCCTCTTTCATATACCCACCCTCTCTCCAGTCTCCTCCCACCTAACCTTTTGTTAGACTCCTTTCTGGTAGTATAGGATCTTAGCATCAGTGATCAAAAGAGAGAAGGACCCTCAGAAGACCTCTGCTCCTCAGTTTGCAAATGGAGTAACTGAGGACCAAGGATAGTAAATGCCCAAGATCACAAATCTTGGTGTCAGGGAAGAATTGGATCTCAGGGTCTCTGAATATCTAGTACTCTACTTGGTAAACCTCCACTGTGTTCAGTTACAGGTCAAAGTCTTTGGCAGGGCAATAGTAACTTTGGTATTCCCTACAAAAAGGGAAAGACTTTGAGAATGGACCCAGGGATATATTATGTGCCAGTTATCACAGGACAGGCTTTAGCTAAGTGCCGAGAGGGTCATCACCATATAGGTGACTGCCAGTTGTTACGTTTTTGACCACAAATCTTCTTCCATTTTTCTCTTCCTCACACACATACTCTATTTCTCTCTCTAGGGGTGCTGGTGATGATAAATTATATTAATATAATAATTTTAGTTTTATAATAAAATACAATATCCATTATCTTATCTGATCTACATAACTGTCCTGCAAGGTAGACTAGCTAGGCAATATCATACCCATTATGAGTCCAGATTTATGCTGTACCAGGATCTATAGAAAGAACTGGGGATATTTAAACCAATAAAAGAGAAGAATTAGGGAGAGAGGATGTGATAATTGTCTTCAAGTGTTTGACAGGAGGTTGTGTGGGATTAAGTAATTTGTTCTGCTTTGCCTCAAAGGGTAGAATTTAAAGTGTGGCGACTGGAGAAAGGCTGATTTAGGTTCGATGTAGGGAAAACATACCTCCCCAGAAAAAAAATGTCTTGCTTTGGAACACACTCGATTTACCCTTATAGGGACTCTTCAAGTGAAGCTTGAAAATGATTGGCTGGGAATATTTTATGAAGGATTTTGGAGTCAAGTTTAGGTTGGACTAGTGAATTGGGTGTGGTTGGACTGGGAAGTTGAATAGAATCTCTTCTATCTTCCAGCATTCAGTAGCAAATCCTCTAGAATTAAATTCTTCTTGTGCTAAGTCTGTAGGCACACTATTTATTGAAGGATATTTTGGGGATGAATTCAGCTAGCCTTTCATCTCTAATAGGCAAGAAAATACCTACTGATCAAACTTGAGGAGTTTCCAGTTGGAGAGGGTGGTGTATGATCTCCCTGATTGTGGTCTCTGTTTATAGGCTCTGCTGTTGCTGATCACTTAGTGGTAAAAGCCAACACCTGAGATGCAAGTCCTTGTAATGTGGAGCGACCTGAGTTTCTTTTTTTTATAATTTTACATTTTTATAAAAATTTTATAATTTTTTCTATGTAGAGTGTTCGAAAAGTCTTAGTGCAGTTTTATGCTTAAGGGGCATAAAATTGCACTAAGACTTTTGGGATACCCTGTACAGAAGAAGTCTCCTTCCTCACAAGCGATGTTAAACCGGAAAAATAAGTCACCTGACATCGCTTGTGAGGAAGGAGACTTCTTCTGTACAGGGTATCCCAAAAGTCTTGGTGCAATTTTATGTTTAGGGTTCTGTGCACCACTGTCTTTCCAGCAGTGAGAAAGGGGCAGAAGAACATTGCTTTTAACAGAGTTCAACAAAAGACCTTAACCAAAAGGAGGGGAGGGGAAAGGCGGGGAGAGAAAGAGAGAGAGACAGAGACAGACAGACAGATGGAGAGACAAAAAGAGACAGACAGACAAACAGAGAGAGAGACAGACAGAGGCAGAGAAACAGACAGAAAGAGGCAAGGAAAAACAGAGACAGAAAGAGATAGAAACAGAGAAGGGAGACAGTGCCATCAGTGAATTATAAAAGTGAACATAATGCAAGTATATATTCTAAAGAATATTCCCTGCTTGGGATGTTGTTGCTGAAGATACCTGTCTCCTCTTTTTAGTAATTGTCTTAGAAAGGCAGAGCTGCCATTGAGAGCTTTTCCCTGAGCTGATTGCCTTAAGAGCACAAAAGACAGGAAAGACACAATGGATATTATTTCAAATTATTGGGTGAGCAGGAAAGGGAGAGGAGAGGTCTGTTTCCAAGAACAGATCAGGTGTAGTTTTGTTCTGGAAAAAACGTGAATAGAACATGTCTTTTCTTGTTGAGAAGTAACACACAGCTTATTTTCTTGCTTCCATGGTGGAGAAGTGGTAGGGTGGTATAGTTTGTAGAGAGCTAGAATTCAAGCTAGAAAACCTGGGTTCATGTTGTGTGGAATACTGTGACCCTTACTCAGATTAAACTCAGAGGCTTCTCAAAGTAGAAGGCAAAAAGGAATTTATTACAATCTCATGAGAAGGGGCACTTCCTTTGAGACCATGGGCAGTGTCAGCAAAGGAGTGCACCTGAGCAGAGCTGAGTACAACATTCTATAACCTAACGCAGAAGCCCATTACCCTCTCTTCCCATTGGCTAGAAATCCAGGCATACAGTCTAAGTGTGGGAATCTACCCCAGAGACAAAGAACATGGAAAGGATCATTGCTCACCAATGAGGGTTTTTGTTGCCAAATATGGAACTTAAGGGAGGAATGCTTATGTGGCATTAGGAGATAGTGAAGGGGAAGTAAAGGGGGGTAGGAGGGTGCACCAAATCCTGTGCCCAGAACTTTGGTGGTTCCCCTCCATCCTAGAGCTTTGCATTTGCCTAAGGGGGATAGTTAAGGATACTTAGCATTGGTATAAAGGGTGGGGGTTTGGGGGAATTCATGCTTGAGGGGTCTTTTCTTAACCTGATTTCACTCAGTGTTCAACCAGTGACACATACTGGCTTGTGTGATCCTAGACAAGTCTTAAGCCCTTCCCCTCACCATGCCCCACTAATCCTCTTATCTCCTTTTCAAACTTTTCTTGATACATAACTTACTGGGATGTTGTAAAACATAAATTTTATATTTAATTGTTTTCATAGAAACTGCTCTTTTCTACAGACTGAGGTCCTAACTCATCCCAGTTCAAACTTTTTAAAAGATGATGCACTATGTTATATGAATAATTTAGGAAATTTTTGAGGAAAATTTTAATGAGTGGTTTTTAACCATATTTCAGATCATAAGCACAGTGTAAGAGATGACTCCTCTATATTTACTTTCTAAAATTCTTGTTAGGACAAAATGAGATCACAGAAGATAATATTTGGAAAACTGCTTTGCAAACGTCAAAGGGCTACACCAATTCCAGTTATTATTAATAATACCTGAAAGTCACTATGCAAGCTTAGGTGATGCAAAGATTGTCTCTAACATCTTTTTGTTTTTGAAATTACAAGCAAAATATTAGCTCACATTTATTTAGCCCTTAAGTATTTATAAGTGTTTTCTTCACCATCTTATGAGGAAAAACAAGAAAAAAAATATAACTATATAGATGAGGGAAATGAAGCATATAAAAGTATAATGGCTTAGGCCAAGTTGTACAGCTAAGTGGCAAAGGTGAGACTCAGGCCAGCTCTCAGGTTCCCAAGCCACTGGTTTTTTTTTTCATTAGCCACACTGTTTCATGGATATATGTCAACAGTTGGAGAAAGGACTAGGTAATATAATTACCAAGTTGCCTTTAATTTGCTGTAAACAGAACAAGAAAAAGAAGGGAGGAGAAAGCACACACGTTAGAAGGTGCTAACAAGACAGGTGGATTTTTGAGATGGTTTTGACAAACTTACTGACAGATTTGTATGCAGTCTGTGGTATGTAAAAGGAGAGGCAAAAGTTATAACACTAATGTGAACTTTTATTCATACACAGAAATAGGAACATTTTAGAAAGAACTTCAAACAGTTACAGTTGTCCCCTGGATGGAAAGAGCTATAAATTAAAGCAGAAATAATAATGTTAATAAAATAACATTAATAACAATGTTATTCTTATATTTTGATGGCATTAAGATATAAATGGTTTGGAGAAAACTTGCTATCTTATTCTTTATATTTGCTTTCTTGATATATTATACTTTTGCAAATAAATCAAAGTATTAGGATGTAAACTCATCTTGTGGTTAGGCAGTACGGTTGATGTTAGCATTGTATCTAGAGTCAGGAAGATGAGTTTAAGTCCGGGCTCCAACATTTATTTTCTGTGTGACACATGCCAATTCTTTTAACCTGTGTCTGTCCCAGTTTCCTCATCTGAAAACTAGGACCCCCCATAATAACTCCTGACTAGGGTTGTTGTGAATATCAAAAGAGAGAATATTTGTAAAATGCCTCGTAAATCCCAAAGTGCTTTATAAGTGCTAGCTATTCTAGTAGTTCGTCTTCTCATTCTGTCATCTCAATGAAAGTATCTTTCAGACAAATGTAATAGCAGAAAAAGATGAGAGGAAAGATAAGTACATCATCCTATTTACACATGGTTTTGATGTCTTTTGCCAGGTCTTTATAGTTTGAAAACTTTTTTTGTGACATAAAGCTTAGAGATTGAGTATTTGGTTCTATGACTTTTAAAACACTGTTTTGTTGGGAGGAGAGGAGTGAAGGGTTTTGTGTGTGTGTGTGTGTGTGTGTGTGTGTGTATAAATGTGACATAATTGATTTGTTTAACTCTATTCCAATTAAATTAAGTGATATGATCAATCTCACTCTAAATCTTACACTAAGCATGGAAAAGTCCTTCAAAACATAGCAACCTTGTCAAAGAATCATATTCAGATCATCTGAAAAAAAACTTGGTTGTGCCCTAGAGATTGTCTAGAACTCATCAATCTAGAGAACCAGAGTCATTTAAAGGTTTGGAAAAAGCATGGCATTATATATAGTACACCCCAGAAGAGCAAAAACAGAACTAGGCTATGACAGAGAAAGGTGACATCAAAGAGAGTTATGAGCTCAACAGTCATCTTGGAGAATAAGGCTGTATTATACCTTGAGAAAAGGTCCACTGTCCGAACTTATCCTCCTTGTCCCTATGTATTTATAGCCATTGTAATATCATCTAGGGAAGCTAGGTCATACAGTGGATGGAGTGTTGGGCCTGGAGTCAGGGAGGCTCATCTTCCTGAGTTCAAATCTGGCTTCAGATACTTACTAGTGGTGTGACCCTGGACAAGTCACTTAACCCTATTTGCCTCAGTTTCCTTATTTGTAAAATGAGCTAGAGAAGAAAACAGAAAACCACTTCAGTATCTAATATCTTCTGTTGTATCATTACCTAACATTTCTAATAAGAAATTTTGCCTCAATCACAAAGAATTTAGTCACTCAGCTAACCTTTATTAAATATCCACTCCAGGCACTGTCTTAAGTGCAAAGAATAATAAAGGTAAAAAAAAGTCCCTACTCTCAAGAATCTCATTAATGGAGAAGACAACATATGAACAACTGTGTACAAACAAGATATATACTGAATAAGTTTCTGATAGTATCAATGGAAAGACACTAAGATTAAGGAGGATTGGTGGGTAAGGATTCTTGCAGAATTCTTTACTTCAAACTTAAAGGAAGTCAGGGAAGCTAGGAGGCACAGATAAGGAGGAAGAGCATTTTAGACATAGGGAACAACTGGTGAAAATCTGGATCAAGAGATGGCTAGATATAGATTAAAAAGGTAAAGTTAGGCAGAGAGCACGACCTTTGCCTAAGTGTTAAGAATATTTCCAGCCAAGGCCTTTGACCTATTGTGATTGAATTTATAATTTTTCATCTAAAATGAAACTCCCAAAGAAAAATAGGAATGGACCATGTAGACCTTAGCAGCAATGGTCCATAAGATTTATAAAAGCTAAATAGTATAAGGAAGAGTTAAAATGAATTCATGTTAAATTTCGAGGGAATAATAATTTGTTTCTTAGAGGAAGCTGGTAAAGTATATTGTTGGTAGTTCATGTGTCACTGTGAAACAGTTGAGCCAATAATTATGTTCCTTATCTAGATCTGATGCTTTCCAATTTTAAAGAGAGGTCAGAGTTTCATTCAGTTCCCTTAATGTAATTGTTGGCAATTGTTGGCTATATGAATATGCTCTGACCCAAGAGCAGTTTGTTGGTTGAGTTTTCAAGGGTTTTTTAAAGTATTTGAAGTATAGACTTTGTCATCTGTTGGTCCAAGAAAGATAGCAAACTTCAAATGTATAAATATTTCTTGCTACCCAGTTCTTTTGCTCTATATTCAGTAGATGCTAAAATTTTGCATCTAACAGTGGCATAACATAGTTTCTACTATTTTCATGAATAATATGAGTTGACTATTAAATCTGGGCTCCTAAAGGATAAACTTGTAAAAATTTCTGTTGTTGATAACCCACTCCTGAATTGCCAATGTAAGTTTTCACAAATTGTCATAACTCAGTCTTTTAATTGATCCTTCTATATTGACATATTGTTAGCTTAATGTTGGTATTTGGATGAAGGGTCTTTGTGTTCCATCCTTGGATTTTTGCCATCCATACAGAGATACATCAAGTGATTGTTAAAGATGTTGTGGTTTCTTTTGTTCTTAAACTTGGAAGCCATACTGAATTCTAATTGAAAGAGTTGATAGAGATTTTAAAGCTAGGCAGAACCATAATGCACCTAAACTATGTCAACAATTTATAGTCATGTTTTTTATGAATCACTTTAAATATTGGTATTGGTGTGTTTTAAGTAATCAGTCAATAAACATTTAAGTGATTACTTACAGAGTGCTAGGCACTGTGTTAAGTGTGAGAGATATATAAAAAAACCCACAAAAAATAGTGTCTGCCTTCAGGGAATTAACAATCTAAAGGGAAATATAGCCTACAAACAAATATATGCAAAGCAAGATATATACAAAACAAGTGTTTGGATATCAAATATTCCAGCGTTCTCACCACATTTGTTACTGTCATTCAGTTACTTCAGTTTCGTCTGACTCTGTGATTCTTTGTGGGGTTTTCTTGGCAATGATACTGGAGTGGTTTGGCATTTTCTTCTCCAGGTCATGTTGTAGGAGAGAAAACTGAGGTTAAGTGATTTGTCCAGGGTCACACAATTACTAAGTGTCTGAGGCTGGATTCAAACTCAGGAACATGAGTCTTCCTGACTCCAGGTCTGACAGTTTGTCTGTTGTACCACCTAGCTACCCTCACCATACTTGGATCTATTATAAACGCTTAGAGTACATAAACAAGCCATGAGTGAGGGACTGAGTCAAAGGCTTTGTACTAATCAAAAACTATAGTATAAATGCTATGGCACTTTCAGGTATCCTGTTCAGTAATGACCAAATTGTTAATTAGTTGTTCTTTATAAACCTGGAACACAATATTTTTACTTTTCAGTTTTTATATTGTTTTATTGGAAGCGTTTATGGACTTTTTTATTAGTAATATGAGCTATGAGTGTTTTGTATATTGTATGTGTAATTAGCCCTAATTCAAACAAATTACTGGCATTCTCATCTTTTGTAAGTAGATAATGCCTTCTGTTAAGAAAGATGGGAGCAAGTTTGTATCTGAGAGGAAGTTGAAGTAATTCATGTGCCACTGGGAAGCAACTGAGCCAATTATTATAGAACTTACCTAGCCCTGCCTCTTTCCAATTTTGAAAAGAGGCCAGAATTTCTGTCACTTCCTTTGATATAACTGTTCTTTATTCATTATATTAATGATGCAAAAGCTTTCTGTTCTTTTTTTCCCCACAAATGGTGATTTTGTTGTCCTGGGATGCTTACAAACACTTAGACAACCATAAATCTTCCACATCCTACTTCTTTGGAAGCTTTCTCTTTTCCTATGTTGCTAATACTCTCAACAAGTAATAATCTAGTCTTCATGAGAAACTCTTGTAAAGTGGGGATAAAAATAAGATCTACCTCCCAGGGTTCTTTGAGAGAATCAACTGAGATAACATATGACAAATGCTTTGCCAACCTTAAAGTGCTGTATAAAAGAATTGACAGAGACCATATAGTCCAACCTAAACCTGAACAGGTATCTCCTCTACAACAACCCTAAAGAGAATTAGGAAAACTACAAAGTGGGAAATAGTTCTTGACTTGAGGGAAACAAAAACCGAAGTCTTTGAAATAATTAGAATTATTCAGAAGATCAATGGATTACTATTAGAAGTAGTTGTTTCTACAATAGGTACAATGAGTTTTATTAGAGGTAGTGGTATCTGCTTCAATAGTGGTCTTTGAGCAATGATTTAATGACCACTTCAAAGTGATATTGTAATAGAGATGCTCTTTCTGAAATGGGAAGTCATTAATCAGAGACATGGGGAACTGACAATCTTTCCAGGTTCATGGAGTTGCAAAATTTCAGATCTAGGAGTGGACTCAGTAATCTTCTGCTTAAAGAACATGAAACTCATTACCTGAACTAGTAGCAATTGAGTTAAAGAATACACACACACACACACACACACATGTATATGTGTATGCATGCATACACATATACATGTATGTGTGTATGTGTGAGTGTGTATACACACATATATACACGCAGCTAGGTGTTGTAGTGGATAGATTGCCAGACCTGGAGTCAGGAAGACCCAAATTCAAATTTGGCTTCAGATATTTAGTAGCCATGTGACATTGGACAAGTCACTTAATCTCTGTTTGCCTCAGTTTCCTCATCTACAAAATGAACCAGATAAGAAAATGGCAAAACACTCCAGTATTTTTGCCAACCAAATCACAAATCAGGTCACAAAGAGTTGGACAACTAAGCAATAACCACAAATTAATATATATACTCATATATGTGTATATACATATATATCTATGTATATAGTATGTAACACATTTTTATAAATACATCATGAATATTATATGTATCATACATATCATTTTATGTCATATATGCACATCTATGTATATACATACACATAGACATGTGTACGTGTGTATATCTTATATACTCTCTGTATATGTATATATGTATATATATGTATGTGTGTATGTATATATATATATATATATATATATATATATATATATGTATATATATATGTAGTTTGTTTTCCCCTTTCTAGCTTACCTTCCTAACCAGTCCTGCATGAATTCCCTAAGTGCTCACCACCAGTATATATCCTGTAAGCACAGTATGTCAGGTCTTTGTTCTACTTTAAATTTAGTGATAAGCAAAGTAACTATGACTGACTTCCCCTAGATTATGAAATCCATAGCCCATGTGCACCAAAGAGCCTTTCCAAGAAGAAAGATCTTGCTTTCCAAGGTACTGTGTGTATGTGTGTGTGTGTGTGTGTGTGTGTGTGTGTGTGTGTGTGTGTGAGAGAGAGAGAGAGAGAGAGAGAGAGAGAGACAGCTTAAACAGATTTTAGTCTCTCAGTTTGGTTGCTCTTGGCATGATAGATCAGAAACTTGGCATCAAAATGAAAGGGAATTTCATCTAGATAATTCATTCAGTGCAGATTTCAATAGCAAATGTGATTCCATTGCCTCATGTTTCTTCATTTTTTTCCTCCTTTTATTTTTTGTCTCACAAATTGGAGATGTATCTTCACTCAGGCTGTCTTGGACATTAATGGGAAATGGTGGAATACAGATGTCTTACTTTGCAAACTCTGCTATTAACTCTCAGCACAATATATGTACACAGAGTCACACAAAGTACAATACAGAGAGAATTGATTGCTTAGACAACCTTCAGTACAGATTTAACAAAAATGTGATAGGCATAATATTTCCTAGAGTTCTGCCCAATAAATTGGTCTGTTGTCGTTTGTCCTTCGTTCCCAAAGAGGACCATGGCCTCAGGAGGGTAATGCCATGACATGCAAGTGAATTGGATTTAAGTGAGGAAGGGTTGTGCAAAATCACCACCAGCCTCATTTTCTCCTCAGGAGCCATCTGGGTCCAGCGGTAAGGGGTCGATCAGGATAACTGGCAATAGTCCTGGATTCAGTGGGAAACGTTGGTCTTTCTAGCTAAGATCGTTTCCAGGTCTCAGACAGAGGCAGTGCCCATTCAGTGATTAAGGTTATGTAAGAAATGAGGCAAAAATGGCCTTTTTTACTTAGTCAAAACAACAATAACAACACCAAAACAATCTTGGAGGAGAAGACCTCAGGATTTCTGGCCAAAACAGAAACACTTATATTCACTCTGAGTCAGTGAGGTCCCAACAGTGACCAAGTGGGACTTTGGCCTGGGACCTATTGTTAGCTAATCATTGAGAGCCAGAGGAATGATTTGGGTTTAAGGCATAATACTTAAGAAAACAATAAATCTAGCCTGTAAATCTTAAGATATCTTGCAAAATTTTAGGGATCAAAATTTACATAGTATGATACCCTATGTGGACAGAGGGAGGGGAAGGGAAGGGGAGGGGAAGAGAGGAAGGAAGGATAGAAAGAAGAAAAGAGAGAAAGAAAGAGAGAAAGAAAGAGATACTTTGCCCAACTGGCCAGTCCCAGTTGGGTACCCAGTGGGGCAGTTCTTACTCACAGAAGTTGTCATTTGTTCTTCCTTCTCAAAGTGAACCATAACGTCAGGGCAGTGAAGTCATGATACGCGAGTGAACTGGATTCGTTTTGTTTTAAAGCCTCCTGTGTCCCCACAGAGAAGGTTGGACTAGTTCTGTTCCTTAAAATATATCAAAATTGTCCTTGATAATTGATTGACTCAGGGAATTAAGGCTTCTAGGCTGTTGAAGTGACTTCCTGGTCCCTGGTATAAAATTTTAAGCTTCAGTTCCCTTTCTCAAATATCTGCCTATGAACTATGACCAACAGTCAGTTAACTAGCAGAGACCTACTAGCTGTGTGACCCTGGGCAAGTCACATAATCCTAATTGCCTCCAAGGTGGGGAGTGGAAATGTGAAAGGGAATGTGTAGAGTTTGTTCAAAAGAGGTTTAAAGATTGGAAACTTTTGTTGCCCTTAACTATAATGGAATTCTTCTTAATGAGAAGATTAAATGTTTTCTGCCTCAGGTAATTTCTGAAGGTGTTATTTTTTGGCCTCCTCATTATGATGACAGCTTGCACTGATTATATATTCTTAGTAAATAGCAATGATCCAGAGCAGCATTTTTGACCTTTTATATTTCTCATTTTTCTGCATCAACATGTCATTTGCAAAGATCAATTTGAAGCTGTTTGCAATTATATGCAGAGTCTTTGCATCTTTATCCTTTTTCTTTTCTGATTTGATATTTCCTTTTGACTTTGGCCTGCAACTCGTTTTCAGTCTGTGAGCATGTAAGCAGTTGATTTTAATGGTAACTAATTATTTCCTGTCTAAGAGAGAATCAGTTTATTTTGTGTCATGTTATTTGACACTTGACATGTATGATGTCTCCTACCTCTCTTCTGTTTTTTTTCCTTCTTGCATTGCTTTCCTTTGATTCAATGACTCTAATCAACAAAGCTCCACCTTACTCTGCTGTGCTAAGATGTAGTCTGTTCTACAAATATTTGTAACATATCTAACGTTTGCAAACCACTTTGATAGGTTCTCCAGATACAAAAACAAAAGAGAAATTTTCCCTGTGTACTCAAGGAAATCCTATTAGAGGACACAATATTGAAAACAGTTAAGTAAGTAGAAGGACTGACCATAAGGGAGTAGAGGAATCAAAAGCAGTTTCTCATGGGACTAATGGTGGACCTGAGACTTAAAGCAATATAAGGATTTAAAAGATGAGAACATCCTTGGTATATGGATAGCCCATGTAAAAACACAGAGACATGAGACAGAATGTTGAGTTCAGGAAGGAACAAGATGACCACAGAAAATGTGAAGGGAAGCAGTGTTCAATAAATCTGAAAAAACAGGCTTGAGTGGATTATGAAGGGTTTTAAATGCCAGGCTGAAGAGTTTATATTTTATCCGAGAGGCAATGTGAATTCACTGTAGATTTCTGTGAAGGGGACTGACATGTTGAGAACTGTGCTTTAGAAGATTGATTTTGAGACTTTGTGTAGGATGGATCAGAGAGGGGAGAGACTAGAAGCAGAGAGACCAATTAAGATACTCTAGGGAAAATCTAGGTAAGAAGGGAAGAAGGTCTGAACTATAGAGCTGTGGCCATGTGAGCAGAGAAAAGAGGGGAGATTCATGTTGGGGGTATGTTTATGAAGTGGGTAGGTAGGGTTACAGGATAATAACTTGAGGGGATGGCAGAATCAAGTGAGAGGCGTTTTTTGGTTTTGTTTTGTGTAAATGACTAGCATTGTGTATAGTACACAATAGGTACATAATATATATTTTTTAATTGATTGGAAAAAAAGAAACCTGGACATCTTTGGGGTTACAACAGTCTTGAGTATTAATAATGGTAAACTGTGATATGTTCAAGAATATAGTCATTTCTACCAATGTGATTCAGCATTTTGGTGACTTGTTATGGGCTTTGCAGAAGAATTAAGCTAGCCATTCAATGCTGAAATAGTTGGCATTGGCTTTTGCTTTTATTAATTAACTAGTTAAATGTTGGCATTCATATTTTTCTCCTTTTTACTTCCAAATTCTCTCCTTCCTTCCAGTCTCTTCCCTACCCATGGAGAAGACAAACTATATGATATCAGTTATACATGAGAAGTCATGCGAAACATATTCCCATATTAGCCATGTTGCAAAAAAGCAAGAAAAATAAAGTAAAAAAAAAGTATGATTCCATCAGCACAGATAATTTGTTAGATTTTTCTCTAGAGATGGATAATATTTTTCATCATGAGTCTTTGGGATAGTCTTGGATCCTTGTATTGATTTGAGTAGCTATATCTTTTACAATTGATAATCATTTCAATATTGCTGTTTCTGTGTACAGTGTTTTCTTGGCTCTACTCACTTCACTTAGCATCATTCTGAACCATCCTCCTTGTCATGTCTTTTAGCACAATATCCATCCTAAGCACATATTATGACTTGTTCAGCCATTCTCCGATTGATGGACTTTCCCTCAATTTCCAAATTCATTGCCACCCCAAAAAAGAGCTACTAAAAGTATTTTTTTACATGTAGATCCCTTTCATTTCTCTTTAATCTGTTTGAGATACAGGCCTAGTACTAGTATTTCTGAATCAAAGGGTATGCATAAGTTTTATTGCCCCTTGGGTATTGTTCCAAATTGTTCTTCAGAATGATTGGATCAGCACATCACTCCCCCAAAAGTGCCTTACTGTACCCATTTTCCATATCCCCTCTATTATTTATCATTTTTCTTTTCTGTCATGTTCACCAAATAATTGACCTTTGGAAACCAATTTACCTCACAAAAGGGAAGGAAGACTTTAAAGGTAAGATACTTTGTGAGATAGGAACATGGCAGAAGAAATTGACAATAGGATCATAGATTCATAGCTAAAGCTAGAGGGGACCTTAGAAGATATCTAATACAATCCCTTCACTTTATTTTTTATGTTTATTTATTTATTTTTAGTTTTCAACATTCATTTTCACAAAATTTTGAGTTCCAAATTTTCTCCCCATCTTTCCCCTACTCCCAACCCAAAACGCCATGCATTCTGATTATTCTTTCCCTCAATATGCCCTCCATTTTATCACACCCCTCCCTTCCTTTATGCCCATCTTTTCTCTTTTCTTGTAGAGCAAGATAGATTTCTATATTCTATTACCTGTATTTGTTATGTCCCAGTTGTACGCAAAAACAATTTTCAAACATTTGTTTCTAAGACTTTGAGTTCCAACTTCTCTCCTTTCCTCCCTCCTCACACAGCCCCACTGAGAAGTCAACCAATTCAATATAGCCTATAAATGTATAGTTTTGCAAATGACTTCCATAATAGTCATGTTGTGTAAGACTAACTATATTTCCCTCTATCCTGTCCTGTTCCCCATTTATTCTATTCTCTCTTTTGGTCTTGTCCCTTCCCAAAAATATTTACTTCTAATTACTCCCTCCCACCATCTACTCTCCTTTCTTATTCACTATTCACTTCTCTCCTACTTTCTGTAGTGTGAGATAGATTTTCATACCAAATCTAATGAGTATGTTATTCCCTCCTTAAGCCAAATGTGATGAGAATAAGCTTCACTTTTTCTCTCTCACCTCCCCCTTTTTCTTCTCCATTGAAAAAGCTTTTTCTTGCCTCTTTTATGAGAGAGAATTTGCCCTATTCCA
>CM053773.1:165622880-165667911 GCA_028658325.1 Potorous gilbertii
CCCATATATTCCTCTCTCACCTCTTAATTTAATTTTTTTAGATATCATCCCTTCCTATTCAACTCATCCTGTGCTCTCTGTCTCTGTTTCTTTCTCTGGCTCTCTCTTTCTTTCTCTATCTCTGTCTCTCTCTGTCTCTGTCTCTGTCTCTCTCTCTGTCTCTCTGTCTCTGTCTCTGTCTCTCTCTCTCTCTCTCTCTCTCTCTCTCTCTATATATATATATATATATATATATATATATATATATATATATATATATAGTTACTTGACTTTTGAGTCCTTTGTCAAAAGGAGGGTGTACTCTGGGGACCTGTAAGTTCTCAGTTACTCCAAGGTGGCACAATCAAGGGAGAGGAGTTTGTTCCTCTTCTACCCTGCACACTGGTCTGAGAGCAACTAAAAATTTTTCTGCCCAGGATCTGTGAGTAGAATTTTCTCTTCACAACCACCTCCAACTCCACCATGCCAGCAATTCTCTTCACCCCAGGGTTGCCCCTCAGGGCTGAGATTCAGATGAGCCACTCAATTACTCCAGCGGCTTTAGGCAAAGGGCTTCAAAAATTGACACTGCCACTACAGTGGCTGCTGCCGGTGGTCCAGATCACTTTCCCTTCTGCTGGGTGAAAGAGCTTTCTCATTGACTTTCAAAGCTGTCTTTGGCATTTGTGGTTGAGCAATCTGGGTACTGCTGCTGCTGGTGGCTCCCTGAAGCCTGTTCTGCATCCTGTTCCTGCTGTGCTGCATGGCCCATGCTGGGCTGCACTCTGCTCCATGCCTGGTGTGATAGACCTTTCCTGTTGGCTTTCTAGGTAGTCTTGGGCTGGAAATCTCTTTTCCTCTGTCATTTTGTGGCTTCTGCTTCTCTAGAATTTGTTTAGATTCATTTTTATGGGTATTTTATGGACTCTGGGGGAGAACTTTTAGAGGTTCATCTTTCTACTCTGCCATTTTGGCTCCACTTCCCCCATCCCTTCATTTTACAAAGACACTGAGGCCATAGAAGCAAAATGATTTCCTGATGCTTATATCTCTATATCTATCTATCTATCTAGTAAATGCCAATGATGAGATTTGAATCCAGACCCTTGTATTCAAGATGTAGTGCTCTTTCCACTATATCATACATTTGAGACCTCAGTCACCAAAGAGGAGCTTTTAAATGGATTTATCTTTGGAGGGATAGTATCCATCAGTGGCAGCCAGAAGGGGAGTCTAGGCCTTGGATAAATTGATCTAGAAGAAGACATAGGAGAAGAAAGAAGGGGATCTATGGTCATATGATAGACTCCCTCCAGATCAAGGCAGTTGATACCAGACTCTCACCATTCTTCCCAGGTCACTTCAAGTATACCTGGATTGTTCTTAAAGTAAAGCAAGCCACTGATTCAGAAAAAGGCCCCATAATTATTGGATCTCACTGGGATCTGAATGGATATCAGTGAGTTATTGTGGGTTAAGCTTAAAATTGGTTTAGTCTAGCAAGTTTAAGGTCTCTTTGCCCCTTTAAAAAATATAATAGGCACTTATGAACCATAAAATCTAATTAAAACAACTCTAATAAGTGAAATTTAAAAGCATATAATGCAAGAATAAAAAAGATATAAAATACGACAATATTCTATGACATAGTCATGGAATAAGGAAATGAACGATGTGACCTGCAGACAGCAGGAACTCAGGAAAAGGTTTCTTACAACCTACAAGTTCTAAGCACCAGTAGATGAATAAAACACTAGGAGAAGCTGAGATAAGGAGTGGGGTCAGGTGTGGTCACAGTATTTTCTATTCCCCATGAGATTTTGTAAATTCCCACTCATGAGTAACCCTTAATAGAGAAGAAGCAAGAGTCTTCTGAAGTTAATGGGAACTTGGAGAGTCAATAGTTAAATTTTCAGTATAAGCATTTACACCTTGGAAATTGGCAAATGCTACAAATGACAGTTTGATTTATTGTTTTCTTGATTGTCTAGAGTAGATTAAATAAAATGATGGAGAAAATGCCAATAATGCAGATAAGGTTAAAATGTGTCATGGGTATATTCCCCTTCTTCTCCTTTCCCCCTCCCATCCCAAGGCTTGGTTTGCTGAATACTTACCAGCATCAGTGCTGTTGGAAGAGAGTTTGAAAAATTGGTGAAGAATGAAGGCTATACCTAATCTTCCTCCTAGCCAGGTGTGTTAGGAAGCACAGAAGATAGACCCATTACTGGAAAGGGTGGCTGGGGATTCAGGATGTTCTGTAAGGAGTCAGATTTCTAAAAGTGCAGGAAGATGGGAGAATTGTAAAACATAAAGAGATATGTGTTTATTTTTTTTTAACAAGAGAAGAGGGATTTCAGAAGGCAAAATGGTGGGGGAGGACAAAACCATTGATAATTTAGAGGATTAGGTTTAAAGGGAATAGGAATGAAAGAAGAAAAGGTATTACCATGGGAAGGAATTATTCATCTTGGTAGCCTACAACACTGAATCCCAGGGAGGGGAGAAGGAGGTGGGAATTTGCTAGCATTGGACGCAGAATTAAGAGCTAACAGGTACTGCCTCGCTTAAGGAACTTGACACTAGTTTGTTCTCTCTCAAATACCAGGGAAGAAGGAAGATAGGATGAAGCATAGTACAGTCACATTTAGAATCAGGTTGGTTGCTTTATTTTGTTTTGTTTTTGCTTTGTGTCTCATCCCAATATGGCCAAGGGTAATTTAGAGTTAAAAGAGAGCCATATGGAATCTCCACCTGACTTCTGCTCAGACCTCATATATTTCAGGTACAGACCCTGAAAATGAAAGAGGCCTTGTGCCTAAGGCTCTGAGCCTGAGTCCTATTATTAGAATCCTGTTATTTTAGTGCTCAATGAGTACAAAGGAATAAAGCTATTATTAATTTTTTTTCCAACAGTAGGGAAGAATAAGTAGTTCCTCCACAAATTACAATTGATTTAGGGAATAACTCCCTTTGTTTTCCTCTTCCAGGAGAACCTAGGAGCCAACCTTCTATTTAAGTCAAACTTTTCATCTTCTAGTTTCATTTATCAAAAAAAGTTAGAATTTGTATGGTTCAGGTCTTACCAGTAACATATCAATTATTAGTCATTGGGCAAGGATCTCATATTTATGTAATTCATGCTACCTGATAAGGTTAGGACATTTTTTCATGAAATTCTCCTAAGTAATGGAAAGAATGCAGATGCAAATTTACATGACTATGAGAGGGGCAGAGTTAGTATGAGGGTTTTTTGTTTTTTCCAGAGAAAATGTTGCTGGTTCCAAACTCTATTGAGGATTTCTTCCGTAAAATTTAAAATACCAAAAAATAGAATATTTTTAGACCATTTTTAAATGGTGATTTTAAAGTACCCTTTACCATCATTCATTTTTTCACAGTAACTTCAGAAGTAGAAGAAGGACGCATTAGCTTGGGACATCTTTTCCTCTTTGGCTTATGGATTGCTATGGACAAAGAACTCATCACTATTAAGGGACTTATTTATAATGAGCCTTTTTATGCATAGCCAGGTTGATCCATAGACAGAAGAGTTTATCTACTCTCAGTTCTCAAACTCTTTCTAATGTGGTGGAATATAGCTAAGTTTGTGTTCTTCAGTCAAAGCTTTCAAGAACTAAAGGTCAGCATCATGCTATAATGAGGCATCAGAGTAAAACTGTGAAAGTGTGTAAGTCAAGAAACATTTATTAAGTACTTACTATGTGTTAAAAATAATTCATGTTTACACAGACAATTTTTTCAGTCAGTTAAAAAGCTTTTATTAAGCACCTACTATGTATAGGGCATTGTGGTAAATGCTAAGGATGCAAAGAAAGGTAAATGATAGTCCCTGATCTAAAGAAGCTCATAGGATACCATATGAAAAGAGCTATGTACTAACTAGATATATATGGAATAAATTGATAAACAGTAGGAAGGCATGAGCATTAAGGCAAATCAGGAAAGGCTTCTTGTAGAACATGGGATATTAATTGGTACTTTAAGATTTATAAACTATTTTTCTTATAATGACCCTGAAATGTCAACCTAAGTATTTATTCCCCCATCTTGGGGATAAGGAAACTGAGGCTTAGAGAGTTACATAATTCGCTGAAGTGTGAACAATTAGCAAATATCATAACTGAGACTTTATACCAAGTATCTTGTGACTACCTCTTAAGTACCCTGTCTCCTGTTTAATCTTTCTTTCTATTTAACATTAGCCAGAAGTAAACTAAATGGTCTTTGAAAAATAATTCCTGAAGACACTCACTTGGGTTTTATATGGCACCTTCACTTCTATAACAATAATTGATATTTGTTAACTGGCTACTTAATGGTTTTCCAAGTACAACAATCCTGTAAAGTAGGTGCTACAAGCAAATATTCCCATTTTACAGACAAGGCTCAATAAAATTAAATGACTTGTTCATATGCCATAGCAGTATAGAAGTGGCATTGGAACCCAAGTCCTCACTTCATATCAGCTACACTATGCAATATTGCATCCTTTGACTCATCTTATAGAGTGGTCACATAGACACTTGGTGTTAGAATTAGAGTTAGGGATCTCTGAGTCCAACCTCTTATTTTACAGGTGAAGCATCAAATGTCCAGAAAGATGAAATAACTATCTTGTGGACAGTCAAGTACTAATGGGAGAGCTAAAACTAGAATCTAAACTAGTCTCTTGATTCTTAGTGTAGAGGGTGGGAAAGTTGCAGGCCACATGTGACCTTCTAAGTCCTTTGGTGTGGCCTTTTGACTGAGTCTTTACACAATAGTCTGAGTTTTACCAAACAAATCCTTGTAAGGAGATTTGTTCTGTGAAGTTTGGATTCAGTCAAAAGACTACACTTGAGGACCTCGAGGGCCATATGTGCTCTCAAGGCCACAGGTTTTCCACACCTAGGTCCATTTCTACTATAATTGAATTGCCTTTAGTAATTGTAGTTCGTTTGCATTTTGGTCTGCTTTTTGTGAAGAAAGGGGGGAGTTGACTAATCACCACTGCTATGTAGACAGAAGACAGCAAATTTTCTCTCTCTCCTGCTTCACCGCTTGCAAGTACTCCTATCCCCAGCCTTCTGTCAGATAGGATTTTATTTCAGTTGTTTGCCATTTAAAATGTTTTTGTCTAGCATTCATCATACAAAGGCAGTGGAAACCTGTTCTTTGTTCCTCATGCTTCATTAATTCTGTTTCTATTTTTACATCTTGAGTCATTTCAACTTGGTGGAGGATCACTAACCCACCCCAGGGTCAGGTGTGCTTGTCTCAGCAGAACTCATACATCTTGGAATGACAGTAAAGACTTACTCCCATCACCTCCAATCCCACTGGCACTCTCATCTCTCCCTATTGTTGTTTTTTTTTAATAGGAGTGAGGCTAATGATGGAGTGGCTTCCAAAATTGCATTTAGTGTTTGGCTCTGTATGAATGAATATGTCCAATATGGTTTTCACATTTTGCAATAAGGTCTGTGGTTGGAAAAGTTTGAAGCAATGTCTCTCTTTTTTTGTACCTTGAACTTAACTCATGGCTCATATATAAAATCCGTGCTTCTGCAGCTGTATCAATCTCTATTTCTAGAAAAAACAATTTAGGTAGGATTGGAATCTGTTCTAACAACACCCACTAGCCCCTAGTCATCCTCAGGGACCACTTTCCCCAGAAGACCTGAACTACTTAGCCTGGACAACTGGTCATCAGTATCCAAGGATGGGACACATGAAACGCACAACTTTAGGAAAGAAGGACCAAATCATTGGACATGAAAGACAGAGGCTCTGCAGCATTATGGAACTAGGAGATTCCTTAGATGCTATTCTGCTCACCTTCTAAATTTACATAGGAGGAAACTGAGGTACAAGGAAACTATAGTATGATAGACCCAGAAATGAAAGGGATGTCAGGGGACATCTAGTCTAACCCTCTTCATGTATAGGAAAAGAAGTGATTTGCCAAAAGTTATGTCAGCAGTAATTATCACAAGTAGAATTGTTACACGTGTTCCAGGGCTCTTTCTATTGTACTGGGGTGAATCTTAAGGTACCCATTGTTTCAAGCCTCTCCAGTTACCCTCAAGCAGCAAGCTGATGGGGATTGAAGAGAAAGGCATTTAGAATGAAATACCTAATGATGAGTTAGGTTCACATAATGTCTCATCTGACTCCTTGTGTTTGGTGCAGGAAAGGATTCCCTCTTGTGCCTAAAAGTCCTCTCCATATTGGCCCATATTCTGGATAGTATTTGAAACTGCTCCAATAGCCATTGAAATGTGCATACCCTTCCACCTAGTGTTGCTACTCCTACTACACCTATAGCCCAAAGAGATTGAAGGAGGAAAGAGATCTATATGTACAAGAATGTAAAAAAACAACTGCATTGGCAGCTAGGTGGTGTAGTGGATGGAGCATTGGTTTTGGAATGGTGAAGACTCATATTCATGAATTAAAATCCGGCCTCAGACACTAGTAAGTACTAGTCTTACTAGTAAGACATGAGTAAGACACTCTAGACAAATGTCCCTTTTCAGTAATTCATGCTGAATTATATCACTGACCAGCCTACAATGGTGCCTCAATAGAGCTAGTTAAATGGTACAGTGGGTAGTGTGCTGGACCTGGAGGTGGGAAGATCTGAGTTCAAATGCAGTTTCAGACACCAGCTTTGTGAACCCGGGAACACCATTGATCTTCTGTCTTCCTTAGTTGCCTCTAGGTTAAAGTAGCAATGACAATAATGCCCTTCTCCCAGGGTTGTTGTGCAGATCAAATGAGCTAATATCTGTTAAGTGCCTTGTAAAGTGTAAAGTACTATATGAATGTTAGTGATTATTTCTGTTATTAGTTTATACCACTTTGAGCATGATTTGATTCAAGCCCAATTGTTTCCAGAAAATCCCTGATGAAATCACAAATGAATACATCACCAGGGTAATACTTTTATCAGTATCTAGCTAAATGAAAGTGGTAGCAGTGGTTGGTTACATCTACCCACAGATTCTTTTATCAGTATGAAAAGGAAAAAGATTTAAAACTTGAAATCTGGGTTGGAATCCTTGTTCTGGTGCTTGTTAACATTATTGCCTTGAGTACAGGGAATCTAGGTGGTACAGTGGATAGAGCAGCTGTGCAGGAGTCAGGAGGACGTGAGTTCAAATCTCACCTCAGACACTTGATACTCACTAGCTGTGAGACCTTGGGCAAGTAACTTAACCCCCAACTGCCTCATCCTTGGTCATCTCCAGTCATCCTGATGAATATCTGGTCACTGGATTCAGATGGCTCTGGAGGAGAAGTAAGGTTGGTGACCTGCACAGCCCTCTCTCACTCAAAACAAAGTCAAGTGCAAGTCATGCTATTATTTCTCTGATGGCATGATCTTCTTTGGCAACAAAGGATGAACACACCTTGAGTAAGTCACTGAACTTACCTCAGTCTTATTTCTTCACCTGTCAAATGATTGATTGTTATTGATTCACTGCCTCTTCTATCCTCCAGGGTCCCTATGAGCATCAAATCATACAACATGTTTGTATGTGCTTTTGGTAACCTCTAAAACACTGCAAAAATATGTGGGATCTTTAATATTGTTCCCTAACCCAGAGGAACATACAGAGAAGCACTGTTTACTGGAACTGATTAGGATGGTGGAATCAATAGACAAGGGTATTATACAAAGAGTTCATATCTAAATGATGCATTGTAGAATATATTATGATGGGAAGGATAATGACAGAGGGGCATTATATAGAAGAATTGACTTTACCTAATATGAGATAGAAAAGAACTGGATATGAATATTTCATACCCATTTGGCTGAAGATTAATCCTGTTCACAAATGAATAGAAATGCTGCTTTCCATGCTGGAAACTTGGATCGAGCTCGCTAGCCCTCTCCTTTTGGGGAAAATTGAATTTTCAGAAATATATGATAAAGTTAGGAAGGGCAAAGGGCTGAATATGGAACCTTTAGCTCTTGACTATAGCTTCAGTTCATGGGGCCTCCTTATCTCATCACACTGAGGTCTAAGATAACAGAGCACTCGGAGACAATAAATACTGGATCAGTGCCTGCTACTGTCTCTGTCAGGGCAAAGTCCCAGAGCTGCAGAGAATGAAACTATTGCATTTAGGAGGTTGTACTAGAGGACCTCTGAGGTGACTTTCAGTTTTGGAATTCTACAATTCGGTGATTTCTAGTGATGAGGATAACATTGTATTATGTGAGAGCATTGTACTGCGATGGAAGTCATTGCCGAGGGGGACAGAGAACAAGGCACTGACTGCAATCATTTCCATTTCTTTCTTATTATTAGCAAGAGGAGAGCAATATCTGAGAGGCAGGAGTGATGTATCAGGCAGCACAGGAAAGTGCCCTGGACTTGAAGGCAGAAGACCAGGCTTTAAAACTTGTGAATCAGGGTTCAAGTGTTAGGTACATCACTTACTAACTTACCAGCTGTCAGATAACATCTGGTATTCTGTTCTGAATGACACAGGAATTTGATTTTGCTCACAGTAGAGCATTATCTTTTACTATGAGGAATACAGTTTACTATGGGAGAGCCAAAATACTCTCACAAGGGTATACAATTATTAAGTGTAAAGCCTAGCACATGTTTTGAGAACCACTGATCAAGAGGATAGTGTCCTAGGATGGTGAGGGGATGAAAAATTATGATATGAAGTCTGACATACACACACATATATACACACAGATCTATGTATATATATGTGTGTTTGTGTGTATGTACGCACATGTGCAGGTATACATACGCATACATACATGTCTGCAGATTCATGCTACATCTACACACATGCTTATGCATATATACATGCACATAAGTGTATATACACTTATGTGTATACATATACATGTTACACACATATGTGTGTATGCATATTCACACATGTACAAAGTCTGGTTGTGATATAAAATCTGGATGCCTTTTCTGAAAGTGTCCTAGGGCATGCTAACTGTTCTAATATATGTGAGGTACTACTGGGTGAAAGAGAAATTAAGACTTTTTTCTACTTGAAACCAGAAAGCAGAATTAGGATCAATGAGTTGTGAAGGTACTAGGAGGATTTTTCAGCTCTACCAAAAGAAAAACTTTCCAACAATCCTAAGAAGGAAGTGATTGTTGAAGTAGAAACTACAGGAATCTTGGCAGAAAGTGACCATTCCATCAGAGAGTTAATGATAGAGAAGGACAAAAAAACTAAGGACAGTCACTGGAACACACACACACATATAGATCTATATATACACACATACGCACACACATATACACATATAAGTGTATTTATACATATACATACATATATACATACATATATATAGCTACTATAATCAATATATACTCTCTATAATCCTAGATCTAAAACTGAACATTTTTTAAAGATTTTCTAATCCCACTACTATATTTTGCAGAAGAAAATACTGAGACCCACACCAGTAAAGTGACTTTTCCAGGGCCATATATATAGTGAGTGGCATGGCCAGGAATGAAAATCATTCTCATGTCTTCACAGTCTTGTGTCTTCATATTCAGAGCTCTTCGTCTCACTCTGGAAGAGCCTTCTGACCCTGCCACCCATTTCTTTGATTGGTAAGGTCTCTACAACGTCCATTTTGAAGAACTGCCCAGATCAGCTGTGCTCAGTCTTCATTTTGTTTTCCTCCAGCATTTCTTCACCAAGTCCCATCAATCTTCTTAGACTGGAAGATACTTTAACCTATGTAGCTCTTTTATCCTTGAAAGTCCCGCCTCCCCTGTAACACCCCTCCTCTTGTTGATGAGTTGCTCTCCATTTTGAGGAAGAGCCTAGTCCAGCTCAATTCATTCTGTGCTCACTTTGCTCCACCCCTGACTCCAAATTGTTTTGTTTTTAAATCATCCCCCTTCACAGTTATGTTCCCTTTTCCATTCCAATTTTTAGCTCCCTTTCATGTGTTATTCTTCATTAGGATGTAAGCTCCTTGAGGGCAGGAACTGACTGTGACATTGTAACTGCTTAATAAAAGTTATATTTGTCTGTCTACCTATCTACCTATTTGACTAGGTAGGATGCTCAATTTTGTAGTGCTGTGCAGAGGGAAATCATGTTTCAGGTAAAAGTTTCTGTGGCATGGGAGACACTGGCAAAAGACCCACTAGCACAGTATGCCTACATCAAAGAAAGAACTGTGCTCTATGAGTGAAGCAGAGTTGTATTAACTCAAAAGAAATGTGAGATACACAAATTTAGAGACATCTCCACTGCAAATGTTCCTGTGGACTATTTGTGCCCAACCTGTGGTAGAACCTCCAAATTCCTCTTGGTCTGATCAGCCACAATAGGACACACTGTACCTTGACCCCAAAACAGTGAGGTCATTTCAGTTCTCTTTGAGAATGAAAGGTAATGACCAACCAGGAGAAGGTTGGACTAGATTTCCTCTGAGGAACCTTTACCTCCGTGATTCTTTGAATACAGGTCCCCTTTAAGTTTTGTCCTTCCCTATTAGAGATTAGAATGTCCCCTCATTAAAAGTAGAAACCATTATATTTTCTTCTATTCCCATTCAAAGTGCCTATTTAACATAGTTCTTGCTTAGCACATACATATTCACTGTTTAAGTCTATTTATCTGTCTTATTTGTCTATCCTCTCTCCCTCTCTCCTATCTATCCAACCATTCATCTCTCTCTATCCCTTTCTGTCTCTCTGTCTCTGTCTCTGTCTCTCTCTCTTTCAAACACACACACACACACATCAATAATATGATAGGTCCAAACCAAAAATAGCAGTAATCATATTTGTGTTACCTACCTTATAAGGAAAAAAAAGTGAAGTAAGAATTTAAAAACATCAGAACAAGAGATTGGAAGAGAAACTAGGATGAAAGAAGGAGCAGAAGTGCTGAGGTTACCAGAGCTGGACTTGAGGACCAGGAGGAGTGTTTGAAAAGAAGCTGCTTTTACTGTACTCACTCAGAGCAGCTGACCAAAGGATGGTGATGCCTCACTCCTCTCCTCCCTTTTATTCTTCCTTTTTCTTTTCTTATAGAAGTATGAGTTTTCCCCAAATCTCCATTTCTTGAGTTGTTTCTCTATTTACTCTGATTTCAAATATGATAAATGTAATTTTGTAGTTCTAGCCTATGTATATAATTGCATAAATGTGTGTGTGTGTGTGAGAGAGAGAGAGAGAGAGAGAGAGAGAGAGAGAGAGAGAGAGAGAGAGACAGAGAGAGACAGAGAGAGAGAGAGAGAGAGAGAGAGAGAGAGAGAGAGAGAGAGAAGGAGGGAGGGAGGTGCAAGGGGCTGCAGAGGAGAGGAAAATGACAGATTTAAAACTTTGTTTTTCTTTTTTTCAAAATGTATTAATTTATTTATTTTTGGTTTTCAATATTCACTTCCATAAGTTTTAAATTTTCTCCTCCTCCCTTCCGCCTCCTTCCCCAAGACAGCATGCAATCTAATATGTGCTCTATACATACATTTCCATTAAACACATTTTCACATTAGTCATATTGCACAGAAGAATTGTAGCAAATGGGAGAAACCATGAAAAAAAACATAACAAAAGAGAAAATAGCCTGTTTCATTCTGAGTTCTGACTCCATAGTTCTTTCTCTGAATGTGGATAGCATTTGGCATCATGAGTCCTTTGGAAATGTTTTAGGTCCTTGCATTGCTCTAAAGGTCTAAGTCCTTCAAAATCAGTCCTCATACTCTGTGGCTGTTACTGTGTATAATGCTCTCCTGGTTCTGCTCACTTCACTCAGCATCAGTTCATATAAGTCTTTTCAGGTTTTTCTGAAGTCCTCCTGTTCTTCATTTCTTATAACACAATAGTATTACATTACATTCATATACCACAACTTGTTCAGCCATTCCTCAACTGATGGGCATCCCCTTGATGTTCAGTTCTTGGCCACCACAAAAAGACCTGCCATAAATATTTTTGTACATATGGGTCCTTTTCCCATTTTTATAATCTCTTTGGGATACAGCCCTAGAATTGGTATTGCTGGGTCAAAGGGTATTCACATTTTTATAGCACTTTGGGCATAGTTCCAAACTGCTCTCCAGAATGATTGGATCAGCTCACAGGTCCACCAACAATGTATTAGTGTTCCAACTCTTCCATGTCTTTCCAACATTTATCATTTTCCTGTTTTATCATGTTATCCAATATGATAGGTATGATGTAGTACCTCAGAAGAGTTTGATTTGTGTCTCTCTAATCAATAGTGATTTAGAGCATTTTTTCTCATGACTATAGATAGCTTTAATTTTTTCCTCTGAAAACTCCCTGTTCATAACTTTTGACCACTTATCAATTGGGGAGTGACTTGTAATCTTATAAATTTGACTCAGTTCTCCATATACTTTAGAAATGAGGCCTTTATAGTGATGCTATGTAGTTGCACTGACATAAGTGGAAGAAATCATATAACAAATCAAAACATAATACACATAGCATCACTATAGTGAAAATATGCTCAATAGGAAAGTATATGTTGAACCTATACAGAATTGTATGCTGTCATGGGGAGGGATAAGGTGTGAGGGGATAAAATATTAATTTTAAGGAAGTGATTGTAGAACATTTATAAATAAATAAAATAAAAATTAAAAAAAAAAAGAAATGAGGCCTTTATCACAGCCACTGGTTGTAAAAAATTCCCAGTTTTCTGCTTCCTTCATAATCTTGCTTGCAACTTTTCAATTAAAATAATCAAAAATCCATTTTGCATTCCATAATGTTCTCTCTCTCTTGTTTGGTCATAAATTCCTCCATTCTCCATAAACCTGAAGTGACAAACACTTCACTGATCCCCTAATTTGTTTGTAGTATCAGCCTTTATACCTAAATCATGTACCCATTTTATTCTGGTAAACAGTGTCAGGAAATGGTCTATGCCCAGTTTCTGCCACACTATTTTTCCAGTTAAAACTTCAACATTTCTCTGAAGTCCTAATATTTTTTTTCTATCTGGGAGCTCTGAGTGAATTAAAGATCACTATTGACTTCTTATTTTGAGGGGAGAGGGAGAGAGAAAGAAAGAGAGAGTCAACGACAGAGAGATAGAGACAGAGACAAACAAAGATGGAGAGAAGAAGGGAGGAAAGAACAGAGAAAGAAAAAGAGAGGGAAGGGAGGGAGGGAGAAAGACAGAGAAACTTAGATCTGGGTCTTTCTAGGCAAATGAACCAGCAGGTTTTGGCCAGCAAATGTATCAGGTTTGCCTACACTGGAAGATGAGGCCTTAGCATCTTGTCATTCCATTTTCCCCCCACAATTAAATTGAAAGGAAAACCTCTCCTCTAGAGGGGCAAAAGTAGAGAAATTAGATTGAAAGAAAAGTGTACCCTAGGAGAGGAGCTAAGAGAGTGCCTTAGAGGTAATACATTGCTTTATAGGAGTAAGATGACGTGGGCAACACCTGGGGCAATACTACTTATCAGCCTATGGTACCACTTGACCATTATTAGACAGGCATAAAGTAGATATTCCAGTATTGCTATTATGAACAGCTTGGGGGAGAGGATAGAGATGTTTTGGGAGTAGTGCCAACAGATCTTAGTGAGTAATTAAATGTGAGAGTAGAAGAGACAAAAGTCAAAGATAATGTGGCCTTTAAAAGCTCTGAGTTTCATGATCCCAATCTCATACTTCTAAGTTGGGTTTCCAGAGTGTGATTACATTTCCTCCCCAGGCTGAGGGATCATGCTACCAGTTCAAACCTATATTCCACTGCTTTCTGTCCATAATTACAGATTATCATTTTTGAAGGGCAGGATTTATTAAGGTGATATAGTAAAATAATTGTTAGAAAGCATACCTATACCCTCGAGTTTGGGACACACTCTCCCACAAGTACAGACAGACTCCAAAGGAATATGGCCTTGAATTTAGAGAGTACATGTAGCAAAGAAAAATTCCTTAATCCTAGTTTTAGGAAATGTTTATTCTCCCCTTTCATTGGATACACAATAAGTTCCTGTTAAGCATGATGTAGTTCCTTTGCTCAGCTCTTTGTGGAGCCACAAATAGGCCTGGGATGTCCTTGGATCCCAAAACAGACATTGCTAGTCTGACAATGCCATCTGGACACTACTGGGAAGTTGGGTAATAAAACATCTTCTGAATCTACTATAATGGCAAGCAAAGCAGGATCTTTTACTGTTTTTATTTTAGTATAATCAAATACCTCTGATTGAAACCTGGCTTTATCAACCAAGAATCTTTACTAGGAGTAAAGTACAGAAACAAGTTTCTTTAACTAGAAAGAGTATATGTATTTATATTGTTATTTATTTTAATGTGATTAAAGAAAATCTTCCCTACTCTTTAATGGGCGTGTCCATTAAAGGAATATTAATGAGGAGAGTTGTTTTGTAGGAAGGTCCCAGGTACCTTCTGCTATTTTTCTATTGAGGCACTGTGTCAGAGGGTCATGCCCTCTGACTCTGAAAAGTGGATAAATTCTCTGAGGTGAGATTTTTCTTTGGAAAAAAGCAGGTAATTTGGCCAGATAAGACTCTAGGTAGCTGTTGAGTCCCCCAGCTTTGAAAACCCAGATGTTGGTGCTTCTCTCTCTAGTAAATATGGTCAGACAGTTGGACTTGTCTGTTGATCTGTGATGTATGAAGCCTGTCTCTTGGTCTTTATTTCTCTTATTTTATTTTCCTCTATTGGTGAATGATATGTGCTTGATTAAAGGAGATTTTTAACCCTTCAAAATTTGTCTTTTCTTTTAGAACAATAGATCAAAGAACCTGTAATAGCAGGTCCTCCTGTATATGCCCAGGTCCTTACTGTTATACCTATATGATCTTGCAAGGTCCTACTCAGACCCAAAGGAAGAGAGAGGGTAAAGGTTAGAAGGAGACATAGACCAAGGCCAAAGTATAAGTACATCCCCTTGTTCCTCCCTCCACCAAAAGCCTTCTTCTAATGGATCTTACTGGAATACTGTACTTATTCTAATCTCAGGAATAATTCCATTTTTGAACTAGGTTCATCATGTATAGATTATTTTTTTGGAAGTGACTAAGTTTCCTCAGTCTGAATACTTTTCCTGTGCAAAATCATTCCAGTTTCAATTATTTTTTACACTTAATTTAAAGTCTATGATTGATTGATTGAGATGCATTCTTAGCTCATTAAGTTATAAGGGCATTTTATCACTTTAAGTGGGGTGGGGTGACTTGATTGAGTAAATCAATCAACATTCCACCTTATGATAATATGAGGGACAAGGAAGCTTCATAGCAGAATCAGCAAGTCTTGGCTTAAATATTGACTCTCACACTTAGCATCTGGGTAACCTTAGGAAAGTCACAAGTTCTCAGGGCCTCGGTTTTTGTAAAATGAGAGATTTCTCCAATTGGTCTCTGAATTTCCTTTCAACTACAAATCTGTGATCCTATGATTTTGAACATGGGAGACCCACTGAATGGAGCATATAACCGAAAGACAGGGTGAAATCAGAAGAGAAAACACATCTAGAAGAAAGATACTGAAGCTAGAATTAGATGTGTTGAATTGTAGTACTGATGAAATCTCTCCAATAGAGAAGGGGTTTGTGGAACTAGAGTCCACAAACCCTTTGGAGGTAAGGGCACTTATAAAAAATACATTTCTCACCCACTAACCTCTATATTTTATTTCACTAATCTCGAATTTAAATATAACATTTTCTTAAATTATTTTTATTATATTATTTATTATATTAAAATATATTTTTGAAAAAATGTCTACAGGTTTCATCAAATTATCAAAAAGGCTCTTGACACAAAAAGTCAAAGAAGTCCTGCCATAGAAATGTCCTCTAGGCAGTTGGAGATTTGGATCCAGAGCTCAGAAGAGAGGTCATGGCTGGAGAAATAGATCCAACAGGAACGGGAATCGGAAAGAAAGTAGCTTAGTTCTCATTTAGAGTTGTTTGTCATCTAGAAGTTCTTCCTCTTTTTCCTTAGGAATGAAATAAGTATGACATTTGATACCTGGAAGGGATCTTAGAGACTATCTGGTTAATTCTGATTTTGTCTGGTAGATTTGGAAATGGAATCTCAAATAAACAATTGGAATAGCCCCACATCATGCAAGAGGCAGCTAGGTGGCTTAGTGGGCAGAATACTGGGCCTGGAATCAGGAAGACCTGAGTCCAAATTTGGCTCAGACTTTTTCTAGCTTTGTGATCCTGAGCAAGTCACTTAACCTCTGTTTGCCATATCTGCTGGAGAAGGAAATGGCAAACCACTCCAGTATCTTTGCTAAGAAAGTCCCATGGACAGAAGTAGAATGCTATGATCTCCAGAGTCATAAAGAGTTTGACACAACTGAACAAGGAGATCACATGACCACTTGAAAGCCAAAATAGGACTAGAAGCCAGTTCTCCTACCTTCCTGCTCAATGATTTTTCCAAAACATTATACTGATGAAAGCCTATTTCTCTGCATTCCTCTAGAGGTTTTTGATGTTCTAGGGACAGGGAACCTCTTACCCACATGTGGCTGTCTGGGTCCTTGGATGCTGTCTTTTGACAGTCCAAGTTTTACAGGACAAATCCTTTTATTAAGGGGCTTTGTTCTATGAAGTCTGGATTCAGTCAAAAGACTGCACTTGAGGACCTGGAGGGCCACATTGAAGCCCCAGGTTCCCCACCCCTGCAAGTTTAAGCACTTCATTGCCTTTATCTGTCTTCTTTGGAGTGAGCTGTGACTAGGACTCTGATTTAGACTTACAAGCAAGTGATCTTTTATAGAAATTAAGAGATCTCTCTAAAGGAAATCAGGCAAGACATCTAACTCGGCAATCAGCATGTTAACCAAATTAAAACTCCGTGCATTAAGATGCCTTCTTAGAATTGCCTTAATAAGCTGAACGATCTGTGGATTTCAGTTAAATCTTTAATGTCTCAAGAAAAGAAAATAATCAGAAATGTTTTTATGCATTCTCTCCTTTGTCAGATAAATTGACATTCTGTTGGTAGTGTATTTGAAATATCTAGCAATTCAGGCCATTAATATGAGAAAATACTTATTTGTTTCCACTTTCCCTGATGCTAAGCTTTTTGCTGTCAAAGATGGTTTTTCACACCACAATGCTGGTCATATAAGAATTGTCATTTGTGTTAATTAGCATATGACAACCCAGAGTTCTCTAAAGAACTAATCATTCCCATTGTTTATTTAGAGGTAGTAGAAACAATCCTGTCTAGTTGTTAAAACCATATTTTTTTCCTTCTTTTTTATCCTCAGTACTTAGCACTTCAGCTAGTACATAGTTAAGTGTTTAATAAATACTTATTAACTGACTGACTGATAAATTAAAACTTCTTCCAGGGATAGCAGAATATAATGGTGCATTATAGTGGGAACTGACCTATCTCAGAAGATATGGGTTCAAGGAATGGTTATGTGATTCATGAGACCTTGGTAAAGTCACTGAACTTCAAAATGTTTTTTAAAGTGGATACAGTGCTAGACCTGAAGTCAAGAAGACTTGAGTTAAAATTCAGGCTTAGACACATATTAGCTGTATAACCCTCAGCGAATCACTTAACCTGTCTGCTTCAGTTGCCTCAACTGTAAAATGGAGATGAAAATAATAGTAATTACCTCCCAGGACTGCTGTATGAAATTATATTTGCAAAGCACTTAAGCGTAGTGCCTGGAACAGTGTAGGCTCTTATAATCTTCCTTCTTATATGAAGTTGACTGAGGAGGAAGACAGTATAATGTAGAGAAAAGAATGTGTGACTCAGTGTCATGAGATCTGAGTTTAAGACCTGGTTCTGATGTTAAATGCATCTCTGATCTTGGAGCAGGTGACTTTTTCCTTTTTTTAGGTTTTTTAGTTTTCTTATCTATAAAAAGATATGATTAAACAGATAATCTTCAACATACCTTCTTCCATGGTTAGACCTATAATTTTTAAAAGCTCAGTTGCTTTATCTTTAAAATGATGCAGCTAATACCTGAATTCTTTTCTCCACAGGGAAGCCATGAGGGTAACCTTTTGTAAACCTTAGTGGCTGTAGGGATAGGAATTGCCACTAGTGCTGTACTTTCTCCTGTTCCTAAGGACTTCATGCTGCGGAAAGTCTTTCTTCACACACTAGCTACTTGTGCCTCTTCTTTCAAGGTCACCTTGTATCTGCTTTATATGTGTCGTGTGTGTGTATACACACACATATACATGTATACACATATATGTGTGCACATTTTATGTGTGTATTCCACAGCCACCTATATGTACATATATGTATATAGTTGGAATGTATGCATGATCACCCATGAATGCATAAATACATGTGTGTGCGTCTGTTTTTGTCTCTCCATCTCTTTCTCTTTCTTTATCCATAATATCTGACCTGTCTGTTTTTCTGTCTATCTATCTATCTACCCACATGTTGTACCATTAGAATGTAAGCTTTTTGAGGATGGAGAGTATTTTCCTTTTGTTTTCATATCCATCGACTGAGCACAATCTAGTTTGTTACTATTACTACCCACCTCTCCTCTTAACTGGTCTACATTTTCTTCATATAATTGACATTTTATTTTGGACCTATGACTTCATCAATGTAGAGAAAACCTAATGAGAAAACTCCTGCCAACAAAGTAAATGGCCAGTCCTTTCGAAATGGATAGTTTGAGAGTTCCTGGTGGTATTTCAAGATGAAATGTTACTTGTAGGTATCAATCTTGGAGTTTGAAGCCAAGACTCCTGATTTCAAACCTGGCTCTCTCTTTACCTTATTATGCTGCCTTTCCAATGCCACTTGAGTGACAGATGATTGTTAAGCTATCAAATAATAGTCTCCATTATTATGGAAGAGAGAAGCAGAAAGAGGAGGAGAATGGAAAAGGACGATGGAAGAGGGAAAAGTCCAAAGGAGGAAAAGAGATGGAAGTGGAGAGAAGAGGGAAAAGGGGAAGAGGAAAGAGGAGATAAAAAGAAGAGGAAGGGGAGAAGAAGAAAGAAGTGGAAGAGGAGGAGAGGACAGATGATGGAATGGGAGGAGAGAGACAGATGGAGGATTAAAAAAAATCAATTAACTTCCATTCAGCAATAAATACATCCCAGATGCTGTGAAGATACCACAAGGGCATGAATGAATGACAAAGGATTGAATATGATTAGTTCCTCATCTAAGAAGAAGGGTCAGGGTACTAGCTTTAAGAAACTGCAGGTGTAATTCCATTCTTGCTCTTGAAGCAGAGGGTGGCAGCCATGATGATGGGGATAACTGGAGGAAATCAGTTTCAATGAGGAGAACATGACTTTGAACAAACTGTAAGATTTTGAGAGGTATACAGGAAAGTTAATTTTTTAAAAAATCTGTATTTTCCTTTTGTTTTTTAACCAGTTAATGAAGTGACCTTTGTTGAAACATAACTTTGAGTGTTTGAATGTTGTTCTGCCTGAGGTGCCAGAGCATCATGAAAATGAATGGAAAAAATGACCATATATATCTTGTATCTAACATCTCATCCAATTTTGAGGTCCCCTCTACTTTTCCATTCCCTCTGCTAGTACACTTCCATTGATGGGATGCTTATTACCCATTGAAGTAGTCTATTCCATTTGTGGACAACATTAATTATTGAGAAAAAATTCTGTATATTAGATCTTGTAGTCATTGGCAGAAAGTGATTTTAGTATCCTACTGGCAACATTCTAGCTTTTTGTAGTTGAAAGAGCATGCTAGATATGAAGTCAGAAGATGTGGAATTATGACTCTGATATTTAGTAACTGTGACTTTAGGGAACTCATCTAACTGCTCTGAGTCTTGATTTTCTCATCTTTAGAATGGGAACAATAAAACACCATGTACTTCATAGGGTTGTATGAGGCAAATGCTTGCTAAACTTAAATGTGTTGTATGAATGTGAGATATTAAGATTTTGTTGAGAAGAAATTTTTTAAACACTAAGAGGGAATGCTGTGACGTAGATCCCTTTTAATGTAGGAGAGAGAGAGAGAGAGAGAGAGAGAGAGAGAGAGAGAGAGAGAGAGAGAGAGGGAGAGGGAGAGAGGGAGAGAGAGAAGAGAGAAAAGGAGAATTTATACAAGGTAGCTAGGAAATGACTTCACAACTTAAACTATGCTATTGACATTTAAAGTCAATGAGAGTTGTGCACGTATAAGTGAGAAGTGATTTAAGCCTAATTGGATGGTGAATAGAAATGAATGTGTTGCATTGGCATGTATTTCTAAATGAAGCTCCTCTATAGGCAACCTGAATGATCTCAGGAGACAAGATACAAGTGGTAATATGCTATTTCTAATCTGTGAAGCAGGGAATATGTGGTCAAGAACCTAGAATAATAAAGGGGAAAAAGGAAAAAGAAAAAATAAGCAAAGAAAATATCAAGGTGGTTGTCCGCTAAATGCTAGAAGGAACATAAAAAAAGCAGGATGAAAATCAGTCTCTGGGTAAATACCAGTCCACAGGGTGCATCTTTTATTTGAATGCAGGGATATATGAGAATGTCCCTTCCCTTTCTTAGTTATCAAAATGATCCAGATAATAGGCCAATGATCTTGACAACAATTCTTGGCAATATTCCAGGTCTAACTATTGAACATATTGTTTGTCAATATTTAGAAAAGGAAGCAGAGAAAACTTAAAACCAACATGCCTTTATTAACAAAATTCAATAATGTTACTGATAGACCAGAGGACTTTAGTAGGCATAGTATCCAGAGATACTGTGAGGGATTTGATAAAATATCTTATGATATCCTTGTGTACAAGATAGAGATATGTACACTGGATGATGGCATAGTTAGATGTGTTTAGATCTGCCTAACTGACTTGATACAAAGTGTTTTGATTCATAATGGACTGAGGAGTACACAGAGGAAGTTCTTTAAGAAAAGGCTTCTAGGTTCTACCTTTGATTATGTTATTGTCAACATTTGTTAATATAAGAAAAGTTGGGTAGTGTGTTCATCAAATTTACAGTTAAAGCAAAGCTGTGATAGACCAATAGTTCATATGTTACATGACATAACAGATCCAAGCAATGTCTTGTCTTGTTGTAAAGGTGATCTTGAAGCTAACCAGATAAAATTCAATTGTAAAGTTAAAATGTAAATGACTGGGTTAAAAGAAAAACAATCAATTGTACAAGTACAGGATAGGTAAAACATGGTTATAAAATGATTTCATATAAAGAGACTTGAGTTTTTACTGAGCTACCATCTCAATAGGAATCAATAGTGGATATGAAAGAAAGAGAGTCAATGTGACCTTAAGCTGTATTAATAGAAATATAGTGTTCAGATCAAGTGAGTGCTCTGCTCTGGGCAGACGATGTGCAGAATTTTGTGTACAGTTTAACGGCATTTAATCCAATTTTGTTCAATTCAACAATTTTAAGCAAGGCCTTATTGTACACACTGAGAAGGATATGAAGATATATAGAGTAAATTACAAAGATATTACAGTCTAGCAGAAATCATAATATGGGAACCTAAATATTACCAAATATGACTCGGTAAGTCCAAACAAAGAACGAGTCAAATGTTGGTGATGTTGCCTCTGAGGAGATAAGGATCACTTGTGACAGGGGGCTCAGGGAAGGCTTCTTGGAAGACATTCAAAAACCAGATGGACAAGAGCCACTGTAAATTGTGACATAGACCACAAGGTTGATGGGTGATCATGATATAAGTATTTTGTAAACTATAAGGTAGAATATGAAGGGAATGATATATTTTCTGAGGACTAACCAAACAAGTTTGGCGGAACTACCAACAGGTTGGTGATGGAGTGATTGTTTTGTCCCTCTTCCCTCCCTACTGTAACTACTCATTAAAATACTAGCCAAGGCATGGAAGATTTATGCTCCATTTTGGTGGGAGAAGGGTCAATATAAAAGTCATATTTAAGTTCTAGAAAGGGTCTTTTAATGTTCACCACTTCTTTCTAATGAGTTGTCATCCTAAGCATAACAGTGTCTAAGGATGAATGAATGAATGAATGAATAAAAAATATTTATTAGGCTTCTAACCATGTTAAAAGTACTGTGCTAATTGCTGTGGACACAAATATAAATTCCTTGGGGAGATAACATATATAGGAGTTTGCAAAAGCAAGTTAGAGAGAAATGTCCTGAGTTCCTTAGGATATAACTGTAAAGTACATGGAAATACATCTTCTTTAATATCATTCTCATTTAATCCAGGAAAAGAATCTCTTGCGGTTTCCAAGTTGGTGTGTTACCTGATATTGATTGGGTAAGAGTCAAGGATATTATGATTGATATCAGTCAGGTCTCTGGTTGGTGGGGCAATGGAGATATTATGCTGCAATGTGAATTTGTTCTCCCAGAACAATGGTATTTTAATCCTCAGTTCTTTTTTTGAGAGACATTTACTATAGTGGAAATCTATTCAGAGTGAAAGTCAGAAAACTTGCATTTCAGTCTTGCATGTATACAAAATGTGGACCATATTTTCTTTATCGTTAAGGTATAGATCAATTGTGATGATCAGCTGAGATAATCTGTTAAAATTGCTCTGACCATGCAACACTATATACATGTTAATTGTTACTGTGTAAAGGAAGACTTTCTCCCTCATAAACTATTATCTTTTGCTAGATTTTACACACCCAAAAACCAGGGATCATGTCTTATTTGAACATTGGTATTTCCCTCTGAGGTTTTGTTCTGTCTAATCTGTATATATTTTGCATATACCTCATATTTTACTTGTTAGGATTTACCCCATTTGGATGTGAACTCCATGAGGGCAAGGACTATTTTCTTTTGCGTTTCTTTGTAAGTCCACATCTTAGCACAACACTGGGTTAATAAATGTTTATCATTGTTATTTCTCCTAGTGCCTAGCATAGTACTTGGGAAGCAGTAGACTCTTAACAAATACTTGTTGAATGAAAGAATGGATAAATATTAAATGAACCATGAAAATAAGTTTATACCTCAGTAAGTAGATGGGAAGATAACCGGGGTAGAGGAATAATTGTACTTTCTTGGGATCACTGGACTCATACAATGTAGGCAATCACTTACTTCATCTTTCCATAAAACCGTCACAGATCAGAGCAAAAGGGATTTCCAAATTCGTTGCTCTCTGTGCTCTATATTCTAAGACTTACGTGTATAAAGTTTAGAATTTCTGTACAATACCAATAGTTATAATTATAACATTCACAAGAACCAGCATTTATATAGTGCTTTAAGATTTACAAAATGCTAAGCATATGTTCTCTCATTGGGAGACAATTCTTTCCTCTCTTCTACCTTACACTCCCATACAATTCTGGCCATCATATGGACAACACTTTTCTTATTCACTTCTTTTAGGATACAGATTAATTTCCCCAAATAATGAATCCAATATTCATTAGCTAGTTGTGTGACCTTGGATAAGTCAATCCTTTCTTTGTGTTCAATTCCCTTATTCATAAAATGAAAGTATTAGACTAATCTTGAAAGTCCTGGCTGTCTAGTTCTAGCACTCTACCAAATATGAGCTACAGTTGAGATAAAAAGAGACAGGATAAAGAAGTCAGGAGACCTAGATTTTCTGCTACTTAAAAACTACCTAAATTTGGGCAAGTCACTTCTCTCTGGGTATAAGTTTTCTCATCTTTAAAACAAAAGGCTTGAACTCAATGAGGTCTTAGGTTTCTTCCAAACCAAATATTGTATAAATTTATGATTAATATTTTAGATCCTTCCATTCATTTCATTTAAACCTGAAGCCCAGCTTGACATTCTTGTGCTTAATCATCAATGATAGAAATTGAGACCCAGAAAGAGTTTTTCACAAAGTACATGTGCATGAATGCTGGTCCCAACCTACCCCTGGTACTCTCTCCCAAGCTAGCTGATTGATGTGCTGTATAAATAGAGTGAGGGGAAAACATTTCACTGGTGTTGTGGGAACAGGAAGTGCAAAATGTCAAATTAGAAAAAAAGTCTTGAAAATGACTATTCAAATATATGCAAATTGCTTAATTAATGGACCTCATTTGGGTTTGCATATATCTTCTGCGTGTTCCTTTGTGAATTGGTTATTTTCCATTGTGAGCTGAAACAATATTCTGAAGCTAATTAAACTCTTCAGAGCTATAGGTTAATATTCAATTCATATGTAAACACATTTATAAACATTAATCAAATCCAAATTACTCATTTCATAAATACTGTTTTATTCATTTTCAGCTAATAGATGTGTTCCCTGTATTTATTCAGTGTTGGTCTCAAAGAGTTCACATGTTTGGAGAAATAATAGTTATTTAAGTGGTAACCTAGTGTTTACTTTAAAGTCTATTATGACTTACCCTTCATCCCAGTTATTTGGTTCCATGAAGATTTAGCACAAAGACTTCATTTGAAGGGGTGGTAGTGGAATATGGGAGTGATCATGATGATAGCTCAAAGACTGTCATTTATTTAATCACTCTGGAATCATAACTTAAGGACTGAAAATGATCACATCTCACAGGCCTATTGAGAATTTTGTTTGTTTGTTTTGTTTTGGATTTTTTCTCTCAAATTTATTAATCTATTTGTTTTGTTTTCAACAATCATTTCTATGAGTTCCAAATTTTCTCCACCCTGCCCTCCTTGCTCCTCAAAACAGCACTCAATCTTATATGGATTTTATGTATTCATTCCCATTAATTACTTTCACATTGAAGACATAATGAGTTCAATGACCAACCATAATTCTGTAGGGCCAGTGATAAAGTATGCTACACATCTCCTGAGAAAGGTGAAGGACTAAGAGATGAGAATGAGACATAATTTTTAGATGTGTCCAATGGGGAAATTTGATATTTATTAGACAGATTTTTTTTTCAACAGTGGTGGGGGTGGAGGAAGAGAATATTTATAATTTGTTAGTTGAAAAAATTTAATGAAAAAAATTTAGGTTAAAAAAAGATGATCTTTGAGCTATCTTTTAAAGAGAGAGATTCTATGAGGTTGGAAGTGAGAAGAGAGTACATTCCTTCATGGGGGAATGATCTATGCAAAGGCAAAGAGATAGGAGAGTCTCCTGTGATGAATAAAGAGGACAGTGGATAGATTGCCTGATGTGGGAGATAGGTTGATGTACCATGAGACTGGTAAGTTAGGTTGAGGACAGGTTGTGAATCTAGACAGATTTTTGAAATTTATTTTAAGTTTCATTTCCACAAAATTTTGAGTTCCAAATTTTCTCCCCATCTCTACCCTCCCTCAACTCAAATCTCCTCGCATTCTGATTGCCCCTTCTACCAGTGTGCCCTCCCTTCTAGCACCCCTCCCTTCCCTTATCGCTATCTTTTCTCTTGCCCTGTAGGGCAAGATAAATTTCTATACCCCATTACCTGTATTTCTTATCTCTCAGTTGTACGCAAAAACAATTCTCATCATTTGTTCCTAAAACTTTGAGTTCCAACTTTTCTTCTTTCCTACCTCTCCACCCATCCCCACTGAGAAGGCAAGCAATTCAATATAGGATATAAATGTGTAGTTTTTCAAATGACTTCCATAATAGTCATGTTGTGTAACACCAACTGTATTTCCCTTCATCCTATCCTACCCCCCATTTCTTCGATTCTATCTTTTGACCTTGTCCCTCCCCAAGAGTATTTACTTCTAATTGCTCCCTCCTCCCATTTGACCTCCTTTTCATCATCCCCCCATCCTGCTTATCCCCTTCTCTCCTACTTTCCTGTTATGTAAGATAGATTTTCATCCCAAATTGAGTGTACATGTTGTTCCTTCCTTGAGCCAAATGTGATGAGAGTAAGCTTCACTTTTTTCCTCTTACCTTCCTGCTTTCCCCCTCCATTGGCAAAGTTTTTTCTTTCCTCTTCTATGAGAGATAATTTGCCTCATTTCATTTCTCCATTTCTCCTCCCAATATATTCCTCTCTCATCCCTTAATTTTATTTTTTTAGATATGATCCCTTCCTGTTCAACTCACCCTGTGCTCTCTGTCTCTCTCTATCTATATGCGTGTGCGTGTGTGTGTGTGTGTGTGTGTAATCCCTCCAACTACTTTTGTACTGAGAAATGTTTCAAGAGTTACATGCAGGAATGTAAATAGTTCAACTTTAGTAAGTGCCTTGTAATTTCTCTTTCCTGTTTACCTTTTCATACTTCTCTTTACTCTTGTGCTTGAAAGTCAAATTGTCTTTTCAAGAATGCTTGAAAGTCTTCTATTTCATTGAATGACCATTTTTTCCCCTGAAGTATTTCTTTCTAGGTGCTTGTAATATTTTCTCCTTGACCTGGGAACTCTGAAATTTTGCCACAATATTCTTAGGAGTTTCGCTTTTCGGAACTCTTTCAGGAGGTGATTGGTGAATTCTTTCAATATTTATTTTGCCCTTTACTTCTAGAATATCAGGGCGGTTTTCCTTGATAATTTCATGAAAGATGATGTCTAGGCTCTTTTTTGATCATGGCTTTAAGGTAGTCCCATAATTTTTAAATTGTCTCTCCTGGATCTATTTTCCAGGTCAGTTGTTTTTCCAATGAGGTATTTCACATTATCTTCCATTTTTTTTCATTTTTTTGGATTTGTTTTGTAATTTATTGGTTTCTCATAAAGTCATTAGCTTCCATCTGTTCCATTCTAGTTTTTAAAGAATTATTTTCTTCAGTGAGCTTTTGAACCTCCTTTTCCATTTGGGTAATTCTGCTTTTTTTAAAGCATTCTTCTCCTCATTGTCTCTTTGGACCTCTTTTGCCAATTGAGTTAGCCTATTTTTAAAGGTATTATTTTCTTCTGCTTTTTCTGGGTCTCCTTTAGCAAGTTGTTGACTCGCTTTTTCATGATTTTCTTGCATTGCTCTCCTTTCTCTTCCCAATTTTTCCTCTACTGCTCTTACTTCATTATCAAATTCCTTTTTGAGCTCTGCCATGACCTGGGGCCATTTCATATTTATTTTGGAGGTTTTGGATGCAGAAGCCTTGACTTTTATGTCTTCCCCAATGGTAAATATTATTATTCCTCATCCAAAAAGATGGGAGAGAAAAGCTGTTCACCAAGAAAGTAACCTTCTATAGTCTTATTTTGTCCCCCTTTTTTGGGTATTTTCCCAATCAATTATTTAACTTTTGAGTCCTTTGTCAAGAGTAGGGTATACTCTGGGGATCTGTAAATTCTCATTTCCTCCAAGGTGGCACAATCAAGGGAGAGAGGTTTATTCCTTAGGGCCCTCCAGCTCTACCATGCCCCAGGACTGAGGTTCAGATGAGCTGCTCAATTCCCCCAGGTTTATAAGCTGAACTACTCCAAGTATGGACCCAAGCTACTGCTGTGGCTACCTGTTGCCTGCTGCTGCTGGTGCCACTGCTGCCACCTCAGGCTGGGGCTAGGTGAGAACCCTGCTCCATTCTCACTGACCTTTAGTGCCTGTGGATCTGCAAACTGCCACTTCTACTAGGGATTCTGTCCCTGAAGCCTGCTCTGGTCCTGCTCCTCCCAGTGCTATGTGGCCCAGACTGGGCTGTGCTCCTCTCCACATCTGGTGCAACAGGCCTTTCTTGTCTGCCTTCCAGGTCACCCTGGGCTGGAACTCTCCTCCACTCCATGTCTGTGGCTTCTGCTGCTCTAGAATTTGTTGAGAGTCTTTCTTTATAGGTATTTTATGGTCTGTGGGGGAAGAGGTAGAGTATGTGCATCTTTCTACTCCACCATCCTGACTCCACCCCCCCCAAGAATTTTAAATTTAAATGTTATAAAGCTCTTCTTTTAATCTCACAGGGGTAGGTAGGACAAACATTAAAGTCATTTGGCTGTTCAATGTGTGGTTGTAAGTCTCTACAGATTGTAAGACTCAAAGTGTTCCAGCAGTCTTGGGAAATTCTATGAAGTGTAGTCAGGCATAGAATGAATCAGATTTTCTCTGAGGTTCATTTTCTTCACCGGCCATCACCCCATGGTCAATCGACCCACTCTGGACCTATCTCTGAATCACCCCTGTCCCACATAGGTACACATATTCAAGTAGAATCAGAAAAGATTTCTATTTTCTAAGGGCTGTGAAGGATTAGCTGTCCCCCTTGAATCAGACACTAAAGTGCTAATCCAGAAATTGGTAAAAAATATAACCACAATAACAACTTTGAATGTTAAATACTTATGATGATAATGAAGACAATGACAATAGTAATCCCTTGAATAGGACTTGGATGTTTCAAAAAGTGTTCAGATTATTCCCATTACCATTATCAAAACCTACTTTCCAATTATTTTCTATCACCTAGCAACACTGAAATTGATAAATAGGAAAACATGATATTTTAAAATTGACAGATAAGCAACAGAATCACAATGACAAAAGTGAGACGGGCTAGGAAGGCAGCATCCCTACACATTGTAAAATTAAGCACATGAAATGAGCTGTAAGAGAAAATCAAAGACAAAATATGCCCCACATGGGTGTGGGCAAGTGGGAAAAGGGTCTGGACTTCTGATACCCTTGGTAGGGTAAAGTCATGAATAAGGGACTCCCTCTCCCAGTAAAGGTTGGTTTGGCACCTTCTGTTCAAGTTATAGTCTCATAGAACAGCCTAGAACATTAAGATGTTAAAAAGTCACACAGTCAGTCAATATGCATCAATAGAGGGAACTGGAACTCAGGTCTTCCTGGCTCTGAGGCCAGCTCTTTAAGCAGTACACCACACTGCTCTGGGCATGGGGAATGTTGAGAAAAGTACCTCTGCGACATATGGTAACATTGAGTGATTTAATTCCTGATGGAGCAATCCTAGATAATTTAATATGGCTAATTAACAGAAAAATCAAATCATTGACTGTTAAAGTTGACAAGGTCCTTAGATATATGCCCTCATTTTTACAGATGAGGAAATTGAAGTCACATAGTCAACTGATGATAGATCTGGGACTTTAAATACAAATTTCTTTACTTTTAGGCCAGAGCTCTTTTCATCACATCCCAGGTTAATAACCCCTGGTTTCAAACCCTCTATAGTCCTTTCCTAGCTCTAAATGCCACAGTTCTAAGTTCTATTATTCAAATTTCTTTCCATATAAATATCTCTTCAGTTGTACTAATACCTTACATCTCTAGCATTGTCGACAAGGGTATCTTGCATCCTTCTTCAATAACTGCTATCGGAACCCTGCTTGCCAACTGAAATGATGAGATATGTTTACAGCCTTTATGTATTAGATTCTGGCATAATGTATGGCTTCATATATTAGACACGTGGGTAAACACTTGTCAAAACCCTAAGACTTAGTGCATTGGGCAACCACAGCCCTGGGCTGTGAATGGTCTGGGCCCTTGCAAATTAACTGCTCTGGTGTTTGAAAGTCATATTACTTTATAGACTTGGTGGAGAAACAAGCGAGGAAATGCATATAGAAACCACATTAAGAGGCACTCTGACATTATTTACTCAAAATAAGGAAAACAGAAAGGAGAAAGGTTACTTATGCAGTGCTGCTAGGAAATGGTACTTCATGAATTTCAAAGATCATAAAACCTTCTTGTTCTTGTTCCCATAAGATGTATTGTTGCCATTATTGGATTTACATTCAATAAATGGAAGCAGTGGGTTTATGGAATTACAAGCTTCATAACTGGAAGGCACCTTAGAGATTCTTTAGCCAAGATGCATCATTTTAGAGATGAGGAAACTGAAGTGAAATGATTGGCTCAAATTCACATAGGTCAATAATGATGGTGGAGCCCTGTTTTGAACCCAGACCTTGTGACTCCAAAGACAGTATTCTTTCTATGGCACAATACTGTTTTTTATTACCCAATATTATTTCGGCCAGCTTAAATGATTCATACACACACATACACTCACACACACACACATATATATACATACACACATATACATATATAGGTGTATATATACATACATACATATATATACACATATATGTTAATATATATCAATTATTTCTACAATACATGTATATAATATCCTCTTTTCCCCCAACATGCTCATGTGAATCATACGAATAATTGTCATGAAAGGGAACATTTACGTAGTGCCTTAAAATTTGTAAAACACTTTATATATCTTATCAAATATCTGTGTGGTAAATCTGAGAGATAAGTGTTGTTATTCTCACTTTAATACGGAAACTGAGAAAGGCTGAATGATTTGTTCTGGGTAACTGAAACAGCAATTGTATGATACAGGATTTGAATTCTGGACTTCCTATAACAAAGTTTGACATTCTGAAATGTCAAATGGCATATCTACAGGTCTCTGTAAACGAAAAAGACTCTCAATTATGGTGATAAATTTTTTTTTTTTTACCAACCACAACAATTCACAAGGTTGGATTAATTAGGGATGGAATCTATGTTAACAACTAGCACTAGAATTTATATAGTGTCAACTATATGCCAGACACTCTGCTAAGCACTTTACAAACATTATCTCCTTAGATCTTCACATCAACCTTGGGGAGATAAGGGCTGTTATTACACACATTTTGCATTTGAGAAAACTGAGAAAATAGGGTAAGTGACTTGCCCAGGGTCACACAGCATCTGAGGCCAAATCTGAACTCAGATCTTCCTTACTTTAGGCTCAGCATTCTATCCATTGTTCCACCAGTTGTCTCTGTACATTAGTGTAAGGGCTGTTCACACTCATGAAATCTCATTTCCCTGAGAGTACTGAAGTAATATAAATTATGTATGAGTTAGGACTTTACCTGAGCAGGCACATTTAGAAGCATCCTCCTGAAATTTTCTGCTGTTGAATCAACAAGAGGAGCAAAATAGACCCCATTTTCCTTGGCTCTGGTTAATCACCAATTGACCCCAGAAATCTCCTTTGTATATTATAAGACATTTCAGATCTGCTGCTGTGCCACATGAGGCCATTTAACATGTGCTGAAACTACCTCCTTCTTTACCTACAAAATTCCTGGGTATAGTCTGTGATGTAAACATGTAACTCACCTATTAGGTGGCATAGGGCATAAAGTACTCAACTTGGAGTCAGGAAGAACTGGGTTCTAATTCTGCCTCTGACACTATCTGTATAGTCTTGGGCAAGTCTTTTAATTTCTCTGTGCATAAGTTTTGTCACTGATAAAATGGAGAAAATAATATAACCTACTTCCCAGGAATTCTGTGAGGACCAAATGAGATAACACATATAAAGATTTTTGCAAACCTTTAAATGCTATATAAATGCTAGCTAATAAAACAATTAATAATAAGCTGAACATTCTCAAAGGACTCTTTACAGATCAAACTAATTGTATGACTTAAATCTGACATCACCCATACTAAGAATGGTCTTTGTATTGTAGAAAAGAGTATTTAGGATTATGACAAAAATACCTGCAAGTGAATCAATGTTGTTTTACCCCTCTGAAAATGTTTATCTTTGCCAAAAAAAATAATGTAGAGAAAGAAAGAAAAAAAATCAATGACCAATTTTGAAAATTTAAAAATAACTCATTTGAAGTGACCTTATTAGCGGAACATAAGAAGAAAATGATCTTTCCCTTTGGCATATAATGGTTAAAGATGTAATTATAGGTAAATTAGTCCTGGTATAGTGAAGGAAATGCTGGAAGTGGGATTAGAGAAGATGAGTTCCTTTCCTGGCTTTGCCCTCTACTGCCAGTGTTACTTGGGACATTTCATTTGGCTGAATATTGAAAGATGCAGTTGGAGGTTGGTGATTTTTGAGAGACAAAGGAATATTTAAAGTATTAAGATGTTTAAAGGAATTAAGGAAAACAACTAGTTGAGAGCTTTTGGTTGACTTCATTTGGGAGGGACAAAATCAGGAAGTGGAGTGGGGAGAACATTTTGACCACAAGGTTCCACACAAGGATAGACTAGGAAATTGATGAATACAATGATTAAAAGGGACATTTTATGTATAGGGTTATCTACTCCTTATATGAATAAACATCTTCCAGAAGACCACCTCATCCTTTCTTACTATTTTCGAGGAGGCTAGTCTAAAATTGTGACAAATGTGTTCTAACAATTTGCGTCATCCACCTTGGACTGACATCTGAGATTTGGAATTCAGCCTTGCCCTCGGAATTCCCTGGAGTCATGCAGTCTGGCCAAGCTCCTAGTTCAGGTTATTCTCAACCTTCCCTATTTCAAAATCATTCATGACCTTCAGCCCTCTCAACACATAACTATGGGAAGGCCACCCTTGTTGTATGCTTACTGATTTCCCAAACCCTTTTTAAATAGGATATGGATCACACTATTCTGAAATTCATGCCTAAGATGCTGTTGATATTACTGCTACTGAGCACTGATGATACTACAAAAAAAACATAATTTCATCAATATGGTTGTTCCCTCTATCAACACAAAGCTGATTCACCATGTAACTACCAATATTTGGGAGGTGCTTCTTGGAATTTAACTGGACTAGCCCTTGAATAACGGGAAACATCAGCTTAATGGTGCAGGTAATATATTTTCCTTATATTTTAGCTGAAGGAAAGGAATTCTCTGGAAGGGATATTTTCTTTTTGAAAGATCAAGTTGACCCAGAAAGCTGAAGAGTCAGAAATGCATAATATTCTTTTCTTTCTGGCTGGGGGTGGTGATGGTGGTGGTGGTAGTGGAACTCTTATCTTTCCTATTAGTCCACTATATGGATATAATAACATTTGATATCAAAAGACATTCCTTCTGCTCACCCCTTGCCTAAGCCATCCATGTGAGCGGGTCATGGCAGCTGCAATACATTTTTGTAGACCAGCTGTATCTTAGAAGACTTGACTCTTCCAGATTTGTCAATCTTCTTAGTTTAGGAGAGAAGAATCATGCCTACTATGTCCACTAAGATTGTTGGCTAGTGTTGTATCAATAGTGATACCAGTCACTTTTGTAGTTCTGTTTTGAATCATTCAAAACACTCTCTAAAACAAAGGCTAGAAGAGTATTGTGAACCAGTGCATTTGAGTGTGGATAGAAACCAGGCCTAGAAGGGTTGAATCACAGGAAAGGATTTTTAAAGAGTCTATTTTTTTCTGTATCTCAATCTACTTTTACTCATAGTTTGCACCTTTCAACCTCCAAAACTGAGATGGTGGAAACTACCTTTCATTTATATCCTCCTTTACTCCTCTTCATCTATGAGTTCCTAGGTATCCTTCAAAGAAAAAACAAAGGCTAGCTCCCCCCCACCAAGGACATTGCAAACAACTGTACCCATCTAACACTTAGGTTAGCATACCTCTGAAATAATTTAGAAATATATTGTGTAAAGCAGTGTGACACAATCAGGCATCAGGAGGACCTGAGTCTAAGTCTTACCTCTGAAATATACTAGGGAACATGCAGCAAGCATTTATGAAGTGCTCACTGTTTACCAGGAACTGCACTAAGGTTTGTGGAGGCAATACAAGAGAAAGGGAAGGTAGTCTCTGCCCTCAATGTGCATACTTTCTAATGAGAGAATGTAACACACAAGAGGAGCAGAAAAGTGAGGGACTGGAGAAGTACCCACATGAAGTTACAGTGGTAAAATCATAAGAGTAAAAAGTAGAGTTGAGAGGGGAATGAAGCATGGCTAGCCTGAGCCCCTTCCATGTATAGAAGCACGCAGAGGAGTTCAAAATTGGGAGAAGGGGGCCAGGGAATTAGAAGGAATTGGCAAGGTGAGAAGGCTTCAGGAGCTGATGGAAATTCTAGGGTGAGAGGGCAGCTGAGGCATAGTGGTGAAGTCATGAGAATCAGAAGCAGAGTTGGCAGGGGAAGGAAGTTTACTGACCTGATCCCTTCTTCAAAATGGATGTCCCAGAACTCACCAATGGAAGACAAGGTGTTTATTATGGGTAAGTTCTTAGGCTCTCACATAGAAAGGAAACTCTGAGTGTGAAATACATATACTTTATACATTATAAACAAGTTATTGATCTTCCATTTTAAGAAGTTTCCAGTGAAATCATAGCTCTAGCTCATTGCATCCGTTTCCCCTTCAAAAATACTTATAATAGGTATTATCGTTCTATTACTAGACTGTGAGGTAAACTACTGTCATTCATGACAGTGTGACCTCTACATTTGGACACTTAAAAGCTATGTTACAATTCATCCTTCATTGTCAAAGAGGATCACTGACATCACTTTTGAGTGATGTCTTGACTCATGCATGAATTGGATTTAAGTGAGGCAGAGTTGCACCAAGTTGTTATCCTCACTCTCTCTTCCAGAGTCATTGAAATCCAGTTGCAGGACAAAATGACTGGTGACAAGATGACTGGTGACAATACCACCCACCAAACTACAGGCACTAAACTATGGTGGTTACTTACTACCTCAACAATCATATGTAAACTCATATATTTGGTTTTTAAAGCCCTTCATAAACCTTTGGCTTTTGCCATCTTAACAGTCTTTTTATATCTTTCTTACCCCCTCCCCCAACACATACTCCATAATCCAATGACACTAGCTTCATTGCTGTTTCTTGAGTGTGATGTCCCATCTTTATTTTAGGAATTTTTACCGACTTTTCCTCATACGTGGAATTCTCTCCTCCTCACCTCTACTTTCTAGTTTCTTTGGCTACCTTCAAGTCTCAGCTAACAACCCATCTTCTACAAGAAACCTTTTCCTCCCCTTCCTTAATTTTGGTGCCTTTTATCCATAATTGTGTTCCAATCTAACTTGTATTTATCTTGTTTGTACATAGTTGTTTGCATGTTGTCTCCTCCATTGAATTGTGAGCTCTTTGAAGATAGTGACTATATTTGCCTTCCTCTGAATCCACAGCACTTATCATAATGCCCACACATAGTAGATACTTAGTGAGTGCCAGTTGTTGACTTGACTTCTCATGGAAGATGTATAGCACAGAGTTCATATTAATGGAGCATGAACAAAGGTTGGTGAGGTATTCCACATGCTCCTAATGATTTCATCAAGACGCTTAATTACTGAAAAGTCTGCCCTTTGAGATCTAGAATTACCTTCAAAGAGTTCAGATTCAATACCAACAAAAATCAAATAGATGAATGATTCCTATTGTCCAAAGAGTATGTTGTATCTTTGGATTGACAATCTGTGAAGTGTATTCACTAGTCAATTCATATAGACACTCAGTAACTTAATTTCTCAATCAACAAGCAGTTCTTAAGTGCCTCTTACGTGTCAGGAATACTGGGAAGGCAAAGACAAAAGTTGAATCTGTCCCTGTTCTTGAGTTTGCAAGCTAGTCAAAGGAGACAACACATTCATACACATATAATCTATCTATCTATCTATGATCTATCTATCTATCCACATATATATATACACACACACATATATATTCCATATGTGTGCGTATATTATGTGTTTGTGTGTGTGTGCCTACAAACATAGCCAAGCTGATTTGGGGGGTAACTAAGTTCTGAATTGTGTAAGACAAAGAGATTAAGAAGTGAATTGTATTTGGGAAATTTCACAACACCTTTGAACCCCAACTTTTTACCAAAATAAAGTTTTGTTTTTTAACAAACATAAATATCCTTCCAATAATATTCTATAGCTTAAACTTGTAAAGAGGACAATGTATGATGCATAAGTAGATAACAACATAGTAATGGTGATTTTCATACAAAAATATGGGGCATGAAAAGGAAGTGGTCTGGTCACATATTGAAAATGATTACAGATAGCTCAAGTGTTGTAACAATAGACACAGAATGGTAAAGGACATAGGCAGAAGTTTTTAACCTGGGACTATGAGCTTAGGTAGAGAGATGGGTGGATGGATGGATGGATGGATAGATCGACACATAGATAGCTTTCAATATAATCAATTTCTTTTATAATTCTAAGTACTTTATTTTATGCTTTTGTAAACATTCTGAGAAACAATTCACAGTCTTCTTCAGACACCAAAGAGGTTCACAAAATAAAAAAAATGTCACAAAAAATAAAACAAAATCCTGCCCAAGATGTTACCAACTTTTCAAGAATAAGGACTCCTTTAGAAAAACTCAAGTACTCCCACAGGATAGAAGTTACTAACCATAATGACAAACTGCAAAGAATTTATGCAGATTTGTTACAATCTGGACCATTAAAAGGAATACCTTGTTAACATTGGCACAAAGTAAACAGTTAATAAATGTTCATTTATTGATTGATTGTTGATCAATGGCATCATTACTTCTTTAAAATATTGAAATATTTCTCAATGAGTTTTAATTCCTTTTACTACATTATAAACCCCTTGAGTACCAAGGACCTTATTTTTGTAGCCCCTACTGATTTTACTTCAACAGTTTACCTAAATTATGCAACTGATAAATATTTATTGGATTAAATTATTCAACTGAAGGTCTTAACTGTCTCATCATTGTATTACATACTGAAGGGATTTGTAAGGAGACACAAAAGAACAAGGGGTCCTACTTCAAGGTGTTTATGATCTACAGAATCAGAAAAATATATTATTTTAAAGTTGGAATGGATAGATTGTTCTTAAACAAAAGCCAAAAATAGAACAAGCCACAATAGTAATAAAAACCACTGGTCACAGAATTCAAAGAACCAAATGGAGACTCCACTTCTCTGTTGTACTAACTGTATGATTTTTAGCAAATCACTTCATCTCTCAAGAGCTTATTTTCCTCCCCTGTAAAGTGAGAGCATAGCCTGTAAGTCCTTTCCCATTCTAAAATATTTTCATTTAATCTAACCTCCTCATTTTACTAATGTGGATAATGAACCTTAAATAAGACCAACATTTCCCTTTAAAAGTAGCAGAGTTAGGATTTAATTGTCTGGGAATGGGGAAAGGCTTATATTGTGTTTCTCTTGACACAGGTTCCTGGTAATATCTAAAAATAATTAAATGACTTCATGGTCAATTATGGACATAAAATATCCCATCCCTGTGAGCTCTGTGCCTTTTAAACTTGATGGAGGTCCTTGGACCGCATTAGAGACCACGACCTGCCATGCTAATCCATTCCATATGGAGATGGGGGTGGGTGGGGTGGTACACTCTACTGAAGCTAAGTGCTACTATATCATTATTGAATATCCTTGAGATACAAGACTAAGTAATACTCCTTTTGTCAATTGTTCAATGAAGTATGAGTGCCTCAATTTATCTCAATGTGCAACCTGAAGTTACAGGGGGCCAGTGTCAGGCTAACTCCTAATAGAGATTTAGAGATGAAATTACTTGCTAGAAGTCACATAGCTTCTACATGGCAGGGATAGGATATGAATTCCAGTCTTTTTACTCCCAGTTCAGTGTCTTATTGTTTCTGGTTCAGTTCTGTACTGATGAAGGTTGTGGGCTATGGGATATGAGAAAAAGTCTTTTGAGGTAACAGACAAGATCATAGACAATCTACCATGAATTGTATACCTTGATAATATGCCAGGTCCAAGCCTTGCTACTTGTACTATTGCTGGGGTTTGACAACTTCAAATAAGCCAGCAATCCAAGCTGGCTATCCAAATGTCTATTTTTGGAAAGATATTGTCATTTTTCTTTCTTTTCTTCCTCCTTCCCTCCTCCCTGGCAGCCAGCATAGACAATTAAACAAGCTCAGAATTTATTGTAGGCATCAATTAAGAACTGGATCATGTGAGTTGTACTTAGGCTGGGTAGAAGCCATGCCTAATTATTAAAATGGGGAGATAGATCCTTGGAGAGGGTTATCTCCCTTAGCCCAGCTTAACTGGGGAAATGAACTCCCACTGAGGTGAAGTGGGGAGGATTAAATGTAGTTAAGGCACAAATCAGCAAACTAGGCATACTTCAAGAGACCAACAAAAAGTCCATCAATTGATGGATGGAAAGAACAAGAACTTAGAGTCAGGAGAGATGAGTTTTCAGTTTTTCTCTGCTACTTCCTAGCTTTATGTTTTGGGCATCCATACGTTACCCATCTTATCCTCAAAGGCTTTGACTTAGGCTGTCTCTTACTACATATTCCACAGGGTACTTCTGATGACAGTGCTTAGAAAACCTTTAAGAGCTATAAAAATAAATTTTATTATTCTCTATGCCATGGATATCTTCCCTCTCACATGACTCCTCAACTCATATCTATCCTTTAAATAACTTAGATTCCATTACTCAGGAAAACACCCCTGAAAGAGTATTTTATTTCATATTTTTAATGATTCATTATTCATAGCATTCCATTAGAAACATTTACTAAACACCTGTTCTGTGCAAAGCACTGTGATAACTTCTAGGGAGAGAAAGAAAAATGCAATAGCCACAGAATTTCAGAATCATTGAATTTCACTGGTGAGAAGGGATCTTGATCATCATCTAGTTTAACCAATATAAAGAAAATCTCTTTATAGCATAACCAAGAAGTCATCAGTTTTTGCATGAAGACTGCCAAAGAAGCGGAATTCAATACCACCTGGGTCTTCTCAGTCTACTTTTTTCATAATTCTAATACTTAATATATTTTTCATTTATATTGAGCTTAAATTTGCATTTTTACAATTTAAAATCATTGCTCCTAGTTCTGTCTCCAGGGACAAATAATACAAGTCTAATTCTTTTTCCAAAGGTCATTTTTTCAACTACTAGCAGACAGCTATCATATGTTGCCTTTCAAATCTTCTCTAGTCAAAACATAGCCAATTCTTCCAAGCCATTCTGTCTTGGGACTATTACATTCCCGATAATACCTGTTCTAAACATACTTTTCTCTGTTCAAACAACCTATAACACTCATCCTTCTTTCCTCTCAGCAAAAGTACTTGCTTCATATATTACTGAGAAAATTGAGGCTATCCATCATAAACTGTTTATGAGAATTTTCTCAACTCTACACTTCAAATCCCTGCAAAATCATGTCCCATTTTCTTTAACTTTGCCCTAGCTTTAGAGGAAGAAGTGATCTTTCTTACCAAGGCTAACCCATCCACCTGTGCCTTTGATCCCATCCCCTTCTCTCTGGGAACATTCCCACATTCCCCTTCCATCATACACACTTATTTTTCCCTCCTAATTTTCAATTTTTCATTTGTTGATGCCTTTGCTTCTGTTTTCTTTCAACAAGAGCAATGAAAACAAACACCCAAAGCAACCAGACAAAGAAACAAAAAAACCCACTCCACTTTATTTTGCCATATATTCAAGCTACATTGTTACTCTGCATCATTTCTAAACTCTGTAAAAGTACGTGCCACTTCTGCACATCATATTTACTTTTTAATCCCTTAAAATCTTGTTTTTAACCCCATAACACAACCACTTCTAGGGTTATCAACAATCTCATAACTGCTAAAACTAACGATTGTCTTTCAATTTTCATCTTCCTTGAACTCTCTGCAATGTTGACACCTCTGGCCAACTTTGCCCTCTGATATTCTGTCCCCTTTGGGACTTTCCTAACTTTGCTCCCTTCCAGTTCTCCTCTCATATCTCCAAGTGTACTTTCTTAGTTATCTTTGCTGGGTCATTATCCATGCCTCTGCCTTTTGTCTAGGTCTATCTCACTGTTATAGACACTATCCTGTTAGTTTTCTACAGCGTCTATCCTGGTCATTCATCAGTTCTCATGAGTTCACTTATACCTGTGGGGAATATCCTCAAATCTAAATATCGAACCTTTATTTCTCTCTTGAATTTGCGTCCCTTATAAGGTAGGTAGTCTACAAACATTTATTAAACACCAGTGCACACCAGGCACTGACAGGTACTGGAAATATGATGAAAGGCAGAAAACAATTCCTTTCATATACTATGGGAATAGAGAAGACCAGGGTTTATTTTCAGAGGAGGATAGTGAAGCAAAGAAACTCTCTTCTACCACAAAGAAAAGTGTCAAATGGTCACTTGCCCAAAAATAATTTATAGAACTTTTAAAATCAAATGAGAAAGATTGAGGAAAGAAATATGAATAATCCAAGAAAAACAAGATTATGACAAGAAAGTCAACCAATCAGAAGAGGAGATCCAGAATTTTAAGAAAGAAAATAACACCTTGATAATCAGAATTGGGCAAGTAAAGTTATAAGAAATGAAGAAATTATATAGACATATATATGTGTATATAAAAATGAATAAATAGAAGAAAATGTGAATTATCTTGTAGGAAAAACAATGGATCTAGACAAGAGATTGAAAAGAGAAAACATAAGTATAACTGATCAAAAAAAGAATCTTGATAAAATAATACAAGAAATAATAAAAAAAATTGTCCTGAAGCACAAAAACAAGAGGGGAATGTAGAACAGAAAAAAATATCTACTGATCATCACCTGAAAGAGATCCTACAAAGAAAACTCACAGGAATATTATAAATACTGAAACTCCAAAATCAAGGACAAAATAGTATGAACAACAAGAAAAAAATTACACAGGATAGTATCACAATTAGAATCATATAAGGCCTAGCATTGGCAACACTTAAAGATCACAGATATTGGAAAAACTATATATTGAGGAGGAAAAGAACTGACTCTCCAGATGAAAATATCATACCAAGAAAAGCTAAGCATAATTGTGAATGAAAAAAAATGAATATTTGATAAACTATCAGACTTTCAGGAATCTATTAAAAAAAACAAAAAACAACAACCCTGAACTCAGTAGAAGATTTGATATACAAGAGCAATGAGATATATAAGGTACATATCAATGACCAATTACAAGGGACTAAATAAAGATAGAATGTTTACCTTTTATGTATGGAAAATGTAAAACTTATGTCTAAGACTGTTACCAGTAATTAGGTGACTTATAAGAAAGTGTGGGGTAGACCTGACTTTAAAAAGTAAAACCATTCAAAAACAATTAAAACAATAAATATCTTGGGGTAGAGACAAGATGGCAGAGTAGAAAGATGGACCTGCTCTAGCTCTTCCTCCGTGGCCCATAAAATGCCTGTAAAAAAATGACAATAACCACATTCTAGAGCAGCAAAAGCCACAAAAGGACTGAATTAAAGAGATCTCCAGCCCAAGAGAGCCTGGAAGGGTGATGGGAAAGGTCTATTGTACTGGGCTCAGAACAGAGTACAGCCTAGCCTTAGCTGTGCAGCTCAGCACAAACAGGACTAGAGCAGGCTTCAGAGTGCAGGATCACAAGTAGTAGCTGCGGTTCTCTGATTTCTCAACTCACAAATGCCAAAGATAGCTTTAAAGGTCCGTAAGAAAGCTCTTTCACCTGGGTGAGAGGAGAACATGGTCCAGCCTGAGTCCCAGCCCCAGTGTGGGAAGCAGTCACTGTGGGAGCAGCGTCCACTTTTGGAGCCATTGGCCAAAAGACCTAGCAGCTGATCTGGGTCTCAGTCCTGAGTGACGGTCCTGGGGTGAGAAGGAGGACTGGCATGGTGGAGCTGGTTGTGGCTCTGGAGAGGGAATCCTACTCACAGATCCTGGGCAGCAAAGAGTGATTGTGGTTGCTCACAGAGCAGAGTGCAGTCCAGGAAAGGAGCAAACTCCTCTCCCTTGATTGTGTCACCTTGGAGGAACTGAGTATCCCCTCCACTTGACAAAGGACTCCAAAGTCAAGTAAGTGACTTTCCCCAAAATGGAAACAAAAATAAGACTATAGAAAGTTACTTTCTTGGTATAAAGGTATTCTCTTCCATTCTTTTGGATAAGGAAGAACAAAGCATACCATCAGATGAAGACATAAAAGTCAAGGCTTCTACATTCAAAACCTCAAAAAAAATATGTAATAGTCTCTTGCCATGGAAGAGCTCAAAAAGGATTTTGAAAATCAAGTAAGAGAAGTGGAGAAAAAATTGGGAAGAGAAATGAGAGCAATGCAAGAAAATCATGAAGAACAAGTCAACAGCTTGCTAAGGAAGACCCAAAAAATGCTGAAGAAAAACACCCTTAAAAATAGACTAACTCAAATGACAAAAGAAGTCCAAAAAGTCAATAAGGAGAGGAATGCTTTAAAAGCAGAATTAGCCAAATGGAAAAGGAGGTTAAAAAGCTCACTGAAGAAAATAATTCTTTAAAAATTAGAATGGAGCAGATGGAAACTAATGACTTTATGAGAAAACAAGAAATAATAAAACAAAATCAAAAGAATGAAAAAATAGCAGACAATGTGAAATATCTCATTGGAAAAACAACTGATATGGAAAATAGGTCCAGGAGAGATAATTTAAAAATTATTGAAAAGAAAGAGCTTTTACAATAGAGGGCAAGCGGGGGAAGATGAAAGAAAATAATTGAGCCTTACTCTCATGGAATTTGGCTTAAGGAGGAAATAACATACACTCCATTCAATTGGATATGGAAATCTATTTTACCTTGCAGGAAGGCAAGGGGGAAAGGGATAGGAGAAGGAAGATAATAGAAGGGACAGCAAATTGGGGAAAGGGATAATCACAAGCAAATACTATTGTGGGAGGACAGGTCAAGGGAGAGAATGCAATAAATGAAAGGCAGGATAGGACAGAGGGAAATGTGGTTGGTCTTATACAATATGAATATAATGGAAGTGCTTTGCATTGTTACACGTGTATGACCTAAATTGAATTGCTTGTTTTCTCAATGAGGGTGGATGGGGAGGGAGGGAGAGAGTATGGAACTCAAAGCTTTAAGAATGAATGTTAAAAATTGTTTTAGCATGCAACTGGAGATTAAGTTACACAGACAAGGAAGTATAGAAATATATTTTTCCCTTCAGGCAAATAGAGGGGAAGGGGTCTGGAAGAAGGATGAGTAATAGGAAGGAGGACAGACTGGATGAAGGCTTGGATGGGGTGCATGCTGTCCTGGGGTGGGGTTGGGGAGAGAATTGGGGAGAAATTTTTGAATTCAAATTCTTGTGGAAGTGAATGTTAAGAATTGAAAAATTAATAAATTATATATTTTTTAAAATAATAATTATCTTATACAAATTAGGTGGAAGAGGAAGAACCAAAATATAGGAATTAGATGGGAGAGGGGGGCTGTTAGTTCTGGAAACCTACTTTTATTGGGAATGGGCTTAAAAGGGAAAAATATATATATATAGCTAGAAGAGAATAAAAATCTTCTAAATTTAAGAAAAAAATAAAACTCTAAGGGGATGAGGAGAGGATACAGGAGGAATATTTAGAGGGGAAGGTAAAGGAATAGGTTAAAAGGGGGTAGAGAAGGGTGTTAAGATTCAGAGGAACGGGAGGATAAGAGAGGGAACTTTCGAGGGAAGAAGGAGAGAAAAGGTCAAAGGGGTCTGTCAAAGTGTGTCTATATTTAGGGGGATGGGAGGATAAGGGAGAGATTGCTGGAATAGGAGTAGGTTAAGTAATAGGAGGGCAAGGTGGCAGATAGAAGTAACATAGAGGAGTTAGGAGAGATGGGAAAAAGATATGCATTAAGATAAAAACAAATTAAGAGTAGAGTCTCTTAGGGAAAGTATATGTGTGTGTGTATATATATATATATATATATATATATATGTCTATACATATGTGTATGTATATACCAGCACCTATTTATAAATATATTCATGCTTAATTGTAACCTTGGTGTGGTAGGTAGTGGGGAGGAAGGGGAAAAGAAAGAACAAAGTAAAAAATGTACAGCAGAGAACAAAAGAATACCTACAAGTAAGCAAAGAAAAGATGGACAGTGTTTAATAAAACACACAGTATTGAACACATTGGCTTTCTTGAAATTATAAGTTATTGCTATATATTCTGAATCCTCTCCTTCCGCTATGCACATGACATGCTTTTTCTTTTCTTATTTTATATTTGTTTAATATTTAATGTTTTTTCTTATTCATTTAAGTATTTATCTAAAATTTAAAAACAAAAAGAAACTTAAAAAAATCATATCAGTTTCTGATGTTGAACCACTTCACATTAGCCAAACACTAATCCATTTACAATGTGGAACCAATCTATCTCTCTGGTTTTATTATACTTACTCCTCTTCTTTTGCTTTTTGTTCCAGGAAAATAGGTCTACCAGCTATTCCCTGTATACAGATATCTACTATTTCCATCATTTTGCAGAAGCTGATTCTCTTGACTATTCTCGCCCATGACCCCTACCTTTTAGAATCTTCAAGACTCAGCTAAGTTGTCACCAGGAGACTCAAGATCTTTCCTTGTTACCTCAGTTGTTAATGACCTTTTCTTCCTCAGAGATTACTCTGATTTATCCTGTATGCATTTATGTATTTATTTCCTCCCACCCTCTGAAGAAAACATAAACTACTTGAAGGCAGTGACTGTTTCATTTTTTTTTTCTATCCATGGTGTCTACCATAGCATCTCTTATAGATGATTACTGAGTTGAATTCAAATGAATTCAACATTGACTTGAGATCTTTCAGTAATTTTGGGGTTTCCTCTAGGTACTTTCCAGCTTATTCACATCTCATTAAAATATTATACCAAAAATTGAATACAGTACCCTAGATGTAGTCTGAAACAGAGAAGAGGTCTACAGGATTTTTATCACCTCATGCTTGGAATCCTTGACATTTTTAATGCAGCTGAATATTCTACTGTTTTTTTTACTGGCCATATTGCATCATTGATTCATATTGACTTTTCAGTCTGTTCAAAATCTATGAACATTTTTAGGATGTGTTGTTGCCTAGCAATAAATTTCCTATATGTTACTTGTGAAATAACATTTTTAAACTTCTCTATAAGATTTTTCATTTGTTGGTCAATATTTTCCAGAATTTTGCCATGAATCAAAGTTAAGCTCACTGACCTATATATTAGAGCCCATTTTCCCCTTTTTTATTGAAATTTCCTTCATTCCATCCTTTGGTACTTTTAATGTTCTCCACTACCTTTCAAGATCATTCACATAGTCTTAATAATTGCACCTTCCCATTCTTTAATTATCCTAGCAATGTAATTCACATGAGTCTGATGATTTGAAATTGGAAAAGAAAAAACTTTCTCATACAATATTTTTGTAGTATAGTATAGTATAATAAAAAACATCCTCAAACTATATCTTTACATATATGTGGTATTATCTTCCTATTGAGCATATTTCTTATATCCTTTCTGATGTATGGATCATTTTTCTTTTTTTATTAATAAATTTATTTATTTAACTTTATACATTCATTTTCACAAAATTTTGGGTTCCAAATTTTCTCCCCATTTG